>CM037851.1:261308828-261629488 GCA_021234595.1 Delia radicum | reverse complement strand
CTGCGCAATGCACAAAATAGTTAAATTTTCCATAATATCATCAAAATTTTCCTTAGCCACTACGAACTTTTTTTTCTTAGTGTATGACAAGTCATTAACTATTTCTGACTTGAAACAAAAAAAGTAGACAAATACACCTTTTATAGGTGACTTAAATTTTTTGCTAGAAATGGCCACTGTTAAATCGCCACTGTTGACTGTTAAACTGGATGTAGTAACTGATTGTGAAGTTCGTTAACTAATTAATATGTTGCTATTTTTGCCGTTCTTGTCTTGTCCTATTGTTTGTAGTAGAATTTAATACAATTTTTTATGATTTTTATTTTTTCCCGTCTCTTAAACAGTGGGTAACTAATAATTCAAGTTAAAACAAAAATATAATTTTGTAAGTTCGACTGTTTAAGTAAATCTATCTGGTTGTCTGACGAGGTTATGACGCCTTTTTTATTTAGTGATTGACAGGAAATTATTATTGGTTTCATTAGTTTCTAGCTGATTACAGCTGTGATTTTTTACTGGTTGTCCCTTCCATCTTTCTGCAATAGACGATTTTTGATTTTTTTTATATGATTTTGCTGGAAGTTGAACGTAAGCTTGAATATCTTGTTGTTGTAGTTGATGTATTGTAACCGTAAATGAATTCAGTTTTTGCGGTTTACCCAGAGTGTTACTTTTTAAAATTTTCTGAATTTATCAAATTTACTTTTCAGTTTTGTTGTTGTGTTGAGCATGTAGGTTAATTTATTAAATTTTAAACTAATGAAGTTGCCTAAAGGGGTTTATTTTCCTACCCTGTTAAAAATCGACATATATGGATCCATACATGAACACACATGCTTCATACATATGCATTCAGACATGATTCATATATGTTCATAAAGCATGCAAATATGTTCATCTGTATGCATTAACGAAAATTTATATATTCATACATGTCTATACATTTCCATACATTTTCATACATGCACATTAACGATAATTGAGGTAATATTTACATATAAGAACACATATGAACTCTTATGAATCCTAAACGGTGGCATATGGACATGTATGTCCTTGAATCACTTCATATAAATCGATGGATATATGTTAATTTTTAACCGGGTAGTTTAATTAGCTTAATTGTGAATTGATGGGGGTGTATAACCTTTGTGGCAGTTTAGGGTCATAAATGAAATAGTACTACATTCAAAAAAAAAAAAAGTTAGTTGAAAATTTTGTTAATCTTCTATTTAAATTATTTAACTTTTAACAAATTTTTTAGCTGACATCGAGTTTTCAGCTAAAATTTTAGTTAAACGCTTTTACCAAAAAACTAAATTTGAACCATTGTTTAACTTATTTACGTTGCTACCAAAATTGTGCAGATAAACACATTTACCGCGCGGAGAACAAGTAATAGATGTCACAGTTGGTATGGACGAAGTACAGAAAAAAGAAGAAATACATACAAACACAACCAATATAAGATTTACACAAAATGCAGCCACGCTTGATTTCATTCATTTTAGTTCTTTCTTTTGTATACTACACATCAAACAAAGGCACTCATATGCGTGATAATAAATATTCGGAAATATTTATATATATAAATACAGCAATAAATATATTAAATAAACTAATTAAAAAAATTTACTCAATGCGTGATATTTTGATAAACTTAAAAATATCTGGAAAACGATTTATCTGATTTCAAAAATATTCGTGCTTACCATGATAAAAACTAATTAAAAATTATATATCGCAAGACATATTTTTTTAAAGCAGTTTAAGAAAAATGTTCAACATCAATATTCACAGTCTTCTCCGGTTTATCTGATTTTTTCAAATTCGCACTACCTTACTTTTAGACCTAGTTCTACAATAATCGCAACTATAATTGATATAAGTCGAAAATTGGAAAAAAAATGCCACAGTAATGGACAGTTTCTGACAGTGTTATACAATTTGCCATTTTTAATAAGAACTTTCCGGAGAGTTTGCCATTTTCCATTTCCATCATTTAAACTGATCACATAAATTTTTTGTTTTTATTTAATGTACCGCAAAGAGCTTATAAAAAGACAGATTGTATGATTGGTTTTAACATTTTTTCATATTTAGTTGATATCTGAAAAAATGGTTTATAAATTTTAGCCCGGTTAATATGAACTTTGTTTATAATAAACAGGGCAAGGTTTAAATCGCACAAAATAAGTTAAAAATAGCATGAAAAGTTTATTAGATAAAATTGTATCAATTATATATACAATAATTTCATCATATTTGATAGAACCATTTTTCGGATCAAACTATATGAAATTAGATCGCATGAGATACCATTAGATCAGCTTATGTATGCCATTTTTCGGATCAGATGAGATTTGATGTGATGTTTAGTTATATGTGAGTCTATATATAATCACATATGATTATATCGAAACTTTTTCGTCGTGTAGTTAAAAACCGGTCTACCCGAGTAAAACACTTTATATAAAATTATTATAATTCGATATTTTCCGTAAATATAAGAGGATATAATTTGATCCGAAAAATGGTTTTCTTAAATTGCATGACTTTGGATCTAATTATATTTAAATATTTACAAAATAATGAAAAACTATCCAATTCTATCCGAGATTTATCCCGATATAATTACATCTAATTATATTATATTTGTTATTCGGTCATGTACCGACGCCGTGGAGGGAGGTTAGAGTGGTCTTTATACCGAAGGCGGGGAAGAAGTCTGAACAACTGCCCAAATCCTTTAGACCAATTAGCCTGAGTTCGTTTCTCCTTAAAACAATGGAGAAAGTCTTGGACCAGTACATTAGGGATACTTACCTAAGGCGAAAGCCGATACACAAATTACAGTTTGCGTATCAACGAGGTAAATCTACCGAGACTGCTGTCCATCATGTTGTCACTACAATAGAACGGGCACTAGAGGCAAAGAATATTGCCCTTTGTGCCTTTATTGATATACAGGGCGCCTTTGACAACACGTCCTACGAGGCAATTAGGGTGTCCATGGTTAGAAAGGACATCTCTCCAATTATCATCAATTGGACTTTGGAGATGCTACGCTCTAGAATAATCACGTTCGGCATAGGGACTACTAGTAGAACCGTAAATGCGACTAGGGCTGTCCACAGGGGGGTGTTTTGGTCGCCGTTACTCTGGACGCTGGTCATTGATGAACTACTCGAAGGTTTGAACGACCTGGGTTTCAGGACTTATGGATACGCGGATGATCTTGTCATTTCTGTAGTGGGATTTGATGATAGGACCATATCCAAACGTATGCAGCAGGCTCTGAACTATACTCTTTCTTGGTGCCGGGAAAAGGGCTTGTCTGTCAACCCGTCGAAGACAATCCTGGTACCATTTACGAATAGGAGGAAACTTAACCTGACAATGCCTGTCCTTGATGGGGCCACGGTGGGCTTTTCCAGTAGTGTTAAGTACCTCGGCTTGACTCTTGACAGATCCCTTACCTGGAATGAACATCTTGACTATGTCTCCAAGAAGGCCACAAGGGCATATTATGCCTGCCAAAGGCTTTTTGGTGAGACATGGGGTCTAAGGCCGCAGATGGTCTACTGGTCGTTTAACACCATTGTTAAACCTATGATCACCTATGCTGCCCTGGCATGGTGGCCAAAGGTTGAACAGGTAGGGGCAAGGGATGCTCTCAAGAGGATCTACCGTCTTATGTGTATTGGCATAACGGGGGCAGGCGGAACCTGCCCGACGGATGCCATGGGGGTTATGCTGGGGATACCACCATTGCATATTTCTGTAATGGAGGCTGCCTGCATAGGATCCTCCAGACTTAGAGAATTCGGTGACATGAGGGGAGGTGATCTAAGGGGTCACATGAGGATCGCTAGAATCCTAATTGATGACCCGATTACAAAGGTTACGGATAGGAGGTCACCGGAGTACATCTTTGATAGGAACTTTAAAGTGATGCTGTTCGACAGGGCCATGTGGACCAACAGATCCTGGGAGCCAGAGCGGGGTTCTCAGATATGGTTCACAGATGGCTCAAAGCATGCGAATGGTGACACTGGTGCGGGTGTCTATGGACCAGGTTTCCAACGGGCCTTACCCATGGGTAGATACCCCTCCATTTTTCAGGCAGAGATTTTTGCTATCTGTGTCTGCGCGGAGGAGTGTCTACGAAGGGGCACTATTAGATCTCGTATCTACATTCTTTCCGACAGTCAGGCGGCATTAAGGGCTTTAATGTCCTATGAGGTGTCATCTGGTCTGGTCATGGAATGCATTCTGGCTCTTAACCGACTTGGCAGGCGCAACTCGCTTACCTTAGGGTGGGTTCCTGGTCACGAGGGGCATGAGGGCAACGAGAGGGCAGATTGTCTTGCTAATTGCGGGGCCCGAAGGCCCTTTATTGGCCCTGAACCATTCTGTGGTATACCTTTGGGGTATGTTAGGGAGAAGCTCGGGTCGTGGAGGGAGTCAGAATTCTCTCTCTATTGGGAAAACTCTCTTGGCCAACGACAGGCTAAGAGATTGATTTCTTTTTCCAGTGCAGGATCGAGGAGACTCTTGTCCCTCGGGAGGGGTGACTTGAGAACCCTGGTGTCTTACCTGACTGGACACTGCAATCTCAGATACCACCTGCTCAAAAGGGGTCTTTCGGACACGGATGAGTGTAGGTTTTGCGAACTGGTAGCTGAGACATCAGAGCATGTTCTTTGCGAATGTCCGAGGCTATGTGAAAGGCGTGCCAAGTTTCTTGGCAATCGCTTTGTCTCCCCTTCGGACATTATGAAGATTTTGCCTAATAGGATTATTAGCTTTATAGGTAGCTTGAATCTTTAGGGTAACTTTAGGCAGCACAAAAGACCTAAGTTGGTCGCGGTGCATAGTGCCATATAACCTAATCTAATCTAATTATATTTGATACAATTAGATATATTTATGTACAGTTAGATACATAATGATCCAAATATGTTTAAATTAAAAGATATTAAGTTACATAAATTTTCCCTCCATAAAACGGGTTCAAAACACAAAATGTATGATTGAGATAAGTAAAGGCCTTTACATTCTTTCCGACAGTCAGGCGGCATTAAGGGCTTTAATGTCCTATGAGGTGTCATCTGGTCTGGTCATGGAATGCATTCTGGCTCTTAACCGACTTGGCAGGCGCAACTCGCTTACCTTAGGGTGGGTTCCTGGTCACGAGGGGCATGAGGGCAACGAGAGGGCAGATTGTCTTGCTAATTGCGGGGCCCGAAGGCCCTTTATTGGCCCTGAACCATTCTGTGGTATACCTTTGGGGTATGTTAGGGAGAAGCTCGGGTCGTGGAGGGAGTCAGAATTCTCTCTCTATTGGGAAAACTCTCTTGGCCAACGACAGGCTAAGAGATTGATTTCTTTTTCCAGTGCAGGATCGAGGAGACTCTTGTCCCTCGGGAGGGGTGACTTGAGAACCCTGGTGTCTTACCTGACTGGACACTGCAATCTCAGATACCACCTGCTCAAAAGGGGTCTTTCGGACACGGATGAGTGTAGGTTTTGCGAACTGGTAGCTGAGACATCAGAGCATGTTCTTTGCGAATGTCCGAGGCTATGTGAAAGGCGTGCCAAGTTTCTTGGCAATCGCTTTGTCTCCCCTTCGGACATTATGAAGATTTTGCCTAATAGGATTATTGGCTTTATAGGTAGCTTGAATCTTTAGGGTAACTTTAGGCAGCACAAAAGACCTAAGTTGGTCGCGGTGCATAGTGCCATATAACCTAATCTAATCTAATTATATTTGATACAATTAGATATATTTATGTACAGTTAGATACATAATGATCCAAATATGTTTAAATTAAAAGATATTAAGTTACATAAATTTTCCCTCCATAAAACGGGTTCAAAACACAAAATGTATGATTGAGATAAGTAAAGGCCTTTAATTTTATTTATATTTTTTTAGGACATCAAAATTTCATTTTTAAAAAATTGTTATTATTAATTTAATTAACAAAATGTTACTCAATATTAAAATGGCCTAGTAAAATCCAAAAAAGTAGGTTGCTGAACAACTTATTCAGTATTATAGACAGTGAAACGGTTCCATGTAATAGTTGGAAAAAGAAGCTTTTCTAGAACAGGTTCATGGTAATATGTACTAAAAAATTTTGCTGGAGGGTTTGGAAATCGATTTTGCAAAATTTTAAACTATTTTCGTAAAATATTTTGCGATTTTTGAATTATATATAGTTACATAGAAACTGACTTAGGACATTTTTCAGTTTTAGATTTTATATATGTATGTCTAAAATGTCAGAAGACGTTTTGATGTTTGCATTATATATAATTATGTATTGGGTTGTATCTAATTTTATAAAAATTTAATCAAATTTATCAACCATATATTATCATATATAAAATTCAGAATAGTATTTTTTTATACATGATTGGATGTGCTTATACATGAATTTTTTTTGGTAAAACATTTTGAAAATATTATTATATATAAATACATATTGATACATATGTTATTTTATATCATCATATATTTTTATATTAAAGAATATATCGTTATATATAATTTTTTTCACTTGGATACTCACTTTTCTTTAAAATCAAATGCTTCTTTTTCATTTATATCTGACTACGTTTTAAAAAAATACCTCAAAGTACGTAAAAATAAAGATTTTCTTTAATTTTTACTATCAAAAATAAAAAAAAAAAAATTAAAAAAGTCTCAAAACCCGTAAAAATAATCGAATTTATTTTATTTAAACTAGCAACAATTAACTATAAAATTAGTAAAAAAAACAACAATTTTGCTTTCGTTTTTACTATCATTAACTTTTTGGTTGATCTAAAATATTTTTTTGTAAAAATAAAATTTTAAATGAAAATAATAACTGATACAGAAAAACAATATTTATCTGTAGTTTGTTTTTAATAAATGTTAAAATAAGCTTAAAAAAATATTTCTTTGTGGTTTAAATGTATAGTCCTAAAAAACAAAGTTTACTGATTACTTTTTAAATAAACTACAATCCGTTACTGCTAAAATATTGTGAGTGTACTAATATCTCCTATATACAAATTAGAATAATGCGTATTGTTTTTTTTATGATTTTTTTTTTATTATAGTCTTCAACAAATTCTCTAAACTGTGAATAAGGCAAACATATTTTATATTAAAAAGTACAAGCAGTTAGTAGTTTCTATCCACCTCAGTCTTTCTCTATCTGCCCTCTTTTTATTGATTTTGTAAACTCGCACAGAGAAAATGAAAACATGTTGCAGAAATTTAAAAGTTTACATTAATTTTTAACATGTTTTTGAATAATAATTTAATAAAATGTTTATTTATTTTAAATTTTAACGATAAAATAAGCAAGATAAAATTAAAATATATTAATTTTTTAATAGGAAATAACAAAATATAAGCAAATTAAAAGTGAGTATTTTAAGCAACAATTTTTTATCAACATATTGCAATTATTTTTTAGAGTAAAATAAATGTTTTCATTTGCTTGTCCGAGTTCGGTATTTTTTTGCTGAGATGCGTGGGAAATGTAGTCTCTCTATTTGTATATACTCTTTGGTACAACCAAACAAATCCTACTTCTTAATTATCATAACGAGTGATGAACCAAAAACAAACTCTCACTATTATGGCAACAACTAGAATTGAACGAACACCTGACTTGTAGAGTCTGGTGGAAGTTTAACAAAGAGTGAATGTTGTTTTACCGGCTTAAACATGAAAAACTTTTAAAACACACAAAACAATTGCACAGAAACGCACCCAACGCACACGAACACACTAAACTTTATGCGTTCATTGTTAAACGTCACATTTAATTGCAAGAATCATTTCTGTGTTGAAGAATAAAAAATGCAATACTGCTCCAAGGTACTATGGGCCAAATTGCGTTGCGAAAAGAAAAAGTTCTATCTTACGAAAGCTGTTGAATTTTAATTTTGTAGCTATATAGCGGTATTCATTCTTGGTAGTAAATAACACTTGTAGATCTGGTTAATGTTGTACGTTTGATAAATTTGTCAGAATTTACCAGAACCAACAACAAAATGTGTTGCACTAAAATTTACCACGCTGTGGCTAAATACCACTGTCCTGAAGTCAAAAAAATTTATTTTGTGTTAACTATTGGAAAAACTTAAAAATTAAAAAAAGTTACGAGAAACCCAGTTTAAAACATAATTATTTTACATTTTGCAGTAAAAAATTTGTGATTTTTTCTTTTACTGTAAATTTTGGCATTTTTTCTCAAAATAAAATTTTTGATATATATGTGGCGAACAACAAAAATTAGCTGATTTATAAATACAATCAAAAAAGACACTCACGCTTTGTTGTAAACAAATCGTAGTAAATAAAGGGTCCCCCATCTAACTTTTTTTTTTCAACTAGTGCTTATTTCGTGAATGGTAACACTTAGCTCATATCTGATTTGACAGATAATTAGTTTTATCCTTCCGCTGAACGAATATGGTTGTGTATACGCTTGAACAACGCTGGGAAATATTGCGACATTACTTTGGAAATCATGGTAATGTTGCAGAATGTGTGCCGATATACCCAAAACGAGTCACTGTTTGGTGCGGATTTTGGTCCAGAGGCATAAATGGGCCATTTTTCTTCGAAAATGAGCAAGGAGTGGCCGTTACAGTCAATGGCGATCGTTATCGGGCCATTTTGAACGAATTTTTGTTCACAAAAATTGAAGAGGTGGAAATACAGCTGCACACAATCGATAATGTGCTTAAAAATTGGACCGATCGTGTAGGCTACTGCATGGCCAGCCGAGGCAGCCATTTGAATGAAATTATTTTCCATTATTAACCGGAAGGATTGTACCTTCAAAAAAAAAAAAGAAATTTGAGAAAATATTCAGTAGTTTTTTTTTTATAGCATTTTCAAAAAAAAAAAGTTATTTAGCGGACCCTTTATAACACGAAGTAAATATAACACCCAGAATGAAAATCGCTTATATTATTAAACAAAAAAAATCTGCTATACCTTTTTGATTGATTCGAGAAGTTTGTTTATTTTTACTACAAATAAACCGTATGCTATATATCATATGAAAGGGATTTAAAATTAGTGTTATTGTATTGATGTAAACTGTAGAGATAATGTAAAAAAAAAAATAATTAAAAAGTGTTATTTTTAATATTTTTCAATTTGAAGTTTAAGACAACCTGAGCTTTTGCTAAAAACACGGGCCATTGTTCGTAGTTAAAAAATACAAATATACTTATAGTTACAACTCAAAAAAAAAAAAATCCTACAAAAAAGCCACATGCTGGACACACGCAGCAAAATGCTATAAATCAAAAAAATTATGGATGCTTAGTAAAAGTGAGTAACGCTTCGTTGTTGGAAGAAAAATAATAATTAACTTTGTACACTGAATGATGATGATGATGATGAACATGATGACGACTTTATGGTTGCAATGATTATGATGATAAACCATGAATGGAATAAAATAATATGAATGCTTGCATAGATGACGATTTCAATGATGATGATGATGGTTTAAATCATGATCATTGTTTCGATGATCTCAGTGTGTGCTAAGAATTTATGAGATTTTTATTAGTGTTGATAGTTTTTAAACAGGATAAACTTTATAATGAACTCAATGTATATAAAGCACGAAGAAGAAAAAAAAAACACAAACACATTTTCTTTCACTCATTTTGGTGATTATTATGATGATGATGTTTAGATGGTGTGTTTTTGATAGAAGCAAACATTTGTTTAACAAAACTTTCACACTTTTTGGGAGGTAAAATGTCATATAGAGCCGGAAAAAATAGGTAATAATGTAACGTCAGTTTCAAATGTACAATAGGTGATGTCGACTTAACAAAATACCCTTTAATAGTTAAAAGGCCACAACTACCATATTTCATAAACAGAAAAAAAAACGATTTGTCGATTTGCGTTCATTACACCCTCTAGTTTTATTACAAATGGTTCTAAATGGAAGATTTTTTTTTTTTTGAAAAATGTCAACCCGTGCCTAATTTTGGAGGAAGTGACCGGTTTTTGAAAAGAGTGTATTTCTACTAAAATATTCCCAAAATTCAAAATTTTTAAAAATTAAATTTTCTTATATTTATTTAGAATATTGTTCTAACTAAGGTCCAAAATCTAATATAATATTGTCACGTTAGACTTAATTTGTTGCTATTATTGGCATGGCCTTAATCTTCAGTTATCCGCAATAAGAAAACAATGATTGGCTTAACACAAACCTAGACATTACATACAGCCGACCATATTAACTTTACGAGAAAGTTGTCTGCTTTAGGCCCGATTACTGAATGTCCCGTTAGCTTCTAACTGGGACTTTAACTAACACATTGTTGTTCCACATTTGTTGCTTCCATTATAACTTTTAAATTTACCTGTTAAATTTTAACTGCACACTCAGTAATTGGGCTTTAGTGAATAAACTAGCTGATTTGGTAAACCGAATAATAAAATCCAACCTTTTTGAAAAGCAACAATTTTTGCATATCTATATACTTTGTATATCATTGTATGCATGTGTGTATTATCAACCAAAGTCGAAAATTTGACAAAATATAAATCATAGTTGGTTGTAGATATTTAAAATTGCTAATTTTGTATAATTCTTTGAACAAATATTAGTTCAAAAATATTTTAAAAGTTTTCAATTTTTTTATTAAATCGATTTTTTAAATACTTTTAAAATATCGTTGGTTTTACAAAATGTCTAGCAGATCTATGATGTAATCTTAATGAGTTAAGGTGACGTGTTGAGTCCATATGTTGAACTTAGGAAAAATAAACGGATTTTTTTATTCGAAAATTCTTAAGTGTTTTGTGGAGTGTTTTTTTGTCCAAAAATGAACCTTAACTTTAGAGCTAAAATGCTTTGCTGTCAACTCTAAATATATTCAATGTGCCAAATTTTATACTATTGGAATCCTGTTTATCCTTAGAAATACATATTTGCTTTTTTTAAATCATTAATTTTCTTGCCAAATAATTATTTTAAAAAATCTATTATTGGCCTGTTTATGGAATTTTTTGTAAAATATTTTGGTGTTCAAACTGATTTAATTTAATAATTTTTGAAACCTGATTTGCGAAAACTAAGCGAAAAGGAATTACTAATAATTTATTATTTGATCTAGACGCAAGATAAGGAAAAATCTTTAACTTCATTTATACACTAAAATATTAACTACACTCAGGGAAAAAATGTTCATCATATTGAAGAAAATTTTCATAAATTGTTTGTCATTAATTTTTTATCATAGAATTCATAATAGTTTATCAAAATTGAAAACTAATGTTTCATAGACCTTCATCATTTCATAAAAAAGTTTCATGAACTTAATTTATTCAAGGTAAATTAATTTTATTTATTATATTTATCACTAATAGTTAGAACAAAATTTGGTTGATATTAGCAAATCGATTTCCATTAAGAGTTTACTAAAATTTTACTAACTTTTACTATTACAGTGACGTTTTGCTAAAAGTAGATGGCTAAAACAATTTGTAACAAATACAGATTTTTTGTAACTTTAACAAACTTTTTTATTTAAGTGTAGAACCAAAAATATGGAGACGCAGTGCTTCATAATCACGCAACTTGAACAGATGAGGGGTTAAGGGGTAATGAAAGAGAAAGATGGTTTCTTATTTACCATCTTTTTGAGGGAATTATATATAAATACAAAATGGAGGGTTTTTCTTACAACGTTATAAAATAAATTGGGTTTTTATTAACTTCCAATAGAAGTTTTTAGGACAAGTTTTCAATATTTCACAATTTATTTTAGGGTTTTAGATTTCAATTCTTTGGTTTTAAAGAATTCACAATTTCTTTAATTTTAAGTTTTTCACTTTAGGGTTAAGTTTTAATACAAATTTTAGGTATTAAATTTTGCAGGTTAAGTTTAGTTTTTTTTAGTTTAAACTTTAATTTAGATTTAAGTTTTAATATAGGTTTAACTTTTATATATAAGTTTTGGATTTCAGTTTTAATTTTGTAGAAATAAGTTTTAAATTATAGTTCCTTTTTTCACAATTTAGATATAAAAAATATAAATGATTTTAGGGTCTAACGCGGTTTGCTGATGTTGTTAGCTTGATGATTTTACAATTTATGATCTTTCATTTGTTCTCTTTGTTGACAACTCCTTTAAAGCGAAATTGGCTGCAGTTTACACTCCCACAGCTGACAACTAAATTTTATATGGCAATGCTGTTAGCCAGGGATGGGCAATTAAAACTATTGTTCACGGCGTGAACACAACTCCTTATTAAATATTTACAGGGCATCCAAAATCCCGTAAACAAAAACTGATTCGAAATTTATTCATAAAATCAATATTTTTCATCGTAGAAGTCCAAAATTTTGTAAAGGCATGTGGTTTAGCCAAATGAATCATAATGATCAATAAAACCGTATTATTTGAGTGTTTTGAGGTAAGTTTGAATAATTTTTGGATTGTGTTGCATATGAACGGAAAGCTAATAAAATGCTACATAACATGATATAGAAATAAACTTAATGCTTTACAAAAAAAAAAAGTTTTATGAGAAAACCCGATTTAGTTTTGTGGAAAAAAAACGATTTTTGGCATTTTTTGCATGTCCTAAATTTACAGAAAAAAATATAAAAATGTATATAATTTTGAAGTACTTATAAAAATATGAAGTTTTATATGCATATTGTCTATTTTTTTGTTCACACAGCTCTCAGAAACCACTAAAATTGGGCATTCGGGAGAAATGTGGCAAAAGCCGAAGTAGCCTGAATATCGCAAAAAGTAAAAATACGTGTCCACTTAAACTCAATAAGGATTTACATACATAAAGTAATACTCGTATACATTTTCGTATAAAGCACCCAAAATTTAGTACATTTTTTAGAATAACAACAACAAAAACGCGAAATTTAACAAAAACATCGGCAGATGCTCCTCTGAAATCCCTTTCCGAGAATACCACATCTGCCTACTATTCTTATGATAGAAAAAAAACGACAAATAAGGTAATTTTTGACCCCACTTTTTAACGCCTGCAGAATGAGCATGGCACTTAAGAAAAAACCGGCCGATCTGGTACTTTTTTCCGAATTTCATTGAAATCGGAATGTATCAGTTGGATAGTGCTGTTAGTGTTTTAAAGTTGAGTCAATTTTAATTTTAGCAAAAAAAAAAAAATTAAAAAACACTCCACAAAACACCGTTTATTTTTCTTGAGTTCAACATGTGTATTCAACATTTAACCTTCACCTATTGTAGGGTATAAAATTAGATATTTTAAAAGGAAATTTTGCTAATAACAAAATATTAACGCTGTAATTCCCACTGACAAAATGCATTCAAAAAATATTACAAATAAAAATCACCATCATCGCCTAACACCAAAAATATATTAATGACCAAAAATGGATATAAATGAAAAAATATGATTATTTGGCAAACGAGAAAACTATGATAAAATGGATAAAATAAAAAATTATAATGCCGGTTAAAAAAGTTCATATATATGTACAAATATGTTCATGTATGTTCATATATGGACGAATATTGCTGCGTATATGGACAAATATGGAAATATATGTTTGGTATATGGGCATATATGGAAGTATATGCGATTACATATATTTAAAAATGCTCATGTATATCCATATATGGAGGTATATGTGATTTTATATTTGGAAAATCTGATCATATATGGATATATAAGGAAGTTACCTAATATTCGCAAAAGCGGGCCATATATAGGCAATGATGGAAGTATATGGAATTTCATATGTGTAAAAATTACTCATATATGAACATCTAAAGAAGTATATGTGACTCCATATACCCAAAGACTAATATATGGACGAATATATTGACCCCAATTTTTTATAAAATTTAAATGAGAAAAAAATTTATTTAAATTACCTACATGGCTTTTGTTTATTTGCTCTATTTGTTTATAGTTCTAAAAGTGACATGAACGGGTTTGAAACATATGAAAATGTCGTATCCAATCAGTTTTATAAACCCATTTAAAGACCAATTGCAAACATCGTCATTAATTAACAGGTTTTTAGTAAAAGCTCTGCCTTTTCTGGAGGCTCTAGTTTCCTAAATCGTCGGGTTCTGATGAGATCTTTAGCCAAATACAAATACTAGTATCAGCATGGCTAATATGTTTGATTTGCTTTGTTTTTGTAAATATACGGAGGTTGAAAGCTCATAAGAAATTAAAAATATATGACCATATTTGACCATATATGGAAATGTAAGTTATTTTTTCAACTAGGTTCGAATGTGGATGATCATATATAATATATGAACTTTTTTAACGGAGATGAGAAAATATAAATGACTGAAATTTAGTACAGTAAAGCATTTAAATGGATGGGTGCTTGTGCGAATGGATCCCACAAAATTAGTTACAAGACCAACAATTTTCTAAATGAAAACAAATAAAGAATATTCTACAAAATTAACATTTAATTTTGTACATAAATGTTCGTTCAGTGACAAATACGCTTATATAATGGTAAACCAAGCGTTTTTAATTTCTATTTTATAGCAGAAACAAAGAAAATTTCGTAAAATTCTAAATCTCAGCTTAAATGTCATTTAGGAATTTAGGTCTCTTAAACTGTATTTATATTTTATGCCATATTCCTTTTTTTTCATGAAATTTATACTTTAATTTTATGTATTGATTACCTTCAAATGAAATTCCTTTAGAGAAATTTTTATAAAATTTTTCATATACACCATATTAGGTGTTTAGATTTGTTAAGTCTTCTTTCCCACCTCCTTCGGTAGGATTAACAAATATTTTCCAAAAGAAAAGAAAAAAACTTTTCCATGATTTAGTTTGCAACCATGTGAAATCTTTACTAATCATCTTTAAACAAAATATGTGTATTTCTATAATGTTTTAAAATAAAAATTGCATTATTTTTATATTCATCACGTTTTCTACGTTGAGTTTTTTTTTCTTTACTTTACCAACAGAAGTCAATATGGCACCTGTTTTTTGGTTAACATTATAAGGTTGTTTTACTTGGCGTTTTTGAGTTTTTTGAGGGTGTTTCGTGTTTTTAGTAACTAATTACTCATGAATTTATCAATGGTATATAAAGAGTTGGATCATTAAAATTTTGGAGTGTGTTGGAGTATAAAACACAACTGGCTTTTAAGGCACTTACAATTTTTATTTTGCAGTAGTAATAGACTGACAATATTTTAATTATTGACATTTTATATCAAATAAGTTATTTTTTTTATTAAATTTATGATATAAGAAATTTTAAGATTTTTAGAAATTTTTTCTTTGCAAGTTTGTGTCTTAAGTCTTTGTTTTTTAGTACAATTTAATGCAGGGTGTGATTTTATAACAATAACACAAAATTCGATAACTTAACGATATGTCCCAACTTGTTATTTTAAATTTGTAATCAAATATTTTTAAATTACACTGCGTGTCATTGTTTTGAGTTAAATGAGTCATAAAATAAATTGTCAAAAATCATAAAATCAGTTTTACCATTATCTTTAAAAAAAAAATTTTGGAGACAAGATTCTTGATTATTCGTCGACTAATTCCCTTGAAAATGTGGCAACAAATTACCCACCAGATTAAAAAAAAAATTAATATGATGAAACTTGCTATACAAATTATGTCTAATTGAAATACATGAGACCCTCGATTATTCGTGATGGTTGGGACCGGAAGCTTTCTGGATAATCGATTTTCACGTTTAATTGAGAAAAAATGTTGAGTAGTTTTTTAATATTTTTTTTAATTAATAAATTAACACTAACAATCCGCACTTCTCATATCTCAAAATTAAACTAAAAAAAAAAACACGTATATGCCTCTGACTCATCGTATCCAAACTAGGGAATACCCTTTTTTTGTTTTATTCACATTGTGTTTGATTGTTCAAAAGTAATCGAAAAAAATATGCTTGTAATCCCGGATAATAGAGGTAATCACGGTTAATCAATGCAAAAAAAGAATGAAATCGATGCCTAAAAAATATAATTTTCTTTTTCTTTCCCAAATAATTGATGCTGCCGGTTAATCGAATCACGGATAATTGAGATCTCACTGTACAATTTGATCCGAAAAATGGTGGATTGTATTGTATATAAATGGATTATATTTCGTTGAGTAATAAAAATAATATAATAATAAAATTGTTAAATTTAATACCAGGGGCTAGATATTTTGGTCCGATTATTTGCGATTATTAAGAGCCCAACTTACAGTTAAATTAAATTAAAATTTTATATCCTTAACAACCACCCGAGAAAAACTAATATTATAGAGTGATCCAGTTTCGTAAAATTTTATCTAGTTAAGTATGACATCATGTATAGTACGACACAAATTTGCTGGACACTCTAATTTTCCGTTAAAAGGCATATTTAATTGTATGTTGTAATATGTTAGACCATACGTTATTAGACGGGAAATATATAATTGGAATGGGCAGAATTAAATTCACATATATACACAGAAAAAATTTAGGCATTTGCCAACTGAAATTCGGTTACTACAACTGAAATTCTGATATTACGAATTTCAGTCGGTTGGTACAACTCAACATTAGTTTACCCAACAAAGTTCATTTAATTGAACTGCATTTTAGTTGCAACACCTAAAGTATTTAGAAATCTAATGTAAATATCGTTGTACTAACTAAATTTAGAAGTTGTTGCCATTAATATACACTTTTCGATGAGGTTGGCACTTTATTTCTCTGTGTCTATGGGACTAAACAAAACAATGTACTGGCCCATGCAAAAAAAAAAAAATTAAAAAAATTGTTAAGTTGTGGAAAAGTGACGTTTTTGTTTTGAAATCTATAACATTCTACTCAAAATTTTAATATCAACTCGAAAATTTTCATTGAGAATATCTATAAAAATTATCTTTACCTACTGTCTTCTTACTATGGTGTAATGCACTCCAACAACAATGTGAATTGCTTTTAATTGAAAATACAATGAAAATAGTTTGTAGTATAAATTAACTAAAAATATAATTCAACATAAATGATAAATCACTTAAAATCCGGTCTACTTACTTTTCATTTAAATCAAATATTTCTTGTTTTTTTTTAAATAACATTTAATTAACTAAAAAATCCATAAGAATAAATGAATAGTAAGTTAAAACTAAATGTTAAAATTTCAACTACTGAACAGTAAAAATAAAAGTTATGTTTAGTTAAGGCAGCATTAGTTTGTACGTTCTGTTCCGTTACGAATCAGCTGTTTTGTTTCTGTTCAATTGAAAGTCTATATGTGTAGTTAGTTTTCACTTTGTCGTTCTGTTCTGTTCCGGACAAATCTATTGAAAATAGAATTCAACGTTAAGTGACAGCCTAAAGTGCGCATGTATTGGTTTGTTGTGAAATATTTTTCTCAATATTTGAATCAGGGATGATAAAGTTGGTACTATAGTACTTTTTATGGTACTATTTGAACCTCAGATGTACCATGATACTAATATGACTCATTTAGTACGATTTATAAATTTTTCTATGTATGAATTTCTTGGTCCCTTTAAAATTCAATAATTATTAATTCGATTTGCAGTCCCATATGAACAATGAATTAATTCGGAATCAAACGCCGTGAATTCAATTAAATGATTTCACTGAGTGCGACTGATTACAGATGATTATATTAGAGTTTTATTAATCGATTAAACCAATTATTGAATTCAATCTCTAAGGGCCATTATTACAACTTGCCAAATAGCTAAAGGGCGGATGTTATCTGACAGATTATTAGTTTTTCGTTATTATAAGTATACTTTAAGCTAAAAGTGACCGATAAGCTGAAGGGATGATATTGTTGCCTTTAACTTTAAACGTAAGGTTTATGTATTTAAAGTTACCACATTTTCTGCTCTATAAAGAAGAAGAAGAAAATACCGAATTTCACAACCGAATTTCACAAATTATTGTTTGTTTGTAAACAAATAAATAAAAGGACGTTGCCACTACGTATTTTTATAAACCAATTCATAAACCAATAATCGGTTTTTAGTTTGGTGCTGCCACATTATCAAAAATATTAATTTTATTTTATTGGGAAGTTGTAATAACGAAAAGCATTATAGCTCACTTTATTCCTCATTTTAGCTAAAGTTACTTTTTACTAACATTTACTTTAAAGGCAAGTTGTAATAACGGCCCTAGAGGTTATAATTATTATTAACTAATTTTGATTTTTAAAAAAGTAAATAATAAAAATCTTATAAAAATGTGAAATTGAATTTGTTTGCTACCAATCACAAGGGTTGAATTCGCAAAAAAACTGTGAGAAATGTAATTCAATACAGCAAGATATTAATAGCACATTCAAAAAATATTAAAAATTTGCTGAATTTAAGAAAAAAAAAATTTTAAAAAACTTTTTAAATCAATATCGGCTAATTTTCTTAGTACGCACTGCTCGTTTTTACATAGCTTTATGTACATTTTTCCGAAAAGTTTGGTATTGAAAATGAGCAAAATCGGTCCAGCGGTCCAAAAGTAATGAGTGACAATGTTAAAGTATCTCTAAATTTTCCATACAAATTGGTGTATAATGGACTGTATATTATTAGAATTCATTATAGTGTCTGGTGTATAAAATATAATGTCATATTTTTCCACCAGACGCTAAAAGGTGTATAACATTTAAAATTCACCGCAAATACTTTTTCTCCACAAAACTTTTTTTTTCACCTCAAAAATAGTTTTGTTACCCTCAAAAATGTTTTTCACGACACAATTTATTTTTTTACATCCAAAAAAGTTTTTCACCTCAAAATTTTGTTTTCATCTCTTAACATTTTTTTTTTTAATATATTTTTGTTGTTTCATTTGTAATTGTTCATTTTGGAGGGTACAAAGATTTGTTTGTTAATTTATATTTAAATTTTTTTTATACTTGTGATGCCGAAAAAGTACTATTTTATATGCACGTTGGTACTATTTTAAAATCGCATTTATCATCCCTGATTTGATTATTTTTGGTTTGAGTTTCTTTTACTTTTTATAACAGCTGATTCCTCTCACAGAAAAAGTAATTACAAAATATTACCTACAGAACAGAACGACACAGAACAGCAACAGAAAGTAACAACTAATGAGGCCTTTATTTGAAATTACTTCAGTTTTTTTGTTTTTGTTTGTTATTCTTTTCTACAAAATATATACAATTGTGTAAACTTTTTCAATTTCTTGTAATTTGAATTAAAATAATTTTATATATAAACAAATCTTTTAATTAAAAAAACAGACAACGAATTTTTTGAATATTTTATGTGAATAAAAGAATTTAAATTGATAATAACTGTAACGGAAACAAATAAACAACAATATTCAGTTTTTGTGGTTAAATTTGTATGAAACTTCAAATAAATGAAACTAAAAAAATTGTTTAATTGTAGTAAATTATTAAATTATGAACAAATGTATAAAAAATTTGAAAAAATATTTGTTTGAGAAATAAAATTTAACTCAATGAGAAACTGTTTTATTAAACTACAAACAGTAAACTACGTAATATTCTAGGTGTAGGTGTCAGGACAGAATGTTAACTGAGCATCAACATTTAAAATATCAAACTCTAAAAGCGGATAAGTTTCGAGAACGGACTGTTAGTCCCTATAATGTGTAAAAATAGAACCTACATACAATATGATGTCTTTGTTGTACATAATTACAACTGGTGACGTATTTGCGGAAAGTAAGTTCTATGTTCAACAGAATGCAGTTCCGTCACCAGTTGTTTAGTATGTTGAAAAGAGACAACATATTGTATGTACCCGAGTAAAAATAATATTATATAATATTGTATAATGCGATCCAGTTTTGTTCAATTTAAAATAGTTAAGTAAGATACAATTTTACTCACAATATGTGCTACCTTGGATTGGCAGAATTAAATTAATATATATGCTTAAGCAAAACATTGTATTGCCCCATGTAAAAAAAAATTATTTTTTTTTATGCGGCAAAAAAATAATTATGTACAACAGAGACATCGTATTGTATGTAGGTTCTATTTTAACACATTGTATGTGGAAAAGTGCAGTTTTTGTTTTTAAATCCTTAAACATCCTAGTCAATATTTTAATATCAACTCAAATATGTTCATTGAAAATATCTATTAAGGTTATCATCTTAAATGAACATCACAATTTAGAATATAAAACTCCAAAAGTATTGGTTTGACATAAAAATTTCCCAGTAAAAAATTTTTGTGTTTTTAGAAGCAGGATATGAGCTGATGTAAGTGCTTACTATATCATTATACTGAGAAGCAGCAAAAGAAACGAATAATTTTCCTATAAAAATAAATAAAAAAAATTTTGCGCTTACTATTTTTCCTTACAAAGATTCAGGTTGTTAGCAGCTAACCCCATTCCCTAACAAGGATGCAGGTTGTAATGCAGAAAGTTTCATATCGTGGATTTTAAACTATCGGTACCAGTTTTCCTGGGTTATTTCCGATTGCGTTTGGTGTTATCGAGTATGTTATAAAAAATAATTATTAATTTATTTGTTTTTGAAGAGCTAGGCATGGAGCGGTAAAAAAATAAATATAATTATTGTATTAATATGTCTAAAATTGTAACAACAACAATTTAAAATATTAGATATGGATTGATAAACACGGATAGCGTGTTAGACGCCCTTAAATTGGCCTCTTAATAGCTCAATGTATTAAATTTACCATATGTAGTTTCACTGGATTGAACCGTATCAAATTATATCAAACTAAATCCAGTTATATACAATACGATCCACTATTTTTCGGATCAAATATTATTTTAATTAGATATAAGGATATATCTAATTCGATGCATTTCTTTGTTGGATCATATTAATTTTTTTAATCGGGTACACTCAAAAAAACAAGTTAGTAGAAAAGTTAGTAAAACGTCTTGTAAATCAGGTATGCTATTTTTCAGCAAATTTTTTGCTAAAATTATGTTTTAAATTAAAATTTTAGTTATACTTAGTCAGCACTTAACTGTTTTGAACTAATGTTTTACTAATGTTTACTAATTTATTTTGCTAAAAAATTGTGCTAATTTGCACATGAATAGTGTGAATGACAACCAGATTAAAAGTTATACGCAGAATGAATTAGATGTCAAGATGTAGTAGTGACGAGAAAAATTATACTAAAAAGTACAACTCTAGTAAGACTCATAAAAAAAATCAACCATGGAAGATTTTGTATCTGTTTTTCATACATAAAACAAAATTGTGGATTGAAACAATTTAAATTTTCCATTTTCACCGGCTTGTGAAAGTAATTGTCTATTAATTAAATAAAATATTTAAATTTAAAAAATATTAAAATATAAAGCAGGTAGACAAACTAAAGCGAAAGACAAAGACACCCATCTTACGTAGATTTTTATGTTCCCGTTTTCTTATTGCAAATAAGGGTTGTATATGGCATATTTTTTTTTTCGTTTCTATAATTATCTGCGGCGTTATTTTTAAATATACATTTAGACAACCATTGATGTAAGTAGTTGAAAGATAATTTTGTTTGTGTTATATATAATTATTTCTATTGTTTGGGAGTATAAACATTTTGATATTTTGTAACGTATTGTAAATTATTTAAAACAGAATCACAAAAATATATATTATGATTTTCAGCAAAATAAATTAACAAAAGTATAAATTTTCTGCAAATTTTTTGAGTTGTTTTCAGTCTACTATTTATTAATGTTTAGCAAGGATTTTGTAATTTCTAATCTACTAAGTGTTAGCAAAACTTTTGCTGAATCTACTAATTTTGTTGCTCAAAATCAGCTGGCTGATTTTCAGCAAAAGATTTTGCTGACATTAGCAACTTTTTTGCAAGCACCCTCCTGACTAAAATTTTGCTGACTCAGCAACATTTTTTGCTGACTTAACTTGCTTTTTTTATTTGAGTGTATGTACTATTTTAACACATTATATGGAGTTATTAGAAACACATTACATGGAGTTATAAGTTTACGAAACGTATACGCTCGAGTACTTTAGCCTTTAGGCATGTAAAATTTAAATTTAACTGTGCCCGATTAAAAAAAAATTAATATGATGCAACAAGGAAATGTAAACAAAATTGATATCTAATTCAAATACAATTTTATCCGAAAAATGGTGGATCGTATTGTTTAAAAATTGATTATATTACATTGAGTTCGATACGGTTCAATACAGTGAAAATAAATTTGTTAAATTGAATACAAGATTCTAGATATTAAGGTCCGATTATTATATAACATACAGGATAATTTAAATTTAATATGTTTAACAATCAAACATTTTTGTATTAAACTAAAATCTGGTAACGTTTTAAAATAGAGACGGAGGAGATTCGAAAAATAGAACAAAAATCTAAAAATAGAATATTTGTGTTTGTAAGTGTTGGTCACTCCTGGGTATAATATACAGAAAAGCAAATAGGAAAGATAACTGCAATTTAGCTGCATTACATTCGAGGTCATACTTGGATGTGATCGCTAAACGGTCATGACTTGGTATTGTTATGTTTGTAAAGTAAGAAGAGCGCAGGTTTGATTCTTACAGCCGCAGGTTGTTGAAAATTTTATCATATAGAGACAATCTGACAATTATAAAATACACAAATAATAATACAATTTAAATGGAAAATCACTGATGACGCCTGTCCATAAAAAGGCAGAAACTAGTCTAGTCTGATTTAAAAATTAATAGTGTTTATAATTTTTAGAGAAAAACGTTTATACTTCTGCTTAACCTCAATCTTTCTAAAAAAATTTTTTGTAGTTTGATATTTTAAATTGAGAAGTTCATTTTATATTATATTAATAGATATTTGCAATGAATATTTTTGAGTTGATATTAACATTTTAAGTACAATGTTATGGATTTCAAAACAAAAAACGTATTTTTTCCCCAACTTAAATTTTTTTCTTCTTCTTTTTACATGGGCCAATACATTGTTATGTTTAACGCCATATATTAATTTAATTCTGCCAATCCAATTGTATATTGCCCATGTAAAAACGTATGGTATCACATACTACACTGTGTGTAATTTTTTAAGTCATGGCAAAATACACCACTACGGACACCACTACGTGATAAAAGACTAAAAAAAAGACCCGTGTCTCCCAATTTTCCCAAAGTCATCTCCTTTTTTGTTTATGGGCCGCCAAAGATTTGGGGCCTCGGTATAATTTTCGCAAAAAGTGATAATTTTCTCAGGCTCATATCTTGCAAACCGTTCAGAATTTCGATTTACTCTCTATGGCAAAGTTGTAGCTCTTGTCATAAAGAACAAAAATTGCGAACATAAAATCAAAAAAACTTCACCTTCCAGATCAAAATCGCAAAAAACTTAAAAAAAATTCGATTTTTGTTTACATTTTTTCCCGTGTTCAGGTCCATAGGTAGCAAACCGTTCAAATTTGAAGGAAACAATCAATTACAAAAATTTACCTAAGATCTCAATAAACAAATTTCTAGAACATATAAACTTCCTAGAGATAATTCTTAACACTGTTTAGGTAGCGCGCAAAAGTGAAAAATTTTTTAATTTCCTTTTTTTTTCCTTTTTTCTCTTGTTCAGGTGCATAGGAAGTTTATATGTTCTAGAAATTTGTTTATTGAGATCTTAGGTAAATTTTTGTAGTTGATTGTTTCCTTGAATTTTGAACGGTTTGCTACCTATGGACCTGAACACGGGAAAAAAGGTAAAAAAAACTCGAATTTTTTTAAGTTTTTTGCGATTTTGATCTGGAGGGTGAAGTTTTTTTGATTTTATATGTTCGCAATTTTTGTTCTTTATGACAAGAGCTACAACTTTGCCTCAGAGAGTAAATCGAAATTCTGAACGGTTTGCAAGATATGAGCCTGAGAAAATTATCACTTTTTTGCGAAAATGATACCGAGGCCCCAAATCTTTGGCGGCCCATAAACAAAAAAGGATATGAGTTTGGGAAAAATTGGGAGACACGGGTCTTTTTTTTTAGTCTTTTATCACGTAGTGTTGCACTGTGTTATAAGATACAATTAAATATGCCGTTTCACGAAAAATTAAAGTGGCAAGTAAAATTGTATCTTACTATACATGCTGTCATACATAACTATATTAAATTTTACAAACACTGGATCACGCTATAAAAGAATACATAATATTATTTTTACTCGGTCAGTGTTTAACAATTGTTAGTCCTTAAAAGTTCATCCTACGATTTAGACTAAGAAAAAAAAAAAAAAAAACAAATACCATCAAATTCTTAGGAAAATAATTTATTTTAACTTCAATCTCTTTTTAAATAACACTTAGATTTGACTACCACAGCCACATTTAATCGTAAACAGATGATATGTATGTTAGGTTTCCTACGCCAATAACTATCCAAATGTCCAGTAACTCTTGGAAATTCAAACATTTGTTTAAAGTAAAATGAAGAAAGACAACAAAAAGCAAAAAAAAAAGAAGTACGCCATGAGATGCCAAGAACATGATCTATACAATAAGATCGCACTTATTTTTATGTTTGTTGTTGTTGTTGTTGTTGTTGCTAATGTTGTTGTTGTAACTATGTATCCATAGAATAGTATTTTTTGTTTAACCAATTTAATTGGATGTGAACTGTTAGTAAACTGCCAAATACCAAATGACAATCGAAATACCACAAAACATCATCTACAGTAACAGCAGCAGCAGCAGCTGTATGTTGTTTGTACAACTGCAACACCACCACAAAACAACAATGGTGTTTTAAAGCTGTCACTAAAAAACACAAACGAACAGTTGTAGTTAAAAAGAAGTCTTTTATTAAATCGAACCAAAAAAAAAAAAAAAAAAAAACTACTAAAAACCAAGTGCAAAAATACCACACACACAGTTGTCGTTAGGCGTTAGATGTTTAAGAATTTTAGTCTCTCTATCTACCATTTAGAGGACAGCAAGTTGAATAAAAAGGGCGTTGTATGGGGCGTAGTATAAATAAATAGACAACATAAGATAACAGAAGGGTTTTAAATTGTTAGTAAAACAAACAAGAGCAACCAACGCAAATGAAAAGCCAAGAAAACATGTTTTAAAAATCGATGCATTATCAAGAGATAAATGATATTGCCAAGAACAAACTTTAAGACGTTAAAAACTAAAATATTTTTAAAGGAGTTCAAAGTCTTAAATAAAAAATCTTAATTTTTATAATTGGCAACAGGATTTTTTTTTACTGAATGCGTTGAAAAATGTTTTCGAATGAAAAACTTTTAAATTTTTTTTTTTTGCAAATAAGGTCTACAAATTCACAAAAGAAACATGCTGTCCTTAATTAAAATAATTTATCGTCTTATACGCAGAATGGCCCAAAAGACCAGATTTAATATTTTTCAAACGATGCGTGTTGAAAAGCTGAATACGGAATATATAATGACATTTTTTGGAGGGTACTTTTAGGTTCCCACACTCGATTTAAGATACAAAAAATTGTACATTTTGCGAGTAAGAGTATGTAAGAGTTGTCTTACTTTTTCCCGAAATAGAGATATTAGGCTTTATATATCTAATTACATGGCATGACATTAAAACAAATTAATAATATTCTGACCATAATTTATTTATATTTCGGACATTTCAATGGCATACTTTACAGTTTTAGGTATGGTACTTTTTAAACGACTTTAAATTTTGACGCATCTTTGTGCTATTTTTAAAATACGAAAACTTGCAAATGCAATAAATCTGATTTCTTTCGATCGAAATTTGTCAACAAGACCAGCATTAATATTTATGAAACAAATTTGATTCACAAAGCTGAGCTTTTTTTAAATTAAGCTCACTTTTAATCTTCTTTTTTAATGTAATCAGTTGTCGGGAATACTATCGCTAATTAATTAAACGAGCTAACTAAAGGTTCACGCAGTCGAAATAGTAATTTAAGAGAAGTTATATTAGTAAGAAAAAAAGTTATTTTATCCAAGCGTTTTTTAAAAAAAAAATTTTCATGTCATCATAGCTAGCCAGTATGCCCCCAAGACCCATCTTTTAGTATGACATGTAAATACATTCCAAAAGTATGTTTCTAAGTTTCCAGCTATAAATATTTATATTTGCAAGAGTCTTCCTCTTAAAATCCTCTGTTTTGGTACATATTTCTCACAAAAGTAGGGTTTTAGTTAGAAAAACTTTTTTAAATATAAAAACTTTTGCCTAGTTTCTTGCACAAATACTTTTCAAAGCTATTCACATAGCATACCAAAAGCTGGACTATGGGTTAATTTCGAAAAGCTTCGATGCCATATTAAATTTTTGATAAATCGCGCATTTTGCATAAGAGGCACCATATTTTGTTGCCGAAACACCTCTTCGTAATAGGCTCTTTTTTCATGATAATTTGCTAAGGTCAATTGCTACTTGAAATTGGGAAAAATGAGTTAAACCGTTAAATAGTGGGTTTATCTACAATTTTGTAAATCAAAGTTGTACCTCAAACAAGAATACAGGGGATGTCTTTACATTTCTACAGAAAGGAGTCAGATTTACATGCGCCAAAATTTTAAAGTAATTTTGTGAAGAAACTGTACCATACATCCAAAAATAAAGAAAGACATTGAAATCGGCGTCCCTAAAATATATAGAATTGATTTTCATAATACTATTATATTTTAAAAGTTATGATTTTGTCCTCCAATGTTATGGGAAAAATATTTACCAGACGAGGAAAGTTCCTATATAATCATATATGATTATATATATTATCACATATATATAAGCATATATGATTATATCATATGATCCGAAAAATGGAATACATAAGCTGATCTCACGGTATCTAATCTCATATAGTTTGATCAGAAAAATTGGTCTATCAAATTATATAAAATTTTATACAATTTTATCTAATAAGTTTCTTAATTAAAAATAAAAAAAAAAATTGGAAATATTTTAGAGATCAGTACTTTTTATTCCAATAAGTTACTACTTGTAAAATTTATAAAACATGTAAACATTAATTTTAAAAAATAGTTTTAAAAAAAATTAAATTTTTCGGTCGCAAAATTTTCATGTAGAAGATTTTTTGAAGTGCAGAAATACACAGCAAACTTTCATTAAAAATAAAAAGTATACAGTCACTATTATGGATCAATACGATAAATCTAGGGATAAATCTAACTATATCGTAATTCAGCAATTTCAGATTGTTCAAAACAACCATTTTGTTATCCACAAAACAGGATCAGCGGTGAAAAGTATATTACATTTAGTGAAACTAAGCAACTATTTAATTTAAAAAATTTAAAAATTAGAATCCATAACGCATGTTATAAGGGTAGGGTGTTTCATTTATTTAAACGAGCCTTTTCTACCGATCTTCTTAAAATCTGAGTTGATTTTAAGAGAGTTTCGTAAAAGAATGTGTTAACAGTGGTACTTTTAATTAATTAATTTTAATGCTTTTAAGCAATTTTAATTAAATTTTGAAGTTAATTTGTGTAATAGAAAAATTTGCTTATATATACTAAAAAAATATGCATTAAAAAACCTCTAAAAATTGTTTCTCTTAAAACCAGTTTGCATATAAAATTGAACAGATTTAAGAACCTTGGTACTTATTTAGTCTATATGTTCGCTAGTTTAAAACCTAATAATTATAACGTTGTTTTGTAGTACTTTGTCTGAATGCCGATATGCGATTTACACAGTCTTTGATGCACTGATTCAATATCCGGCATCCAAATTTTCCATCACATCACAATTTTAAAAAAACGCGGTTAGAGTTGCCAAAAATGGCCATTTTGGCTCTTTTTTAAGCCTTTTTTAAACCTTTTATATACACTTTACTCTTGAAGATACGGAAATGAAATTTTCTAAAACTAATTGTTAAAACAGCGAAATAGCGATTAATTTTTCATATCCCTACTACAAAAACAATTTAAATACATTTTTTATATGAAATTGACAAATAAGAATTATGATTTCGTACAATTTTAAAAATAGCTTATATTTGCAATGCAATTTAAACGAAGTTGGTCTAATAATTTTAATGTTTTGCGCCGACATTAAAAAAAGGAAAGTTCAAAGTTTATATCGTGACCCTAAAATAAATTAAGGCTGGTCGGATTCACGGCTTTGCCTACTTTTAAAAATGTAATATTTTGTAATTTTTTTGATAGAGTATTTTTCAAATGCAATATTCACCAAAAATCGGAAACTTTTTATTTTTTTCGTTTTTATCAAACATAATTGTAGTAAAATTATAAAAAAAAAATATTATACAAAGAAAAAAAGAGAAAAAATATCTACTTAAACCTGTTCCTCATGATAAAATTGATAAAAAACTTTTTGTTTTTAAAGGGTGTTTTTTATACAGGTATATAACTTTGAGTTGGCAACACTTTTTAACTGGCACTTATTTTCTCAGCTGTCAAGTGATTTATGTTTAGTTTGGTTTGACATTTCAACATGAGTAGACTGACGCCTGAACAACGCTTCCAAATTGTAAAAAATTATTTTGAAAATCATGGTTCTGTTCGGAATACGTATAGCCCATTACGTCCATTTTACGGTCAACATAATCGTCCATCAGAGCAATTAACTCGATTATGTATGGAACGTTTTCGCACCACGTTTACTTTAAATGACAATATGCATCCAAAGAAACGTCGTACAGTGAGTACAGAAGAAGCCGTTGCTGCTGTAGAGCGTAGCGTAGAGGAAGACTGCAATCAGTCTATCCGTCAATGGTGACCGCTATAGAGCCATGATTACTGACTTTTTCGTTCATTAATTGAAGAACCATGATGTGTAAGAGCTGTCGTTCAACAAGACCGCGCAGCATGTCACACAGCTCGTGCCAAAATTTATTTATTGAAGGAAACGTTTGGCAACCACTTAGTTTTACGTTTCGGACCCGTGAATTGGCCTCCAAGATCGTTCGATTTAACGCCGCTGGACTATTTTCTGTGGGGATATGTGAAGTCGATAGTCTACGCCGATAAGCCCGAAACGATTGACTACTTGGAGGACAACATTCGCCGAGTTATTGCCAATATACGGTCATAAATGTTGGAAAAAGTCATCGAAAATTGGACCTACAGATTAGACAACCAGAAGCCATATTTAAATTGTAATATCATAAGATTATATTTCGAATAAAGTAAATTTCATGTCAATTTAAAAAATTCATCTTTGTTTTATTCCATTTCAAAGTTTTATACCTCTATAGAAAACACCCTTTATGTTTTTCTTTCAAAAAAAAAAAAGTTACAAAAAAGAAAAAAAAAATATTAAAAAATTGTTTCCCTCTCATTTAATGTTTTTTTTTTTTTCATTTATTGTTGTTTAATAATAAAAAAAGCAATCATTATATTATCGTAAATGTTAGGAAACTTTTCATAAATATTTATGAAACATTCTTCATAGCTTTTTAATCTTATTTTCTTTTTTTTCGTTTTAAAGGGAAGCAACACTCAGGAAATTCTTCCTATTAATTAATGTGTTGTTTTCTTTGGAAAGATGATAGTAGAGAGGTGAAAGATGGGGACAAAATGAAGGGCTTCAAACATGGCAACACTGGGAATGCGCGAGATGATAAGTCTTAGAACAGTTGTTGCTAGTCACCTGATGAAGAGTTGGCGAACTTATTGAAGCCTTTTGGTTCATATCCCTGATTCATTATTTTACTTTGGTGGGGTTAAGTGCTATGGGAACACCGAAGGCTGGCGCTGCGAGACATATGAGCGATAGAAAACTCATATATATTATTTTTCTCAATTGTTATTGTCGTCACCGGTAATCGAACCCTGGACCATCTGTGTAACAGTCCAACGCGCTAACCATTACACCACAACGTCCACAGTACAATACAATACCCACAATACAATTCCATATCACAATTGAGCCAGATACAGGTAAAAACATATCATAAAACCGTTTCATTAGACGAAAAACAGTTGAATCATATTTACGTAGGTTTTTCATACATATGATGAAGCTTTTTCTTTGAGTGTATTTATTAAGTCTTTAATACAAAAGTATAGTATCAATAAGTAAAATGTTAACCCAATACAAAATATTATAACTACAATCTTAATTGTAAGAAAACTTTGCTTTAATTTTATTTTAAATAGTGACCACGAATTGTATTTAATACAGGGCTATTATCACAATCTATTTAAATTTCCTTTTTTAACAAAACACCAATGCCCTAATTTTGTATAAAAAAAAAATAATACCACTGAAATTGCATACTTTGCGCTTTACATTTAACTGTCACAAATTTATGTTTAACATTAAAACTATTTTTAACAACAGCAACAACAAAAAAAAGGTATTTAAAGTAGGAAAGAAAACTGTATTTACAACAACTTAAAATGAAAATGTTCTTTTGTGTTTCCTTAACTCAGATTCAAATAAAACTAACAGAAATCATGGTAGTTTAAGAAAAAATAGAAACAAAAAATCCTGACAAGATTACATGTTAAGATAACAGCCTAAGCAACCAAACGAACAACACAATTTTTGTTCGTTAAGATTTTGTTTGTAATATTAGTGTTGGCAATAAGGATATCAAATGGAATTCTTTTTAGAAAATCGTACGAAAATTGTAAATAACTGGTACTTATTTCATAACGAAGTGAAAAGGAAAATTTAATTGTGAAAGGAACTCACAATTCTAACCGTAGTAGGTCTAAGGACGAAAAAGTTCTAGAGAATATCAGAAGTAGCTTTCAGTTGTTAGTTCGTTAACTGTATCTCCATAGTTTTCGGTTGAAGTCTCAAAGCTTATATCTTTAGGGTCACAAATACACTCAAAAAAAAAAAAAGTCCATAAAGTTGTCAACATTTTTGCTGGGAGGATCCTTGCAGAAAAATTTGATAATATCTGCAAAAGTGTTTTGCTTAACATCAGTGAGCTTATTTTTAGCAGAAAATTAGTAAATTCAGCAAAATAATTTGCTGACACTTAGTTCAATGCAATTTAAAATCGACTTGTTGAAATCAACAAATTTTTTAGGTGGAGCTTAGTAGATGGAAAAAAAATAAAAAACTTAGTATACAATTTACTTTAGTTAGTATATTTTGCTGAAATTTATATCTATCTTTTTGTGATTAATAACAATAAGAATAAAACATAATAATTCCCAATTACTTACATGCATATATTTGTAAGGACACAAATTTGTCGATATTGACCCATCCATTTTTCGATAGCTTTTTCAAGAGGAAAAAAACTTCGACTACGACACATCAAAAAAATCATTTTCAAGGCTCCCAAATTTAAAAAATTTTCGACAAAAAGTCGTCTAAAAACCAAAAAAAAAAACATTTTTTTTCGGAAAAACTATATCGTCATCGTCTTGGATAGGATATATTTAAAAAATTTGAAATCGGATTTTTTTTACCAAAAAAACATTAAAAATAAAAGCGTAAAAAAGATCGATTTTTCGAAAAAAAAAAACTCGTCCAAAACCTCAAGAAAAACATTTTTTTTGAAAAAACTGCTATCGCCATCGTTTTAAGGGCGATAGCAATTTCACCTTGGAAAGGTAATATTTAAAAAAAAAAGTTAAATCATCCGATTTTTTTATTACCTATTAAAATAAAAGTTAAGAAAAAGTCAAAAAATTTAAATTTGGGCGACTCGAAAATGATTTTATTGATATGTCGTAGTTGAAAAATCGATGGTACAAAAGCGTTTGCTAAATCGACCCACATGTATGTCTGACGCAATTTTACATTTTTCAAATTAAGATAATTCTAAAATACAAAAAAGAATTGTTCAAAATATCGCTATATATCATAAAAGCCCTTTATCAGTTAACTGAGAGTGGCAATTATTGTGCCTGATTACGGGTGTCGTAGTCGTATTTCGACTCTAGTCGTAGTCGTAGTCGTTGTTGATTTTTATTTGTTGCGGTATTACGTAAATTTTTCGACTAAAAGGTTTTTGTAATAGATTGAAAACAACAGAGTTTTGACAAATTTGTTAAATTTATTAATATTATGAAGCACTCTATGACGATCTGTCAAAAACAGCTGATTGGCGGCAATAAGAAATTTTTAATTTTGTTGTTAAATTATCAAAAATATAAAAAAATGCTAAGTTTAAACTTATTTTTTTAACTTCAGATGAAAAACATGAGTGCCTATGTTTGAGACGAATGATATGTAGTCATATTGTACCTCAAAAGATAGCTTATAAATCCGGCTATCCATTTCTATAAACTTATTAAGGACTTACACAGGCCAAATTTTGAATAAAAAGCACATTTTATCTAAAAAACTAAAGTAAAAATAAGAAAATTTTAAACCGGCCTTTAATGGGTTAATTTATATTGACATATTGTACACCATTGAAAAGCCATTTAAAAGAGCTTTCATACGACATGCATGTTATAAACGGACTTGTACTTTTTGAGACACTTAAAGAAACTTTTTCAACTCTAATGCCCAGCCCAGCCGCAAGGGGGCGCCGGCGACTACAAATATTTTGTTTCTTGAAATCAGCTCAAAAATAAGTTTTTGGGGTAAAAGTTTTGAAGTAATCGTAGTTATGTTTCTAAACTGCACTTGTTCCAGATTTTGCCAATTATTTTTTTTACCCTAAAACGTCCTCCAATTTCGCAAACAGCTTCGGTGCTATAATTTTTATTCTAAAAGTATTTAATTAAAATTTCATTGAAATTTGCATTTTTTAAATCTGTCGTGAGAAATAAAATAGACGACTGTTTTTATACATTTTGACAGTCGAAAACGACAACCGTAATACGGAAATTGTAATAGATTTTATAGCAGTGTAGTACATTCGTAGTTTTCGAGAAACGTAATACCGTTTTTTAAAAACGACAAATTTTCACTACGACTACGACAACCGTAATCAGTCGGACCAAAGTGTACACAGTTTATATTTTATGTTTACCTGCATCCTCAATTTATCAAAATATTGCCAGGTTTGACGATAATTTGTTTTTTTTTAAAGAGAAGTAACACTCAGGAAATTCTTCCTATTTATTAATGTGTTGATTTCATTGAAAAGGGGTTAGTGGAGAGATGAAAGATTGTTAAAGATGAAGGACTTCAAACATGGCAACACTTTAATTGCGCGAGATGATAAGTGTTAGAATAGATGTTACTCGTCACCTGATGGAGTTTTGGCAAACATATTGAAGCTTTTTAGTTCATAGTCCTAATTCATTATTTTACTTCGGTGGGGTTAAGTGCTATGAGAACACCGAAGGTTTGACGATTTATCGTCATTTTGACGATCTTTGTACCCAAAATAACTAAATGATGGTTTTTGCGTGCAAAATGACGATGTTTTGACAAAAGTTTAATATGTGAGCAAAAAATATTTATTTGTCACCGGATCTATTTTTCGAATTATAAAAAAAAACTTAATTTTTTATTGAAACATTTGCTATTATGAGGTGAAATGAAATTTTGCAAAAATGCAAATACCAGAAAAATTTCTTAGTGTAATATTTAGATGAAAATAAAAAAAAATTTTAATAAAAAACAACATGGCATTTCTTGTGAAACAAACAGACCTCTAATAAATACAACTTTAAAAGACAATAAAATAAGTTTCAAAATAAGTTAGGGGCTTAAAATACAAGCCTATTAATATGAATAAAGTGCCCCAAAGTGAAACTTCAGATATTTACAATTTTTATTTGAAAATAGAAAAACAAGCAGTAATAAACTATTATTTTAATAAAAATATTTTGTATTTAAAAATATCAAAACTACACCCAAAATGAGAAATATATAGTTATCAAAAACTTCAGAATCTATTGCTATGCAGAGAGAATTTCTAGGACAAGTTTTAATGAAATTTGTACATTAAACTGATGATGTTTTCTTTACAATGTGAACGAAAAATTTTCTTAAACTTTACTGCAGCTTTACTGAAACTATTTTTAATGAAAATTTTTCATTAGTCGTATAAAATTTGTAATAAATAAAGTGAATTTTTTATTAAATTATAAAGAAAACTGCATTAATTTAATTAAAAATTCTAAAAAAAGCATTAATTTAATGAAAACATGCGGAGAATTCTCCACTGTATGCCGCCAAATGTAAAACGATTTCAATTTGATCATAAATTTTAATTCGTTAATCATAAATTTTAATTTAAGAATTAAAAAAAATAACATTGTTAAAGAATTACCAAATTTTTTAAAAGAATTTTAAATTTAAAAATTGTGCTACTGAAATGTTGTTCACACAATTATGTAGAAGGGATTAACAAGTGACATCGTTTTTAAAATATCACTATTTTCGAAGTTTAAAACCAAAGAAAAGTGCAGTAAATTGTTTTATACTACAACCCAGGATGATGAGGAACTAGGATGCACAGAACTGTGCGCGACGAGCACCTGATCGTGCCATCGCGCCAACACCCCATCGTGCCATCGCGCACAAAGGCAGTTATGTAGGCGGTCAAATCTTAAGACTGTGGTTTTATTCACCCACTATTAATATAATTTATTTATGTTTTAGTAATTTTGAAAATAGTTTATATTAATTTAAATTTCTTAATTGAAAACATTAGTAAAATTTTGATTAAAAAAATCGAAAAAATAAAAAAATTTTCAAACTACACTAAGATTGGCCAATTAATTTTCAAAAGAGCTCAAAAGTCATTTTTTTTTCTTTTATATATCTATTATAAATAAATAAAAGTATAAATAAAAGTAATGTGTTCAGGTGCTGTTAAAAGTATTATAAAAAATGTATTTCCAGGAAGGTAAACAATCGGAGAATTTTGATCACAAACGACACCTGCCCCGTTGATATAGCTCAAACGCCTGATGTCGGAGAGTGATTCTGAGACCACAATTGGATTCAGCGTACTTTATACCTTTCGAAAAGTATACTTTAGTTCTAGTGCCAAATAGTTTTCACCCTTAATCTTTAGTTGTAAAAAGTTCTTACATGTACTCACGAGTGCTCTCCACTGTATATCCAGTACCATCTTTTATAAAAGTTAAGCGTTTAATATATATTTTTTTTTAATTTTTCTGGTATGCCTCCCATAAGCAAATTTCTGTTGTACACTTATATCAAAAGTTGGAAGTTGATTTGAGGAAGTTGGAAATTGATTTAACTGTCCAGTTTAGTTAGTTGAAATTTTTAACTAACTTTTAAGCTAAAATTTAGGTAACCAAAATTTGGTGGACTATGACTCTCAACTTCATTCAAAATTCTGCTGGCGAAAATTCTGGTACTATGTTCTGTTGTAGTAGCTGAATTTTTAACTATTTATACGATGTTTACATACATTCAAAATATTTTTTCCGTAAAGACTACTGAATATACACATTAAATTAACTGAAAATTAGTTAAAAACATGAATACTTACTTTTCGTTTAAAACAATTGTATTTTTTAGTTTATTTTTAACTGTTGAAAAATTAATTGACAAAATCCATAAAAACAATAGATTTTCGTTTGTTTCAATACTCAATATAATATAACAACTTTTTGTTTTAAATAGAAATTTTTTTTATTGAATAATAGACAGAAAGTTAAAAAATATATTTCTTTGTTAATTTAACTGTATATTCCATTGAAACAACTTTACCGATTAAACTTTTAAATAACTGTTGATTTTTTATGGAAAAGTTCTTGTGAGTGTATGAGTGAGTATACCCAATAAGCATATATCGAAGGACCTTCTGTGGTACTTTTTCGCGCAACACGTACTCAAAGCGTACTTTGGTATTTTAAGTATTTGATTCTATTGAATAAAAAACTATATTTTTGTTGGTGTTCATTTCACGTTTAAATGCATAAATTGGCATAATTTTTGGTTTTGTATGTTTTATGGTTAAAAGACTTGTCCTTTTTTTTTGTTTTTTTTTTTGGTTTCAATTCTATGCCAAGTTAGTAAGTAGTATAAATGGTGGTGTTTGGTGTTACTTTAGCCATAATGGAATTATGAACAATAACCACTTTGTTTATCCCACCAAAAAAATATTCTTATTATGACGATGATGATAAAATAGATGATGTTGAGACTGAAGAAGATGAGAATGATGATGTTTTTTTGTTGTTTTTCCCAAAAATGTATAAAGAATTGCTGTGTACAAATACTTTGTAAAATTAAACTTCCTTTTGGTAAATTTCCCGATGTTTTTGTTGTTGTTCTGTTATCTAGATATGAATTTTCATGTTTTTCATGTTCTAGTCAGTTGAAACAAAAATAAACACGACATTATATCATAGTTAGTAAAAGGGTCTTTGAATAACTTAAACCGCCCAATAAGGCATAATGGTATGATGTTAACAAATAAATTTAAATTTTGGTTAACTAAAGTTAGTACAACTACACAACAAGATGCCATAATTGGTAGTTTATGGATTTTTAAAACTAAACAGTATAAATTATATAATATAAAATAAATTATTTTAGTTTTCAGACGGAATCAGGATGTAAAGAAAACCCGGTGAATAAAAGGTGCAGTGTAATTATTTGACAATAACTAACAACTGACATTAGAAGTACTATTTGACAACCCATTTAATTTTTCGCAATAATTATTTTATGCAAAGCGTAACTTTACGGGAATACACCTGGCAATAAGGCAATACCCGGACAAAGCTCTCACATGAGGTTAGGTTTATATGTGTCAACAATACCAGATTCAGGTCTAACGTTATTTTTCGGGGAAATATTATGGTGGTGATGGCAGGGTACTTCTGCACAGGCGCATAAGTGTATGTTCAATTGAGTTCATTATATCTCCTAACATTGGTCATCTTGTTATAATTTAACATTCTTTATGGGTTAATATCGACTAGTGCGTCCAGATTCCGGAAGAAATGCGATTTAAAACATTTCACTAATCGTGAAAATAGGATATTGATCTTACCTTACACAGTACAACACATGATTTTGGGACTCAATTCTGAGAACTGCACGTGAAAGTAGCCCCAAAAATAAGAACTTCTGCATCATTCGTTTTTTATTTATTTATTTTTATTTTATTAATTAATAATCATGTAATTACAAATTACATAATATTACCCTAACCGAGCACTAGCTACTACACTCATAATAATCCATGCTTAAAAATACAAATATATTTTTCGTAAATTTTTTTTCGTAGAATGTACAAACATTTTGTTTATATTACAAAATATTTTTAAGTGTTAATTATTTATATTTTTTGTTTTAGAAATATTTGTCAAGTATTTTAAATATGTTTTCAAACTTTCAAAAATTTTTTCAAACTTTAAAATTTTTTGAAAATTTATTAATTTATTTATTTTCCTGAAGATGCTACACAAAGGAGTAGCGAAATATTGAAAATAAAAAACTTTTATAAAATAAAAACAACAAACCTTAACTCAAATAATTAGAAAATTGAAAAATAAGAAATAAGGTTAAATAAACGAAAATAATTACAAAATCCTAGAGCAAAAGAGATCAAAAGAAGAGATGATTTATAATAATTTCAAAAAGAATCAACAAGTTAGGATATTGATCAACAAATTCAAGACAATAACGGATAAAATTATCAAAATAAAATCTACAATTACATTCTTGATACGTTTCAGAAATACAGGAATTATTCCAAACTTTATTTCAAATTCTACAAAGAATATCTTAAATGTTTTCAAGATTAATGGACTTTCATCAATTCAAAAGAATATCAATAATTATATTCAAGATTTACACAACAAAATTTTAAAATTAACATTGCAAGCAAAACACCAATTATTGAAACATTTTCAAAGTGAGATTCAATTTATAAAAATGATTTAGAGAGATATTTAAATGAAACAGATATGGAAGAATTTTTAAGATATCAAGATATAATTTCAGCATCATTTAATGAAAAGGTAAAAAATATTCATAAAAGAAAATTTGATCGTTTAAGGGAAATACAAAAGAAAGAATTAGGAATTAAATTTAATAGAAAATGGTTTATTAATAAGACTGACTTAGATATACCGACAGACGTATAGTGGATACTTTCATTAGGACAGAAACATGCATTGCCAGTTAGAAGAGAAGATTTTCTTAAGTTAAATATTATAACTAATGCAGAGGATTGTATACAGACAATACCGGATAAGGATGAACAAGAAATAGCTAGAAATAAATTAACAAATGTAATAAATAACCATTTGAATAGGATAAGATTAACTAATAGGGATATATACACATTAGATAAAGTAAAGGAAGCAGAAATTTTCTTGAAAAGAAATAGGGATATACTAATATTAAAATCTGATAAGGGAAATACAACTGTAGCTATCAAGAGAGAAGATTATGATATGAGAATGAATAATATAGTAGAAGATATTACAAAATATAGTTTACAAAATAGAGATCCAACAAGTAAATTACAAAAGGTTAATAATAATTTAGTTGAAGAACTTTTTAAAAAGAAAATTATTACTAATATAGAGAAAAATAAACTTAAGACTAATATTGCTACGGCACCTAGATTATACGGACTACCTAAAATGCATAAGGATAATTTTCCATTGAGACCAATTTGTTTTTTCATTAATTCTCCATCATATGAACTATGTAAATACATTATTAACATTTTAAATAAGATTACAGAACGTTCTAAGTAAAATGTGAAGAATTCTATTGAATTTAAGAATAGATTATTGGACAAACGAATTCAGGATGATGAAAAATTAGTTTCATTTGATGTGGTTTCATTATTCCCGAGTATCCCTGTTAGTTTAGCAATTAATATTATAGAAGGAGAATGGAATGTTATCAAGGAATATACATCTATTGATAAAGACCTATTTTTACGTATTTTAAAATTTTGTATAGAGGATAATAGATACTTTCAATATGGTGAGAAGATTTATTTCCAACAAAAAGGACTTCCAATGGGATCCCCTGCTTCTCCAATTGTTGCTGATATAGTTATGGATAAATTACTGGACACATGTATTGAGAAACTTGATATCAAACCAAAGATAATAACAAAATATGTTGACGACATATTTTGTGTTATTTCTGAGAATGCAGTAGATGATATGTTGATTGCATTAAATGAATTTATTACGGATATTAAATTTACCATGGAAAAGGAACGCGACTCAAGACTTTCTTATTTAGATACTTTGGTAGTTAGAAGAGGTAACAATTTGATAATGGATTGGTATCAAAAACCAACGGCATCAGGTAGAATTATTAATTTTTATTCAAAACATAATAGGAGAATTATCATTAATACTGCAAAGAATTTAATAGAAAGAGTTTTAACTATTAGTGACAGAGAATTTCACAGGGAGAATGAGGAAATTATTAAGAATTTATTAATGGATAATGATTTTCCAATAAAATTAATCTGTTCATTAATAAATCAGTATAAATTTAGAAGGAATAACAGCACAAATAACTTGAATGAACAGAGAATTTACAAGTCTATGGTTTATGTACCGGGATTATCAGAATGTTTAGAAAGATCGAATATCATCGATACTAATAGATATAGAATAGCTTTTAAATCATTCAATACAGTTAATAAATTATATAATAGGACAAAGGATAGGATACAGAAATTAGATATGGCAAATATAGTGTATAAAATACCATGTAGTGGAAATAATGTAGAAAATTGTGATAAAGTATATATAGGTACAACGAAAAATAAATTGAGAACTAGATTGGCTGGACATAGATCATATCAGAAATATAGGAATATTAATTCACAAAAAACAGCATTATCTTCTCATTGTTCAAGATATAATCACTATCCAGACTTTAAAAATGTTTCAATTTTAAATACAGAACAAAATTACAAACGTGGTTATTTATTAGAAATGTTACAGATAATTAATACACCACTAACAAATAGAATTAATTTTAAGATAGATATTGAAAATTTAGCTCAGAATTATAAATATTTATTACAAAAGAAATAACAAATATTACATCAATAGATTTTTTAAGTGTTAATTATTTATATTTTTTGTTTTAGAAATATTTGTCAAGTATTTTAAATATGTTTTCAAACTTTCAAAAATTTTTTCAAACTTTAAAATTTTTTGAAAATTTATTAATTTATTTATTTTCCTGAAGATGCTACACAAAGGAGTAGCGAAATATTGAAAATAAAAAACTTTTATAAAATAAAAACAACAAACCTTAACTCAAATAATTTGAAAATTGAAAAATAAGAAAAAAGGTTAAATAAACGAAAATAATTAATTAAAAAATTTTATTATTTTATTTAGTTCAATAAACATAATAAAAATATTTAATGGCCATTTTACCTTTTTTATTAAATATTTGTAGCATATTTTTCTAGTTTTCATAAAAATTTCATAATATTTTCGACTTAAGTTCCTTTTTAGTTTGTTGTATTGCAGCAGTTACTTTGGTGCAAATGGTAGAGGGGTCTACTTCAACACAGCAGGACGTCACTGAAATCGTGAGTTCGATTCTGGTGTGGCACCATTACATTTTTTTTTTTTTTTAATTTTAAAATAAACCCGTAAGGTATGCACCACATTTTTATTTAAAAAAAGTTTTTACAAAACTTTACGAAATGTGATTTGTATATTCTACAAATTTTTTCGTAATGTCAAAATAACCAAAACTTTCGTAAAATGAACAACGGTTTTCGTGTATTTTACCTATATTATTATTATCGGCGCGTTGTAGCGAAAACAGACAAGTGCGTTTGGTGGGTATCGAACCCACGACCTCCGCACTGATAAGCCAGCACGCTACCAACTAGCCTACCGGGGCGCACATCATCATCATTCGTTTTGTCAAGTTGGCTACATTAATAATTTAACGGTCATACGAATGTTTTGGCTCAAGGCGGATTTTTACCACTTTTTCTCTATTTTAACACAATTATATCTCGATATACCTTACGGAATATCTCTTTTGTGTCTAAAACAAAATTGTAGATATTGAATAGGAGAAAAAAATGCGGAACAATCCTACCCGAAAAAAGTACATCCGGTGCCTTAAAAATCGGAAAAATGCCCATTTTTCACCTTATCCAGCAAAACCACACACTACCAAATAATGGGTAAAGTAATGTATCGCCATAGGGCTTCACGCATTACATTACACCTTATTTCTCTGATGAATTTTACAGGCGATGAGCCTAAAAGTAATGGGTGCACTCGTTAACTTGTAGGTTGTAAAGTAACTGGTTACTTATATGGTTACATGGTGGGAAAAAGTAATGTGCCTATAAATAGATTTTCATTAAACAAAAAATGCAAAACAAATTTTTTTTACTGATATTTTTTTTTTTTTAATTAAATAAATAATTTTTTTTTTATTAAATAAATTACGTGGTCATGCTGGAATTCGGACCTGGGTTCTCTGGTATTTAACAATTAGTTATGCGAGAACTCTACCAACTGAGCTATAGATATAAATAATATTTTATTGCTTAAAATGTAAATGAGTTGTTGTGCTTCCGGATTTCGTTCGTGATATCAAAAATATACACCTTACCCTCATGCTTACAAAAAATCACAAAGTAATGTGTATATAAATAGATTTTCAAAAATATATATTAATTATTACTTTACGTTTATAATTCATGGATTATGTAATTGATGATCGGTAAGGCATTATTTTATGTTTTGAAGTAATGTAAAATGAGGTATCATTACAAGGTAATCCATGAGTGTTCAATTATCGGTAACTCATTACTTTTTGTTGGAAAATAATGGTACAGGTAATTAGTACACATTACAAGGTAATGCTTTACTATATCGCACAAATTTCTAAAGTTTTGCTGGGTATTCATCGTATTGGTATCCATGAATGAAGTACAGGTAGTCTTGTGCACTAGTGGAACGTGGAGTTCGGAGGCTTAGGAAGTGTTCCAGAAAGCTTCTGAATAGAGCCTTGAACTCTCAAAAGAATGATGGCTGGAACAATTATCATCTCACAAAAAAAAATATAAGAAGAAGGTGCAGCAACACAAAATAGATTCTTAAATGAAGAAAGACTACTAGAATCTGTTAGATCTTTTAAAAAGATAATGCCGCGAAGCTTAATTCTCTCAGGAAACCTAAAGCTACCGTTTCGAGCAACCAATATGAAGTGAATGGTATTCTAATATCGAAGCACTTTCCGTGATAGAAAGGTGGTAACTAGAATATAGCATCCTATATAGTTACACATGATACATATCCTATAATACTGAAGAATGGCTGGGGTTTCCTCATAAATGCCCTAAGAGTAGTCTTTTTTGGCCAGCTTGGCTCACGAAACTGTTCCGTCATCGGGATGCGGTGCCAAGATACTTTTCATTCCTAAACCTGAGATGAAAGACTGTACTTTGCCAAAGAGTTTTAGACCGATCATTTTATATTTTTTATAAATAATAAAAAGTCTGGAACATATGATGGGAAAATCCATTCGGTGAGAAACATTGCTCTGAAGACATCTTAACTGTTAACAATATGCCTATTAGTGTGATAGATCCTGTGGATCAGGTTTTGACGATCTTCTTTTAAAAATCAAGAAGGGCATAGAAAAATGGAATACACGCTGTGTGCATTTATGAGTATAGAGGAGTTTTCGACCATGCCACTTTTGACTCAATTAAGTCTTTGGCTGAGGCTCATTAAGTGGACCCATGAGTTTTTTTTTTATGTTATAAAAAAGACTGTACACTCAGGTGAAAAGCTTTCTCATATTTATAAAATACTTCATAAATATGATGAAAAAAACTTCACTGATTTTCGTCCAATGTAAAAGTGCAAATTGATGAAAGGCTTCTTCATATTTATGAAATGTTTCTTAAACGCAATGAAGTAATTTTATAATTTTTTATGAAATGCTTCACAAAAGTTATTTAACAGTTCATAAGTTTTTATTAAAGTTTTCTAAATTTTTATGAAATGCTTCCTAAATATTATGAATCGTTTGATAAGTATTATTAAAAATTTTCATAAATTTTATGCAATATTTATAATTTTCTAGTTAAAAAACTTCAATTAAAATTTGAAAATTTTATATTATATTTAAGTTACACGGTGTCCAAATTAGATATTAACTTGGATATAATATGTACAGGAACGGCAACAAAATAACGAAATTAAATTATCTTTGTTATTAATATTAAGTGTGGAGAACACGTATATCTTGTCTTCTCATAAATGCCTGTCTCAGTATATTTGCCCCAGTAGTATCACATATAACTAAACATCATATCATATCTGATCCGAAAAATGGCATACATAAGCTGATCTTATGGTATCTCATGCGATGTAATCTCATATAGTTTGATCCAAGAAATGGGTCTATCAAATATGATTAAATTATATATAATTTGGTACAATTATGTCTAATAAATTTTTAATTAACAAATAATAAAAAAAAAAATTAAATGTTCTAGAGATCATTACTTTTTATTTTAGTCCAATTAAGTACTATTTGTAGTTCATTTATAAAACATATTAATGTTAGTTTTTTTAAAAATAGTTTTAAATATAAAAACGTATGCTTTTTATGAATACGAAGTTGTAGCATAAAATAAATTTAAAACGCTAGGTAGAACAAACAAAAACAACCACATTTACGGTGAAAGAAAATCAAAATTTTTGTTCGCAAAATTTTCAAGTAGATGAGTTACAGATTTTTTAAGAGCAGAAATAAACAGAAAACTAAAAAGCAAAATGGTAAAATAGCCAAATGGGACCGGTTATGCAAGAACAAACATGTCTTTAATGGAATCGCTTTTTTTTTAAAAATTTCATTTCGGTCTTGATATAGCTGTGGTAGCCAACAACCGTTATTACGAAAAGGTATTAAATGCCAACCCTGCTTAAAATCTAAAAATTATAATGTTGTTTTTTAGTACTTTAATAAAAAACTATTAATAATCATTATAAAACAAAAAACCGTGTTTAATTTATTGCATTAAATTTTGGAAACATTTATATTCTAATTATAAACGGTGCTAAAAAATATAACAATGTCTTACTATATATAATTATATATTAAATTGTTATAATTGTTTTTGATTAATTGTACCATATACACTTACATATAATCATATATGCTACAATATATGGTCATATATAGATCTATATCTATTTCATATGATCAGATATACAAGAAATGCTAATATATAACATACGATACAATGATATATGACTATATATTACGTTATATCAAAAAATTTGCATAAGATAAGTATAAGATATGAACATATATCGTGATATATTGCCGCACATATAGGCATATATAATGATATCAAGTTGTATATGAGTATATAGAAGCTTTTTTGATCGAGTAAATATAAAATTATTTCAATTAAATTTAGAAGAATTTCAAACATGCAATCATATCAAGCATACAAACATAGACTTGTGTATGAGTTCTGATTTGTAATCACAAAAAAACAAATTAAATAACGAAATCAAACTAAACAAATTGTTTTTTTGTTCGTTAAATATTGAATATTGTTTTAAAAGACTTTTTGTGTCTTTTACGACTTTTATCGGATATTTAAACAATGTTTAAAAATAAATATCAAAATGGTTTGAATATAATAGAAAATTAGTAGTCCTTTTTTTATTTGCGTTTTCTGTTAATTTAATACACACAGGGAAAAATTTTGCTTTTTCCCAACTGAAATTCGATTAATACGACTCAAATTCGGTTATTACGAATTATAGACGATTGTCATAACTTTGCATTAGTTTTAATAACCAAGTTCGGAAAATTCAACTGAATTTTAGTTGCAACACCCAAATTATTTAGAAATCTAATGTAAATATGGTTTTATTAACTGAATTTATAAGTTGTTATACACTTTTCAATTCGGTTGGCCCTTTATTTCGCTGTGTGTTGGCAATTTTGGTAGTTCTTAACGTAATAATATTTTGAGTGTCTTATCTGATATCTTCAGAACTTCAATTTGAAATTCTAAGTTTGAGTTGATATATTCTGAATTACAGTTGCAAAAATATTGGGTTTTAAATATATGTATTACAAATTTAGTTTCGTCATTCGTGTAGCCTTTATTGTGTTTGTACGCCACCATAGAAATCCAGCTATTTAATAAAAATTTACAAATCTGCTTTATCAATTTATGAAACATTTCATGGAAAGCTATGGAACTTCTTCATATTTATGAAACATTTCATAAGTATGAAGAATTTAATTTAATTCAATATAAACTTTTATGAAACAGCTTCATCATATTTATGAAGTGTTACATTGGACGAAAATCAATGAAGTTTTCATCATATTTATGAAGTTTCTCATTGAAACTTTTTCTTTAAGAGCAATAAACGTTGATTGACTATAGGTTGAAAGCGCTTTTTAAATAAAAAAGTTTAATTAAAAAATTCCATTTCTCTAATAACTGAAACTAATAGTTACCACTTTCGTGGGAATCTTTCCTGGTCAAACTATTCAATGTGGGTATTTTCTGTGCTGCTGAACTAAGAATTTGCAATATTTCTGATATTGAAAATTCTGACTACTTTCAATGTCAATAATTTTTTTTTATTTTGTCTTAACATTTGATTGGATTAGACCACTTGATCAATGTCATTTATTTTTTTGATACACAATTAGAGCTTATAAAGACAATCAGCTAAATAACAGACCATATTTTCCCATAGTTACAATCAAACGCACAACGCTTGGGGCAAGCAAAACAGAAAACCACTTGTATGTAGAGACATGGGGTAATAAATTTCAGTTACTTTGGATCATCAAATTGTTACAATTGACATGTTGTGCTAGTTTTAGTCATTGTAATGTCTACACATTGTCTTTATCCAACTCAAACTAAGTATTCTTAGTTACAAGGTTTTTATTCGGTGGTATTGGTTGGTGTCTCAAGCACCAGTAGCACCAACATCCCAGCAAAAAAAAAAACAGTGCTATTTGCTCGCAACATTACTTTTTTTCTCGTTGTCCTAAAAGTACGAGGTACACTCTGGGATCTTCTGCTTTAAAAATTTGTGGTTGTTTGGGCTGTAATACAGTTTCTTTATTTTTAATATAAATGTCAGTCATTTGTAGAAGAAATTGAAGTTTTACTAAAAAAAAACCAACCACATGAAATGACTGTTTTATGATTTTACATTAATTTTTTATAATAACTTTTTTGTTATTTAAAAAAAAAACATAAATTTTATACAGTTTTTACTAATTTTACTTTAATTTTTACTGCAATTGTTATTAATTTTTTTTGAACAGTAAAAACAAATGATAAATGTTAGTTAAATTAAACGAAATGTTAGTCGTTCTTTCTTCAAGTGAAATTTCATTTGTTTTTGTCTACAATTGCTGTCGTCTTTATGTACATAATATCCATAGTGTACACATTATTTTGTGTTTTCTGAGAGATGGTAATGGGTACCCATTATTTTGTGCCTTTTATTAAGCGATAGTTTAATAAGTATCTGTTACTTTTGGAACATCGCGAACAAATTTAATGTTGCAAGTAAATAGTCTGGTAACAAGTTGAATCCAAGTTTTGCTGGGACACTTACATATGGATATGAAACATCACAATATTATAAAAGAAGAAATAAAACCAAATTTAATTTACATCAATCTTAAAAAAACTAAATAACAACAATACTAATTTTGCTAGAAATAAAAATGACTTTTGAAATACTCGTGGTGGAATTAAAATAAAAAAGAAAACAGAAATAATTTTGATTTTGGTTACATGCAACAATGATTTTTGTATTTCAATTTAGAACCAAAGTTGTCTTTAGTGCGTCCACTATGGAGTTGAATATGCCACTACTATACTTCATGTTCCATTAGACTGACCATGTTAATAAATTAGCTTTTGCAAATGAAGGCGGTAGCAATTCACAGTATGTCTGCAAAAAAGAGAGAGAGTCAATTTAAAAAAAGGAAACAAAGAAAGAAAGAACAAATCTAATAAGAACTTTAAGATTCCGGTATGTTGATCATTAACATGTTAAAAGAATTTCTTTTTTGGAAGGCGACGTCATTTCATTAATAGTCATTGAGTGTAAGTAATGGCAAGTCCGACGAAGAAGCAAAGAAATAAGAAAAAAAAAATGTTCGTTTTGTAGGCTGGCGGTCATGGCCAAGTTGATTTGTGTCGTTTGATGTTGATTCAACAATGTTCTTTTTGATATGAATAGAAAATAAGACAAAAACTGGAAAAGAAAATATAAGTTTACTTGGCAGCACCTACTCTAACTGTATAATCAAATGATATTCATTTTATTTGTTATTTTGTCTAAAGCGGAGATGAACTAACATTAGTACGAAGAGACCAAAACTTTAAACGACAGTATTGTTTGCATGTCCTAGCATATATTACTGGAATTAGGGCATATAACAGAACTATTCTAAAATACATAGTTCGGTACCGTGTGGAAGGTTAGGTATGTGACAGGACACAAGATATCAACTTCTCCATACTAAGACAACGAAATGTAAAAGTGACATGTTCGATACATTAAAGGGGATTGTATTTTTTTAAAAAAGGAAGCAACACTCTTCATATTTAATAATGTGTTGCTTCCTTTGGAAAGGGGATAGTGGTGAAAGAAGAAAGGTCGGGAAAGTTAAAGGGCAACACTGTAATTGCGCGAGATGATAAGTCTTAGAAAAGTTTTTGCTCGCCACCTAATAGAGAATTGGCGAAATTATTGAAGCTTTTTGGTTCATATCCCTCATTCATTATTTTACTTCAGTGTGATACACATGAGCGATAGAACTGATGTTTTCGTCACCGGGAATCGAACCCAGGAACATCTGTGTAACAGTCCAACGCGTTAACCATTACACCACAGCGACCACAAGTGGATTGCTATGAATGTTTAAAACTACATATAAAAAATTTTCCAATATTTTTTACAATTTTATTAATATTTCAAATTATTAATCAAAAATTTAATTGAATAATTGAACATTTTTTCTACTCCATTATATTACATTCTTGCCTAAAATTGGCTGTTACTTACAACATATCCTCTTAATAATTGTGAACTAAATTTGAAAGTACCTCTCACTGATTGTTTTTATAATTGATGGTATTAGCAAATTGTAAAGCCTATTTATACGAAAAAGTCTGTGGCTCTAGTTATGACTGTATTATCCATGTGATTCTAGTTATGACTGAGTTGCAGATGGGATTGTTGTTGCAAGAGTCACAGAACATTTTATTTTTTTTTGAAAGTGACATGACAATTAAATATGAATTTTATTGGTGTTTTGTATAAAAAGTTATGACTAGTCTTAAAAATAGTCGTAGGACAGTCGCACTCAAAAATCGTAATTCTAAAAATTAAAATTTTTGCATGAAATTAGTTTTTTTAAAAAGCGTTTTTTATTAACTCAAAAACTGGTAAAAAAATTATGAGGTCAAATACTAAACATTTTTTGAAATTTGTTAATTGTGTTTTTGATGCTTCTTTTAGAGGTATCGTGCATTAAACTCGTTTTGGTAACAACTTCAAAAAAATATCTGTTAATACGTACTTGCTTAAGTCTAGGCCGAAAATTATCTAAAAATAGTTTATCAGCATACGTGTATTTTGCCAAAATAAGGGTCGGCAGAACGTACCGACGAATGCCATCGGGGCCATCAGTATGGTCTTCTTTATAATTATTTAATTTAGCGACATAAATGTTGGGCCGCTATGATCTTTATGGACGATCCGATTGCAATTATGGCGGAAATGACGATGAATTTTCGTTATGTTTTTTGAAAGGATCATATGGATCAACCGATCTTGGGAGCCGGAGGATCAAGTCTTTCACAAATACTGATAAGGGTTCCAACGTTATCCACTTGCGAGCATATTTTTCCATATAAGTTTGGGTGAAATAATGCATAAGGAGGAACTCAGTTAGATCCCTATTCTACATTCCTTCTGGCAGTCAAGCATCACTTAGGGTCTAATGTCCTTCGAAATACCATTTGGATTCGTCACATTATGTACACCGATTTTTAATCAACTTTGTATTGGTACTTACGAGCATACTTTTGCCAAATGAACTCTCGTGACAGAGTGAATAAGGAGGCGCACCTACATTCTTTTTGACATACAGGATATTTGACTTTATGGGTATCATGAGTCTTTAGAGAAACTCCAGGCAGCACAAAAGGCCTATTCTGATTGCGGTACGTGGAGCTATTTCATCAAATATAATATGGCCTATATCCAAAAACTGATTCAGCTGCAGCAATCGAATGTTTGATTTGACTCCACCTAGAAAAGAAATAAGTTCTTTGTTGGCAATCGAATGATTCGGTTTTAGCAACTAAATTTCGAGCCAGTGACTACCAAATTTTTAATAAATAAAATCTCGTCAAAATCGAAAAGCTGTTGTTTATTTTCATATTAGCGAAAGATTATGTTACCATGAATCGCATAAATGAGGTTGTCTAACACTGGTTTCTATATATATTTTACTTGAACACTTATCTTACATTTTGATATGCTGATTTTTATGTACGAATATTTGAATGTAGCAATACATATGTCAAATGATAGATCATCATTATCGTCATCTTAGTCGTCGTCATCATCATTATTGTAAACATTGTTTGTTTTGTTTTTCATTGTAACCGTCAATTCATTAAAAGGAAAAAATAAAAAAAAAAATTTTCTTTTTTGCTATTCTTATCGAAACTTAGTGACCTACTGAACTGGTCTACGGTTTTTCTTTTTTTTTTTTTTTTTGTGACAAGTCAAGCAACTTGTTGTCGGTTGGTATTATACTGGCCGACCAATAGACACAATAGTAAAAAAAAATGGCAAACATTTTTGTAGCCTGATGATGATGAGATCGGCAGCCTTTTGGTCAGTGGAAAAAAGCCTTGCCATTTTACAAAATACCTGACGATTGTTTCATCAATGTCGCGACATTGAAGTGGACATTTAGTTTAGATCTCTATGAACATAATGTCAAAAAAGTAAGAAAGACTTGTGGTAACTATTGAGCCAAATTCGAAAGAGTGTTTTTTACTCTCAAAAGAAATTTAAACATGCAGAGGATGAATATGCTTTAAGAGCATCAATGTAATGATTGAATACGATTCTAACTGATCATATTGTGATTACTGCATCTGTTAATATGATTACTGGGGAATATATTAGGAGGTATTATTGATAGAACAGTGTTACTCAACCCACATTCCGAGGATGATCGAATGAGCCAACAGAGCTGGATACCATACTGCTATTGATGAGCTCCTAAAACCTATTTTGCATACGGAGCAGAATCTCAAAAATAGACTTCAAGACCCTGCCCATATATGGGCAGACCTGTAGTTAAACTCCATGGACAGACCTGTAGTTAAACTCGAAATAATTCAGAAAATGGTAATTAACCATTGGGCGGTAATTTTTAGGGTTATTAGCCGCACCCTTTTTAGGGATTTGCTGGACATTGTCAACCTCCCCATCCGGAATGAAACGCTAAAGAGGTTAGCTAATGCAAAGCATCAAATGGTACTGTTTTTGTAAAAGTGCTGGTATACCATCCGGCCACGGTGACTTATTTATCTTGAGATCTGCAAGAATCATTTTAACTGCTCGAGCTCGGAAGAATATAATATGCATAGCACACGATACTCTTTCAAGTTCGGGCAGTTGTTGATCGTCTTCTGGCAAAAACGAATTTCTTGCAAACATACCAGCTAAGAGGTTGACCTTATCAACCAGTTCAGTGAATATTTGGGCATTATTTATAAGAGTAACGATAGTTGAACTTGCATTATCCTTAATTCTTTCAACGAGTGACCAAAAGCCCTTGCAACCCCGAGGAGCAGAAAGAACTTTATACGAAGAAGTTGATCGTAAAGAAGCTTTTCCCCACTAACTACTTTGGGACACTTGTATCTTGCCCATTTACGAAGAATATCTCTACTAGCATTTTTCTAATTCGCCAATTATAAAACACCTCTTCCTTAGCCTTTGGTTTACTCGAAATTTTCTTCGAAGGAATGAATTATTTCATTCGAAGCAATATAATATGTTCAACGACATCTTGGAAATCGTCGAGAAAACAAAGTTTTCAGATGAAATACCGAGAGAAATCATTAAGCTCAGCATAACGTGCTTTTTCTAAATCGAACGCTTCGTAGAAGTTATCAAAACGCTGTAAAGTCCGGAGAACAATAAAGATGCGGAAATGGAAAAATGACCGAAATATGCTGGTGTTCTTATTTCATACTTGTCCGGTTGGGTAAGAAAAAGTTCGAGAGTATTCTGGTATTCACCGTCAGCGCTCGTAATGTGTATTGGTTCGATTACCAGTTACTCTAAGTGGTTGTGCTCGGCAAACAGCTCAATGTTAAGGTTCACGGGAATTCTATGTGTCGAATGATGAGCCAAGAGGAGTTGTGAATATTAAAATAGCCAGCAACAACGATATAACTACTCGGACAACTTTTCAATTTTGCAGAGATAGAATTGGAAAGAACGTCGAAGCTATTACGGCATTTGCTCTATCCATGTTTGCGCTCCTGTATAAGAACCCAACATTCTGTATGTTTGAGTCGACTTTCAACTTAACCCAAAGTGAGTTAAATTCCGAATTCACTGCAGTTTAAAAGTTTGCTGATATTGGTATACAACATCATTGCAAATATACTTTCCAAGACTACAATGGAAAATAAAACGGGATATTAGGTGATAAACAGGTATATATAAATCCTGTATATCAGCATTCCCACATACCTGTGACGAAATTTTGCCCTCAGTCCACTTATGTTGCAGAAATCCATACGATTCATCGAAATTATATATTAAATATTCTTTATACAAGGCCGGGTATTCATGTTGTTCATTTCTTTCCTCCTTAATTAGTCTCTAAATTTATCAAACAACCCTTGCAAAGCTGTAGTTGGTTAAAAAGAAACAAACTCTGTTTTAAATTGTGATTACTGAATATAAGAAATATTTTTCTTTTATTGTTTTAAGCAGAAAAACTATAGAAGGATTTGTTGGATTTATTTTTTTTTTGTTGTTGCCTGTGTTCTTACAAACCAACCGCCGCCAGTGGTGGTTGCTTACGGGTGACTGCGTGGGAAAACGTGATGAACGCAACCAAACATGTCTTTGCTTGTCTTTTGGCTAAAACAAGCCGCTTTTCTTTTGCTTAGTTTATTCTGTCACTGTGTTTTTGACTCCTACAATTGTTGGAAAATTTGCATTTTTTTTTGCCAAAGCGGTTTTCGCGGTTGTTTTTTTTTTTTTTTTTTTTTTGTAAGACATTTATCCACCATATGCCATCATCATTTTCTATGTCTAAAATGAAATGCACCTGAAGAAGACTGATTGCCTTAGAATATCTGAGATGACAGCACAAGTGCTGCGGCATTATTACATTTTTAAGTTTATAGAGATAAAAATTTGTTGTGTATTTCTTATGCTACATCTTTAATCGAGGTTGGTTCTTCTTTTTTTTATAACTTCTAGCAGTAAAGAACGTGCCACTGCAAGATCTCGTCTAAAGAAGCTTTTTTTTGTTTCTTATAAAAAAAGATGCGGTTTATTTGATTAGTTTTAGCATTTCATTTAGAGTATTTTCATCAGTGTCTTTCCAAGTGCATATTAAAAGTACAAGTACATGTGAGTGGGATATTCTTTGTTTTAAGATAACCATAAATCTCATCTATGTAATCTCGAGTTCCATAAGTGTGAATGAGTCCAAATTATGTTTATAAGATATATAAAAAATCTCTATTACAGGGTATTATGAGTTTGTTATTATGTTCGAAATATTCAAGAAGACTGAAAGAAATTCCCAGTTTTTTCTTGGAAGAAAATAAGATATCGACCATTTATATTATAAAAAGCAAACACCACTCTGGATATAGCTCATTTCTGTTTGAATGGATACGTGAACAAGCAAAATTGCAGTACTTGGTGTGAAGAGCAGCCAGAAGCATTGCAAAAACTTACAATATATATATATATATATATATATATAATGTCCTATGGTTCCTTAAGCGGAACAAAGGGCCACAACGAAATCGTTCCATTCGGTTCTTCTGACAATGTATCTCGAAAAATGTACTGTTTGGTGCGGATTATAGGCCGGTGGTATCATTGGACCGTACTTTTTTAAAGACGACGAAGGCAGGAACTGTGAATGGCGAGCGCTACCGTGCGATGATTACAAATTTGTTTTGCCCAAAACGTAAGAGGTGGACTTGGGTAACATTTGGTTACAACAAAACGGTGACACACGCCTTTAAACTATTTTTTGTGGGACAATCCCGCAACGGTTGATGCACTAGAAGAAAATATTGAAGAATTTATTCGCGATAAACCGGCCGATATATTGGAGAGGGTATGCCAAAATTAGATCCAGGCAGGAATCGTTTGAGGCGTAGCCGCGGTCAACGTTTACATTAAATCATCTTTAAACATTAAATTATATAGATCGTTCTATAGACTCAAATAAAGATTTCATACATTTCTCTAAATTTTATGTGTTGTTTTTTTAAATCAAATCCGAAAGATCCTTAAAAATTACCAATTACATACAGTTTGTCACTTTTATATAATTTTTGAAAATCTGTCTCATCGGAAGATGAAGTTTTCAAATACAAAAAGTTGAAAACTTACTCAGATTTGATATAAAATTTTAATAACGGCTATTTTTTTTTGCGGAATTGTGTTAAGATGGTCAAAAACCACTTTGTGTTTACAACAAATTTAAAAATTAGTTAACTCAAAAAAAAAAAAAAAAAATTATATATTTTATATTTCTACAATTAAAATTTTAGAATTATTTGCAACCGTCAAGGACTTCTAGGCCTTTTTAACATGAAAATGCAAAAAAAAAAAATGGGACCAGCTATCAAATTTATTAAAAAATTGTCGATAATCAAAAGTTGTAACTGCAAATACGGGTTTCCCAATCAAATAAATTCGGGGTTTGGAAGAACCAACAGAATTGTGGATTATATTGATTTTAGACGCAACTAATTATTGGTATTGGCAAACAATTGTTTTCCTAACACAATATTTAAATTTAAATTTAGTACTCAACATTTTTAAGTATTTGTGGTGTAATTGGTGGAACCGCAGCCAATCTAAGAGTTTCCGAGTTCAATTCCCGGAACAGAAAAACGTAAAAGTTTTTTTTTTTTAATTAAAAAAAAAATACTAAAATGTTTAAACAGTCAATAATTTAAAGAAAATGAAAAGCAATTGTGGTGCAAGGTGAGTAGGAAGTGGACTATTAATCTGAAGGTCACGGATCAATACTTGAAAAATCAAAAAAGTTTTTTAATTTCAATAAAATTTTGTGGAACTTAATATTATTTAAGTGGAATATAATATTGTATGTGACAATTGAATATTAGCTTTTACGACTAAAAATATAATTTAATATGAAGATAGCTGTCGTAAAAGCCAGAATTCTATTGGCAACAAATTCGGTGGCCGCAACTGAGACTGTTTTCTGGGTGTATGCTTAAGAAATAATTTTTTTTATTTTGTTGTTTGTGAGGGAGTTATCCCAGTACGAAAACTCAAATTATGGTGAAATTTGGATATAGTGTAACGGAGTTGTTGCAATCTCATTTAGTAATTACTAAAAGGGGTCAAAAAATATAAAATTTTTTTGGATTATTTCAACCTTTAAACAAGTTTGGTATTAAATGGACATTTCCAAAAGCTGTCAAATATTTTTGTCACTCAATGTGTTTTAAATTACATTTAAACTGGCGTTTTTTTATTCCATTTATGTTAGTTCTACGGTAACTAAAATAAGATATTAATAGCTTGATATACTAAAAATATCGCCGATAAATTTTTAACTTTTTAACGATTTTCAAAACTGTAATTTTTTCATCATGAGATAATAATAATACCAAATATCGTATAATTAAAAAAATATTGGCGTTACTAGAGTGCACTCACAAAAAAAGGCCATAGAAATAGTGAAAATTCAGCAATGACAACTTAAAAACGTACCCAAATTTGTGCCAACAGAGTTTTCAATGAGTTTTTAATGCTAAATTTAGGTGATCTAAGTTTTAAGTAAAAAATTAGTTAAAGTACTTGCCAGCAAAGCTGTAAAATGGTAATGAAAATAAATCAGTTGAAATTAGCACATCCTATCTGCTAAAAGTTAATTGGTTAAAACTTGGAAAAAAATGCAGTTAATATATATTAGAAAAATTTTTGTTTAAAATAAATACTGTTGAAATAACTATCAATTTTCCAATTATTTACTTAATGAAAACAAATTTTATTGAATTTTATACTTTTATAAATTACGCTACATAAATTCACTTAAAATCCTTTTATTTTTCACTTTAATACATCATCCTTGCTTGTTTGTGATTGAATTGTTTAAAAATATGATATGGGCTGAAAAAAAAGAAAAACAATATTTAATCAAATTCACATAAGTAAATATATTTTTTATTTTAACTAGCCTTGTTATTTTATAAGTTTAATTATATATTAAACTGAAAAACCGGAAAAACGTATTTGTAAAACAACCACCGCGTTTTTTTCTCGATCATTCTTGCCTGTGTTTCTTTCTAGTTTTCCCTATCATGTAGAGTTGTATGAATGTATTAAGGTGATGAGAGAAGAGAAAAATTATATGTAATCATATTCACATAAATAAATATAATTTTTATTTTAATACTAAAGTTATTATTTTGATTGTATTATTTAATATTTTTTTTATTAATTCGATATTTTTGTCGGCAACATTTTGTTACTCTTTCTTCTCGGCATTTTTTTATGACTGAATCACAACAATGTTTTTATCTACAAGCGTTTGTTGTTGTTTCTATGTTAAATATTTATACACAAAACCAAAAACAACCACCACTAAATTTATTACAAAAATGCACGCACAAATAATCACTAGCGAACACACATTTGATACAAATTCTCATAATCATTTAAAAAATAAAATTAAATTTTAGAAGATCACATTAGTTCAAGTACAATAAAATTTGTGGTAAAATAAGATAACTGATAACTTTAGTTAAATATCATGTTTAACCGATATCAGCAGAAAAAAATAGTTCAATTGAGTTGGAACCCATTTAACAGACTTTTGAACTAACCTTTTTTATAACTGTATTAAATGATTGTATTTGATTATTGATATTGTGTTCTAATTGATGTCAAAATTAATAAAATATTCAGATGATAGAAGAAAAATACTTTAAATATTTATGCATTTTTAAAATTATTTTTATTCATTATTCGTTCTAGTAATCGAAGAATTTTTAAAAATGAATCGTTTGATAGTTCAATCAAAAATACGGTGGTCGTTTATCGAAAAAACTAAAAACCCGAATAAATGACCCTAATGTCTAAGCTTTTTCCTTCCCAGCGAAAAATAACCTGGATTTGGTAAGCAGTAACCACATTTGTATGCTTAAAAAATAACGCTCCACCGCCTTGCATGCTATAAAGCAATTAGGAAAGGTATTCTTTTGTGCTTCCCAGAATGCCTTCTTTGAAACAGTGAATAATGCTTACAATGAAGCATACCATGAAGCACTAATGTTGTCAACATACAAGAAGCGCTTCTTAGTGCCTAAGAAGGCATGAATTCATTGCTTCTACGAGCACATGAAAGAAGCGCTTGAAAAGACACATACCAAGTGGGACCTCGCGAACAAAAATCATGCCTTCTATATTTGCTTTGGAAGCGCTTCGTGATCAAATAATGCCTTCCGGAAGCGCTTCTGGGTAAGCACTATTTTTTGCTGTGTATAGTCATACTAGTTCGACTTTAATACGGATTTAAAGTTTAAATGATTTACTGGAGAATTTGATTATTTTTTCTCCAACGAAATTCTCTCTATATATATAATTTTTTGCTACTCTACAACATTTCGCAATCCAGCAAAAAATAGTGCTTCCCAGAAGCGCTTCCGGAAGTCATTATTTAATTACGAAGCTCTTCCGGAAGGCCTTCCAAAAGGCATGATTTTTGTTCGCGATGTCCCACTTGTTATGCGCCTTTTAAGCAGGTGAAAAGCGCTTCTTTCATGTGCTCTTAGCAGACTTGGGCGACATCAATTACATTTCAAAATCGTTCACTTGTGAAATTTTTCTATTTCATTAATAATATCAGACCTACACTCACACCTGTGAGCTTCATCGCTTCCTTGGAAAATTTGTAAAATCTTTAATACCAAACATGGGGATTAGGAACAACAGCTGGGTATTTAATTCCAGGGCAATTACTCAATTACACCCAATTAAATGTAATTGAACATAAAAAAGTATTTGGCCTGTAATTAAATACACAGATATTGGAATTATGTCCCATTTCTGGTATTGACAAAATTGAAAATGTTCCAAGGAAGCTTTTAAGCCCACAAGTGTCAGCGTATGTCCAAAATTATTAATAATATAGAAAAATTTCACAAGTGAACGATTTTGAAATGTAATTGACGTCGCCCAAGTCTGGCTCTTACAAGCAATAAATTCATGCCTTCTTAGGCAATAAGAAGCGCTTTTTCTTGTGCTTTCAGAAGCGCTAAAATAATGTGTAAATAATAAAAATTAAAGCGCTTATTCTCTTCTTCAAAGAATCACTAAAATATATGCTTGAATAAAGCGTTACTAAAAGGCATTCTTTTCATTGACTTCCAGAAGATGTTCTGAAAATAGACGAAAAACTTAATTTTCATACAGTTAATGATGTTTTTACTAAATAAATTAAATTGATTTATTGATACTTTATTGCTTCATTGTATGCATTCTTCACTGCTTCATTGTATGCATTCTTTACTGCTTCAATGTATGCATATTTTGTTGCTTCAAAGAAAGCACTACAGAATGCCTTAAATAATTGTTTTATAGTATGCATGGCGGTGAAGCGCTATTTTGGAAGGATATAAAGGCAGCAACTGCTTACCAAATCGAGTTTTTTTTTGCTGGGAAGTTCATTACAAATGTTCTGGTTCGGTTCGGTAGGTATCTATCTTTTATTAGTCGCGCCCCTAGCGGAACAAATTCTAGCCCAAAAGTGCGAACACCAACAATGTTTTTCTTGATTATATATTTGGGTTGTCTTAGAACAAGTTTGCGATAAAAGTTTAAATGTAGCATTACCTGTGAGTTTACTATTCTAGAAGTTTTTTGTTTTCTCTCATATTTTACTAATTATAATTTTGTTAAACATAAATTTTGTGTAGGACACCACTTATTCGTTATTTGCCGTAAAAATATTTTCTTTTATGTTTTTTTTTTTTTTTTTTTAATTTACATGGTTTTTAGATTTTCTTCTTATTTTCTGGTTAGAACAAAAAAAAAGAAAAAAGTTTTCAGATTATTATCATTTATGTACTTGCATTGTATAATCATGTTTATGCCTGCTCATTATTTTGTTTAAGCTTATGCAATTTGTTATTTCATGCAATTATCACTCTGTATGTGTTGTTCAGCGGAAGTTTAGTCGGCTTTCTATTCTTATGTTCTCAGTCATGTTAACCCTTTGCCAACGAGTGTTTGATATATGTCCCATTTCTACTTTTTGCCATTTTAGGAAAACATGCAGGATAATTATAACAAAACATTTTGTGATCGACAATAGACAAATGTGGCTTTTTAGCCTATCTATCAGAGCCTGACAAGGTCAACACAAAGTCAAACAATTTGTTTTTTTTTGTTCCTTATGAGGTTTTTGTTTTTAGTTTTTTTAATGTTAAAAACTCAATACAATAAAAAAATAGTCCTTAATCTTGGATTAGGCATAATTTAAAGCAAAACACAAAGTAAAAACTTACACAAAATCATAACCCACGAAGGAGCGACAGCCCATTAATGATTTAGCTTTGGTACAAAGTGTGCCTTCGAAATAATGTTATTATACAATAAATTTTAATAAAAAGTTGAAATTAAAATGCATGACCCTTAATGTCTATTTTTAATTAATAAAACAAACATATATTCTAGTGTACAAGCAAAACAAAAAATTTGTTTTATTCTTCCTTTAAAAATTTATTCACCTTTTCGGGAAAATCTCCCATTAAGGACTTTAAAGTATTTTCTGCAACTTTCTTGGAGCAGATTTTCCATCTCTGCTTTAAATCGCCAATGCCTTGGGATACCCATTTTGTGGCCTTTAATTCTCTTTTAGCAAGAGCCCAATATCGTTCAACTGGTCTTAATTCCGGGTAGTTTTTAGAATGTTCTCCCTTGGTACAAAAACAATGTTATTTGCTTTATACCACTCAAGGGCTCTATTGTCGTAGTGGCAAGATGGCACGTCAGGACAAATGTATGTGGACATATTGGGTTGGCGTATACACTAAACCAAAAACAGCCATGAAATCAACTAAATCCCATGTTAAATTGTTGAATGGATGATCACTGAATAACCAACAAAACCTGTCCGTCATTTTAACAAATTTTTTAGTAAATGTATTTTTTGACGTTTAACTATTTGTTTTTTTTTGACGAAATATCGTCAAAGGTATTAACAAAATTATTTATTTTAACAAATTTATTTAATCAAATTAAATAATTATTTTGCTGTTTTAACAATGCGCTTTATTACATTTAACAAACAATGTTCTTTATTTAATCTATTCGTATTTTGTCGATTTAATATTAATTTTTAATTTTATATTTCTGTATTTTATAAATTAAAATTTTTAATAATATACGCCTTTAGATAGCATATTGAAAAATAACCAAGTAAAATAGTAAAATCCAAATAACTGGTTGCAGAACAGATTATACTGTATTGTAACTGGTTCTAATTTCTGTTCTGCAACTGGTTCTTTTTATATGGAGTTTGCCCTATTTGAAATAGGTTTTTTACCTCCAAACAAGAACAGGTTGCTTTAGAATCGGTTCTAGAGCCAGTTATAGAACTGGTTCTGGGACTGTGACACTTTATAACCGGTTCCATGTAACCGGTGGTAAAAGAAGTTGTTTTAGAACAGGTTCAAAGGTAATCTGTTCTAAAAAATTTTGCTGGAAAGACTTTGGTAAAAAAAAAAAATAATAAAATTAAAATTTATAACGTAGTACGTACCAAAGCCCTAATTATTACAAACACATGAAACATTCCATTTACAAAACACATTAAATTATTTAATATATAAATTAATAATTAATTACATTTTCTATATTTTTAGAAATAATTTTCTTCACTATTACAGATGATCACTAATATAAAAAAAAAATAAAGTAATGCCAGTAATAAAAGTTTACAATTTACCTACATAAAACAATACGAAATTATATAAACTTATTTAAAAATTATTAATAAACACACACTTAACTATCGAGTTTGATTCACTTAGTTTAATTAATAGTTCACAATTCTTTTGTAAACACCCATTTAACATAATTTTATAAACTTTTCCAACTGTTACAAAAGTCTCTCACACGCTAACACGAGTAATGACGCTGTTTTACAAAAATTCACATCAATTTGAAGACTATAAATCAGGATTGCCCGAAAGTTCCTTATGGAAGAGCAAACGCCAATACATTTAAAGAATAACTAATTTTTATTCAATATTTTTTGTTGTAAAAACCAATACATACAAAGAAAAAAGAAAAAAATATTTCAATGTTTACCAGCAAAGCATACGAAAGTGTTGTTGCTTTGCGCTTGAGTGTATACAGTGAAGAACGACAAAAAAACTAATAAGACAAAGTTGTTTGTGTATTTCGTATTGCTAGTGCTGAGCGCTCTATATGTGTATTAAAACACACATCCTATAGCTAAGTGTTTTTACAAAAACAAATGAGCACCAAGCGCATAGGCCTTGGGCACCCCTGATATAAATGTTGTTTTAACAATAAAATTTTAAAAAGTTAACAAAAATTTTATGTTGATTTCACTTACGACTTTTCGTTCAGTGTAAATGAAAGTGGCCTTTTTAAACTATTATTAAATTTTAATAGTATTGTAACAACTGACATTTATTTGCAAATCTCGAATTTTTATTGTAACAATTGAATATTTTATGTTTACGGACTATAATATTCTATAAATAGATTTACATGCGTTTAATAAAATTTATTTTATTAATAAAAAAATTGTATGCCTCGACCTGGGCTTGAACCGGCGATCTTCTGTTTGTCAGGAAAGTACTTTACCTCTAGCCTCTATTTAACCCAATTTAAATATGTTCTGCAAATTTGAACCTTGGATATTTTTTCTAGTTTCAAATTTAAATATTAGTCTTAAAATAGATTTCTATGTACATTAGAAATTCGGTTGCTAATCTCAATATTGTATTACAGTTACCAAATCTATAAAAAGAGTGTATAGTATTTAAAAATTATTTTCTTAATAAAAAATTCTTATCTGCGAACTGGGCTCGAACCGGCTCGAACCTACTTATGAGGCAATTACTTTACTTCTAGCCTAAACCCAATTTGTTTTGAATGTTTTTTTTGTTTCAACTTTAAATATGTATTTTCAATTTATAACGAGCTTTCAACCTCCGTATATTTACAAAAATAAAGCAAATCAAACATATTAGCTAGGTTGATACTAGTATTTCGATCTGGCTAAAGATCTCATCAGAACCCGAAGTTTTAGAAAAGCTAGAACCTATATAATAGGCAGAACTTTAACAAAAAACCTATTAATAATCAATTTTGCTCCATTCTTGTCTTCTTAGTAATCAACCACGTGGTTAGGTCTTTTCCTAACAAGCATCATGACGTTACTAAACTTTGAAGACCAAAAATGTTCTATTTATATAAAAAATTTTTAGTGTGTACTCTGGCTCAAGTAATATTTTTTACAGTTATATTAGTTTTTTGTTTTTATATACATCGAGATTATTTTTATGTTATTTTCAATTTATAACGAGCTTTCAACCTCCGTATATTTACAAAAATAAAGCAAATCAAACATATTAGCTAGGTTGATACTAGTATTTCGATCTGGCTAAAGATCTCATCAGAACCCGAAGTTTTAGAAAAGCTAGAACCTATATAATAGGCAGAACTTTAACAAAAAACCTATTAATAATCAATTTTGCTCCATTCTTGTCTTCTTAGTAATCAACCACGTGGTTAGGTCTTTTCCTAACAAGCATCATGACGTTACTAAACTTTGAAGACCAAAATGTTCTATTTATATAAAAATTTTTAGTGTGTACTCTGGCTCAAGTAATATTTTTTACAGTTATATTAGTTTTTTGTTTTTATATACATCGAGATTATTTTTATGTTATTTTCAATTTATAACGAGCTTTCAACCTCCGTATATTTACAAAAATAAAGCAAATCAAACATATTAGCTAGGTTGATACTAGTATTTCGATCTGGCTAAAGATCTCATCAGAACCCGAAGTTTTAGAAAAGCTAGAACCTATATAATAGGCAGAACTTTAACAAAAAACCTATTAATAATCAATTTTGCTCCATTCTTGTCTTCTTAGTAATCAACCACGTGGTTAGGTCTTTTCCTAACAAGCATCATGACGTTACTAAACTTTGAAGACCAAAAATGTTCTATTTATATAAAAAATTTTTAGTGTGTACTCTGGCTCAAGTAATATTTTTTACAGTTATATTAGTTTTTTGTTTTTATATACATCGAGATTATTTTATGTTATTTTCAATTTATAACGAGCTTTCAACCTCCGTATATTTACAAAAATAAAGCAAATCAAACATATTAGCTAGGTTGATACTAGTATTTCGATCTGGCTAAAGATCTCATCAGAACCCGAAGTTTTAGAAAAGCTAGAACCTATATAATAGGCAGAACTTTAACAAAAAACCTATTAATAATCAATTTTGCTCCATTCTTGTCTTCTTAGTAATCAACCACGTGGTTAGGTCTTTTCCTAACAAGCATCATGACGTTACTAAACTTTGAAGACCAAAAATGTTCTATTTATATAAAAAATTTTTAGTGTGTACTCTGGCTCAAGTAATATTTTTTACAGTTATATTAGTTTTTTGTTTTTATATACATCGAGATTATTTTTATGTTATTTTCAATTTATAACGAGCTTTCAACCTCCGTATATTTACAAAAATAAAGCAAATCAAACATATTAGCTAGGTTGATACTAGTATTTCGATCTGGCTAAAGATCTCATCAGAACCCGAAGTTTTAGAAAAGCTAGAACCTATATAATAGGCAGAACTTTAACAAAAAACCTATTAATAATCAATTTTGCTCCATTCTTGTCTTCTTAGTAATCAACCACGTGGTTAGGTCTTTTCCTAACAAGCATCATGACGTTACTAAACTTTGAAGACCAAAAATGTTCTATTTATATAAAAAATTTTTAGTGTGTACTCTGGCTCAAGTAATATTTTTTTTATTTTATGTATGTCTAAAAATAGATTTGTATGTACAACAAAAATTGAGATACTGATCTAAACATTTTATTAGAGTTACAAAAACTAAAAAAATTAACATATTATTTTAAAATTATTTTGTAAAAAAATTCTTATGCCGCGAACTGGAGTCGGACCGGTAACTTTCTGCTTGTCAGGCAATTACTTTACTCTAGCCCAAACCTAATTAGAATTTGTATGTTCAAATTTCTAAATTGAATATTTTTTTCTTTCAAGTTTAAATACGAATGCCTAAAAATAGATTTGTATGTACAACAGACATTGGGTAGCTAATTTTTTAGAGTTACCAAAAATATTAAAAAACTTTTTATTATTTTAAAATTGGAAAAGAAAACTTTTATTTTATATAGAGTGATTCTATATAATATTCAAGGGATAACATTTCCGAAAAGTGGGTGGTTGTTGGTATTAAAGGTAATGTAGAAGATGATATTTTTTCAATATTGACAAGGAAAACCAATATTTTGAATGATGTGACTGTGTTTTGGTTAATTTTATATATTTTCTGTTTACAATAGAGTTTAAATATTCCGATGATGAATTTTAAGTACTTACAATTTAAATTATTGAAATATGATTAAGTTTTGTTGGTTACAATGGAATTTCAACCAATTTATTCTCTGTGTATATATATCGGTTTCTATTATTCCCGTTGTTACAAATGACTTGCGCGTTTTCTTCCTGATCCAGAGTTTCTCTCAAGAGTCAAGTCTCCCTTAAACAGTCTGACGAGTAACTTTTGATTCGTAGGTTAATTTTTTATATGTTCAAAAATGATTTCGGTGAAAATATTTAATTATTTTCAAACGAACTTATATTTCTGCGATAGGGGGAGCAGGGAAGCGCCAGAACCAGCAAAACATTTATTTTTTGTCATAGGCCCAAGTCTCCACGAAGTTTCGTCAAAAATCTTTAGCGGTCGTAAAAGGGTTAATAAGTGAATTTTTTAGTTTAATTTAAAACTTAATTTAATTTACCATTGTGTAATCGGTATGCTGTGCATAAATATTATGAACAAAAAGTATACGAATTTTTCAAAAATTTATATTTAAAAAATAATATCATAGCCCTCTGGGCCAAAACAACGGAAACGCGTATTTACATATAAGTGTGGTTACTGAAATGAAAGGAAATTTTCTCAAGACTATATAGATACATTTTTCTACAGATCCATTAAGCGTGTCAGCCATTTTAGTAAATTTTAGACTCTTTAGGGGAGGTAGAAAAACGTAATAAAAAATTTTTCCCTGCTGCGTTTTTTTTTTAACAAAACCACTTTAACACTCGAATTCTTAAAAATAAACTTTCTAAAATAACTCACAAAAGTTTACGTATTCGAACAAAACTTATTTCTTAATAAAAAAAATAAAAAAAATTTATTTCAGCGCTTCTCATATTTTTCAAAACAATACAATACACAATTCAAATATAACTTTTAAAAATTATAGTTTGTATTATATTGTCCTAAATGTACTTTATTTTAAACTATTTTCGAAATCTACTTCCATTTGAGCACCATTTTTGATTAATAACAAAAGTTTACCATTTTTCTCTCCCAAATGGTTACAAATTAACTGAAATGGCTCTAGATTATATTTTATTCTTGAACGAAAAAAATTTAAAAACTGTTCGTCAACCATAAAGGGTCTAAGATTTACTAAAATGGCTCTAGCTCGGCCCACATTTAATGGATCCGAAAAACTGGATCATTTTTTAAATCGTGAGGAAATTTCCGTTTATTTAAGTAACCATACTTGTATGTAAATGGCGACACTAATTTGGAATTTCGGTTTTGCCAAAATTTATATTATCATCAATATCATTATATCATTGTCAATTAATTCTTTAATTGATTCAATAAAAAAAATTATCAAAATTAAAATGATTATTACGTATATCTATTGCATTGGTATTCAACATAATTTTAAATTGGATGAATTTAAAAAAAAATATATAGTTTTTGTGGAAACCTTTCTTTTCAGAAAAAGTTCTTTACAAAATTGAAAGTGCTACCTTTGGGCGCCAAATATGGTTATACAACGCTACTATGTAGATTGGTTAGAAATATTGGACATATAAAAAACTTTCCCAATAAGGATTTATTTTCAATTGTTAATATCTCCATACTTTTTGACCATAGACTATATAAATTTACATATGGATTTGTTACATATTTTACATAATACCCCGTTTTAATAGCTGTTTACTGTGACTTCTGAGTGACAGTTACGTTGGAGTTGTGAGTGAGATTTCAATTTATTAGAAAAAACACAATTGCAGTAGGTTGCGGCATTTATGTCTTTCATGTTGTAGGTAAATGTGATTAGTTTTTATTACATATAATTTAAGATATATAATAAATAATGCAGCAAGTGAGACATTTAGGAAGTCGGTGAAGTTTTAATGAGTTAATCTAGTTTACATTCGTAGTCATCTAACACAAATTGCTATTTCCTTTTTCTAAAAATAGAGACTCTCTTCTTAAAAGTTTAAAGAAGTTTCCATTATCCTCATATAAAAGGGATTACAAACGATGATATTGTAAAAAAAAAACGTTTAATTGATGCGGATATTTTTAAATGATCTATCTGGTTTGTTATAAACAGCGCAGCGCAGCTACTTTAATCCGTCTGTATGCCCAGCAAAAATAGTGCTTACCCAGAAGCGCTTCCGCAAGGCATTATTTAATTACGAAGCGCTTCCAAAGCAAATAAAGGAGGCATGATTTTGTTTGCGATGTCCCACTTGGTATGTCTCTTTTAAGCAGGTGTAAAGCGCTTCTTTCATGTGCTCTTAGAAGCAATAAATTCATGCCTTCTTAGGCAATAAGAAGCGCTTTTTTGTATGTTGACAACATTAATGCTTCATGGTATGCATTCTTTATTGCTTCATTGTATGCATTATTCACTGCTTCAAAGAAGGCATTTTGGGAAGCACTACAGAATGCCTTCCGTAATTGCTTTTTAATATGCAAGGCGGTGAAGTGCTATTTTGGTTATTTTTTGCTGGGTGTTTACAGCAGTGGATTTCTATACTACTTAGTGTCGGTCAATCTGTTTTATCAACATGTTGGAATAAATTTTTAGTGTAAAAAATGTTTTTATTTGCTTGCCCGAGTTCGGTATTTTGTTGCTGAGAGACGTGGGAAGTGTAGTCTCTCTATTTGTATATTCTCTTTGGTTTAGTAGCGCACAATGAATTTTGATCAAATACTTCTACAAGGTGGCGCAAAAGTAATCCTCCTATCAGAAAATGCTATAAATTTTGCGATTGGCCCCTAATGTTAGTTCTGTTTTGACATTTGTGTAGTAAACACATGCGAAAATATTTTAAAATAAAATGCCATCGATTTGTTGTTACATATTTTTTTTATTTTTAGTGCATACACACAGAAAACAGATTCGTTGTGAAAACCGAATTTGTTGCATACCGAATATTTGCAGTTGCGTGTACTATCACATTCTTCGGTTATAGCTTTCAACATTCGAACTTACACCTACTATATTAAAATAACCGAAGCAATTTAGTAAACCTGACTGAATTAAACATTCGGTAGATCCAACCGAATTTCTAAAATAATTTTTACTGAATTAAAAAAAAAACACTGTTTCCAATATTTTTTAAACATTATATTAATGAATAATAATGAGTATTGAGGAATACAAACATAAATATCAAGGAATATAAAATAAGGAATATTTATTAATGAGAAATAAGATATCCTTTTTTACTTGTTTTGTACAAATATCTTAAATTTAAAGAAATATTTTCTATAGAAACAATTCGAGAGAATTTAAGTATTTTCATGCAAATATTTTTACGAGTTCATGCATTCCTACGGAAAACCTGAAAACCTAAAGACTCTGCTATTGAATATCCTTCGAATTATTAAGGATATTTAGTACAGAATCTATGGGGTTTCCTTCAGAAAGGTTTTGAGAAATTTTGGGTCTTCGAAATCTGAGGGTCTTTTTTTCTGTAATAAAAAGTCCGCTGAATAGAAATGTTGTCTTTTGGGGTCTCCTTCAGAAAGTTTTTGAGAAATTATGGGTTTTCGAAATCTGAGGGTCCTTCTTTCCATAATAAAAAAGTCTACAGAATATAAATGTTGTTCTTTAGGAAGAAGCCTACAGAACCTAAGGTAATTCTATAGGAAACCGCCGCTAGAAGCTGAGGTCTTCTCTATGGAAAAAGTGCAGAACCTAAAGGATTTTCTTTAAAAATATGTTATTTTAATCTAAGGGTTTTTCTTTAAGAAAACTGCCCAGAATCTGAAGGGGTTTCAATAAAAATATGTCATCCGAAGATTTGAGTTTTTCCTTTTTAAAAAGCTCTTGTAATCTGAAGATTTTTTTTTAAAGAAAAATCCTCAGAACCTGAATGGTTTCCTATAAGAATAAGTCCTCACAGTCTTAGGGTTTTTATTAAAATGCATACGAATCTGAGTGGTTTCTATAAAAAGTCCTTAGACTTTAGCTTTTTTTGAACAAAAAATCTTTAGAATTTTAGATTTTTTCCCATACAAAAAGTCCTTAAAATCTTAAAATACTTCCCAGGAGCTTAGAGTTTTGATATAAGGAAAATATATAAGGCTTTTCTGTAGAAAAGTTCTAGTGATTTAAATTCAGATTCCGTGGATTTCTTACAGTAGATTAAATTAAAATTCCGTGGATTGCTTGTATGTACTTAAATTCTCAAAGTTAAAATAAATCACATTAAAAGCAAAACCTTAAATTCTTAAATTCTTTTCTCCAGTGTAACTTACTGGATTGATAATTCTATGGATTTGTGTTCATGGCATTAAACGTTTAATGCCTTTGAAATAATTGATTAGTAATGAATTTATTTACTTGATGTACAAAATATGTACCTACAATGTCCTGCGCTCTTTTCTGTGGTGGAAATGAAATCATTCCACAATCAATATAATGCTTGAGCGACTCGTTGTTTTTATTTTATTTATTTATAAATTAATGATTTTTAAATTTTATTTAAATAACACCGTTCAACAAAATCAGAAATATTTGATGAATCGGCATTCATTTCCAAATGACTTTAGGACGCAGATCGCGAATATGGTGTTGGAATTTGAAAGTTAGATAAACACATTTTTGTAGAAAATTTAAATATTTTGACAAACTTTTTGCAAACAATACAAAATTGAAAATAATACCAGTCCCAGAGGACATACCACTTAACCAGAATGATTATAACCAGAATTTTACCCATTGGAAGCTGTTTAGTTTTCGTTTATTTTATACGACACGGCCCTATTGCGACAGTCTTGGGGTATGTCCATCTTTGGTTAGTCCTGTGACATGCCACTATGTGGTTTAAAGCAGGACAAATGACCCCCTCCTATGACAAGCCAATGTTAAAGTTGCCAGTTGTTTACATAGGGTAGGGTTTGTTGTAATATCCCTATTCCCCATAGGGATATTACAACAAAGAGAAGAGCCAAAATTTGATTATGAACCTTTAGTAAAAATCACGGGCTACTTAATTTATGAAAAAAATCGCTTACTCTAAATTTCAGTTTAAGAAAAAAAAAATAGCTTAAAGTAATCAAAATTGATATATTTTTATGCCTCAAAAATATGGAGTCTGTGACAAATTCTTGCTAATAAAATACACTTAAAAACATTCAAGTATGTTAAGCACATGGTTTTTAAACAATACTAACGAACTTCTTGCTAATTGAAGTGGGCTTTCCTAAAAATATCGATTTTAAATTATTCATCTCAAAATACATAATTTGTTTATATTTGCTCTATAGTAAATTTATACAAAATTAATTTTAATAAAAAAGTTACAAAAATTAATTTTCAGATTGAATTTTTGGATAATTTTGATTTTGAGGAAATGAATTAAGTGGAATATAAATTAATATCATCTGCTAAAATTTTGCAATTTCAATTAAAGGATTTTATAATATTCACAAAAAAAAAAAAACAACATGTGAAATTTTTACTTTAATTGCAAGGAAATCCGACATCTTTCACCCAATCGCAATTAATTGATATGGTTTAAAATGCTCAAAGTCCCTACTTTAAAGCGGTATTAAAAGTAATTCGATGTTTATTCAGATAAATGAATTAATAAGAAATTTAAAGAAAAAAACTTGATTTTTGGTAAAAGTTAAATTCGCGAATATTTCCAAAACCAGAGCTAATAATAGGTCCTAAAATCTATCAGAAGTGATAAGTCGCATGACCGATGCATTTTTAATGTTTAACTGTGTGATTAAAAAAAATGTTTCTCTTAATAGTTTTTGTGTTCTTTTTTGACATTAATACAATTACAAATAATTAAGAACAAAAAACCGGTTATGACTGCGTTTAAAATAAATTTGATTACCAAAATTAACAAAAATTTTAAAAATATGTTGCACTTTGGATGTGGTAACTGAAAATTGGTTACACAACTCCTTTACACATTGGTTAATAATAAAATTGTTAATCGCAGTTGTGACAAGCGATATATATTTTTACTGCTAACGAATGGATAATCACAAGCAATTTAATTTTTTTTAAGAAATTGCCTATACCGAATGAGTTTACCAGATTTTAAATTTGTCTTAATTGGTTGGAAAAGTTGATTCAAATATAAAAAATATTTATCATTTAGTTGTTGTTTCAAATGTTTTGTTATAAATGTAGTATATATGCCATACTTGGAAATTTTTCATTGGCATTGGAATTTAATTGGAATTACTTGTGGTCAATGCCAATGACAAAAAATTAACAATTCCAATGCCAATTAAAGTATTTTTAATTGCCATTGATTATACCAATAGTAACGACATACAAACAATTGTAATAGACGAAAAATAATAATAATAATAATAATAAAAGTATTTTGTTTTGGAAAAAAAAACCTATAAAAATTTTAAAGTTAAGTCCTAGCTTTAAAAGTATTCGCTATTCCATGCAAGTTGTATCACGTATACAGAGTATGAGCTTTTAATAATATATACTTGATAACATACCGAATAATTAGAAAATTAGTACGCAAATACAATATATTTTTTTTTATAAATTTGGAAAAAAATTTTGTAGACTTATAACAATCAATTATAATTATCAATTGTAAGTGTCTGTTAAAGAAAAATTTCATTTGTATGCTTTTAAGCAATTTTAATGCCAAACAATTTAATTACCATTGACATCAAGCAATGACAATTAAATCGTCAATTATTTGGTCCATTCAGTTAACTAGTCCCAACTATAATATTCGCTAACACAATTGAAAATCTAAATATTTAATCAAATTTACGGCCAGTAAGTCAAATATTGGCGTTAGCTATGGTTTTCCCACTGATTTATTTTCTGTGTGTATTATTTGATTTTTAGTGCATATTTAGATTTAAGTGCATGTTTTAAGCACATATTTAGAATTTTTTACTGCATATTTTATGCGGATATTTTCGATTTTTTATTGCATGAAAGCCGCTGCCCTGGTAATAAATATAACATACATAATTATATATCGTATCTACTCATATGTATTTTTCTTAACCAATTAACTGCGCAAGACGAGTATATCCATCATTTTTACATTGGAAATTTTGCGCTTGAAGATTTCAGAACTTAATGTAACTGTGCCATGAGTTTGCAAATTGGAGCAACTTGATTATATGAACCTTTTGCACAGTGAGCAATTGTGGGTTCTAATACTTGCTACAATAAGTTCTTAAGTCAATTTTATGCCAGGCAAAGTAACACTTTCATATTAAACTTATTTTTATAGCTCCACGTAGATTAAATCCAATAAAGATGAATGCCTTGAACTCTTTTTTATATATGTATGAAGCATAGACCAATTACCAAGGACTGTTATTTGTGACGTCAACCAGAACAATAACATTTCAAAATAGAAAAACATGGACATGGTCGATCTTATTATTCATTACACCCTTTAATTCACTTAATCTTGCCAAATGTCTTTAACATTTCGTTAAAGATTAGATATTGGTTTTTTAAAGTGAAATACAATTTAAGTTCTTGCAATAACAAAGCAAAATATTCAAAATTCTTTTACATATTCAAAACTGAAATATTTTATTGTGGAAATGTACTATTTATGGCGAATTTTATTTTTTAATTACGTTTTGTAAATTCGTAAATAATATTGCTCTGTATTTTGTCGAAATGGTCTAGGGCAACCGAAAAAATACTTATGTAGCAATCCTTGTATTTTTAAACCGTGGTATGAAGGTAAACTTCCTGGGCTATAAAATTGCATTATATGAACTAAATATTTTTAAAGAAACAGACAGAAGAAGTAAAACACATAAAAGTAAAAGAAACTCGATGGCAGTTGTTTGGTTAGTTCATTAAACATAGAAGATCAAACATCAGATAATAAAATATGCAAAAATAATAAAAAAAAAAAATCAGGTTATAATTTGTAGTATTAAAATTCTTAAGGATGCACCACAAAACCACACTCAAATCTAAGAAATAAAACAAAATCTATTCCAACCAATGTTTTAACAAAATTATATAGTTAAGCGATTTTAGCTCTTAATTAAATTTCACCAAAGTACGCATATGAGTCATTCCATGTCAAACCGAACGATTTTTGACATCATGAATTTTCAAAAATATTTGCTGAATAAAATTTGTGTTTATATGCTCAAAAAGGATAAAGTGAAATCAAATTTGAGAAAAGTTGTGAGATATTCTTGAAAATGGCCAAGGAGCAAAAAGTAAAAAGTATCTCCCTTAAACCTTGATTCATGAGGTTTAATTAGTGCGTGACCAAATAATAAATATTAATAATACATATCATAACACAATTATCAAACATTTTTAAAATTAAAATTTTCCTTTGCCAAACATTTTTTCAAACTCAAAACAAAAATCAAACTTTGCTCTCTGGCAATTCTTCCCTAACTACGTAAGCGCCATCTATCGAATATACAAAGAATATATCATAGATATGGCATCACTTACAACATATGGGAAAACAGTGGACATTAGAGTGAGGTAAGTTTCTAAAAATAGAACTGTTGTGTTGTTGGAGTTGTACTTCTGAGATTATGTACGCAAGAACAAAAACACCGTGTATTGAATAAAACTAGTTTTAATCACAACAAAACTCGACATGACGATAGCTCAGAGGGCTAAAGCGCTCTGTCTAACGTGTAGTGCGAGTGCATGTGGTATTAGAAATCAGTTTATCTATACCACGGTCAGTGATTGCACAGAAAAATTTCATATAGACGCAATCGAACAAATAAAAACATAACAAATATTACATTATTCAAAAATTCAGTCTGATTCAGAAAAATTGAAAATTTGCAATGTAGTTATGATTTTTAGAAAATACACTCATTCTTCTCTACCACGCCTTTCACAATTTTTTTTTTTTTCATTTGCAGTCAAGTGATGTGAAAACTAATGGTTGAACAAATTATGTGATTAGAAAAAACTTTAGTTTCTTCATTTCCATATTTAGTTGGCTTTCAGATAATAATTTTACTTAAATTATTGGGCAAATAAAGGGTGTTTTTATAGAGGTATATAAATTTTAAATGGAATAAAACAAAGATAAATTTTTTAAATTGACATTTGAGAATGTTGTCCTCCAAGTGGTCAATCGTTTCGGGCTGATAGACGTAGACTAGCGACTTCAGATATCACCACAGAAAATAGTCCAGTGGCGCTAAATCGCACGATCTTGGAGGCCAATTCACAGGTCCGAAACGTGAAACTATGCGGTTACCAAATCTTTCCTTCAATAAATCAATTGTGTGTCTTGTTGAAACCACAGCTCCTGCACATCATGGTTGTTCAATTGATGAACGAAAAAGTCAGTTATCGTGGCCATATAGCGGTCACCACTTTAAAAAATGTACGAACCAATGATTTCAGCAGCCCATAAAGCACAATAAACAGTCAGTTTTTCTGGATGTAACGGTGTCTCAACATAAACTTGTGGATTATCATCACTCCAAATACGGAGTGATGATAAAACTTCGGGTTCTGATGAGATCTTTAGCCAGATCGAAATACTAGTATCAACCTAGCTAATATGTTTGATTTGCTTTATTTTTGTAAATATACGGAGGTTTAAAGCTCGTTATAAATTGAAAATAACATAAAAATAATCTCGATGCATATAAAAACAAAAAACTAATATAACTGTAAAAAATATTACTTGAGCCAAAGTACACACTAAAAATTTTTTATATAAATAGAACATTTTTGGTCTTCAAAGTTTAGTAACGTCATGATGCTTGTTAGGAAAAGACCTAACCACGTGCTTGATTACTAAGAAGACAAGAATGGAGCAAAATTGATAATTAATAGGTTTTTTGTTAAAGTTCTGCCTATTATGGAGGCTCTAGCATTTCTAACACTTCGGGTTCTGATGAGATCTTTAGCCAGATCGAAATACTAGTACGAACCTAGCTAATATGTTTGATTTGCTTTATTTTTGTAAATATACGGAGGTTAAAAGCTCGTTATAAATTGAAAATAACATAAAAATAATCTCGATGTATATAAAAACAAAAAACTAATATAACGGCAGTTTTGTTTATTGACATATCCATTTAACCAAAAGTGGGATTCATCGCTAAACAAAATTCTCAAAATTCGTGCACGATACGTATTTCCAACAGAACCATGAATTTCAAAATAACTTTGAACAATTTGGAAGCGTTGTTCAGGCGTCAGTCTATTCATGTTGAAATGCCAAACCAAACTAAACATAAATCACTTGACAGCTGACAAAATGGCCGCCAGTTAAAAAAGTGTTGCCAACTTAAAGTTTTATAGCTGTTTATAAAACACCCTTTAGATCCAGATAAAATAGCGAAAATCGAGGTATCCTCATATGGGGAAAGTGGGCGTTAATGTTATTTGTGTTTAAACATTCAATAAAAAAACTTGAAAAAATTTCGATATTTAAATTGATGTATTTTAAAAATTATTAGGCCAATTTAAATGGTTAATGGTCTGAATACAGGAAACTAAGTCTGAATACGGGAATCTCAAATTTGTAAAAAATGGTTTGAGTTTTCGAAATCGGAAATTTTTATTATTGAAAAAAACATTATAAAATTCTATAACTAGAAATGCAAAATTAATTAAAAATATAATCCAAAAGCATGCATTTTTTCTAAAAAGTTTTAAAAATCTGATATCAAAAAAATACTTTTTATCAAAAATATGCCTTTAATATCAATATATACTATTAAGTGCAAATTCGTCAATTTTTATTAAATTGAACAATTTCTTGTCCACTTTTCAATACGACACAGGGGAAAAAAGGGTACAGCATATTTCTGGTTGCCCTGCTTTTTTAAAATTAATTTTTATTAATTTCTATTCTTTAAAACTTTTACGAATTCCTGTGGATAAAAATGATCAAAAACTTATATTCTCCTTTAAATCTAATTTTCAATTAGAAAAATTTCGCGAAATCAAAAATTTTATATGACTAATAAAAAGTCAGAGCCCAGATCATTTTTTATAGATAAAAGTTTTTAAGTTTTTAAGTTTTCGTAGTAAAAGAAAATCATGAGAAAGTAATAGTTTTTCTACGCCTTTTAAGATATTTTGATAGAATTGGGTATTTTTTCTTAAAAAAACTAAATTTTTATAAATGTTTCAGAAATAGTTTAATTTATTTCATAGATATCAAAAAAAGATTTAAATTTTTCTATGAAAAAGTCTGTAAAAGTTACAGAAAGAAATGCAATTGTTACATAAAATTTTGATAATATTAGGCTAGCGGATCTAATTAGCAAAACGTGGCTGTAATTTGTTAGTTAAGTAAGTAAGTAAATAAGCTAAAATCAAAAAAATATTTTGCTAAATATTAGTAAAATTTTTAGAGAACGAAAATTAAAATAAAACTGCTGAAATGAGCAAAAAATTTACTAAACGTTAGAAAATAGGAGCCTTATTACTTTTATTACAATTGGAAAGTTCTGTTTACTTTTTGTATTGAAATTGAAATTGAATTCTATTTAATTTAACGCATCAAATAATGCTCAGATAATATCAATTGAAATTTAGGAAATACTTTTTTTAGTAAATTTCTGTTTAAGATTCAGAAAACGAAAGTGAAAATTAATATGAAAGTTCGGATTTTAAAGTGATGTTCCAGAATTTAAATTAATTTTTGAGTTTCCAAAACAAACCGAATTACAAAATATATATTTTTAATTTCAAATGGCAAATAAAAATTTCAATCGATGTTTCTAAATTTAAATGAGTATTCAGAATATCGTGATGTCAAAAATCATTCGGTTTGATATGGAATGACTCATATACCAAGTAGTAATTACGATTCTTGATTTTCGACAAAAACATAACTTAACTTGGGTATTTAAACCTGCGTTTGAAAGTGTTAAAATTTAAATTTTGAACACTCAAACGGTACACATTTGTGAATTCGCACCCATTAACATTTTAAAACGTAAATTTTTCTACAAGTACTTTAACGTTAAATATGTTGCCATCAATAATAAATGGAACATCTTTTAAATGAATCACTTGTTTTATTACATCAACAAGATGTGGTCTATAATACAAATATGCGAATAAGGTGCTCTTTTTCACTGTTCAATGTTAATATTTCGTATTTGGGTTGCATGGAAGCGTGCTGAATAGTCTTCCCAGTCTTCCTCAGGAATCTCAGAAACTCTAGCAGGAGAAGTTTATGGACATATTCGATAAACAACACGTCATCTCCCAAAATGCGCTGTCTGGTACTAGAGGAAGCCGGACAGTAACAGACATAGTGTTCCATCTTGACCCCATCCTCCAGATATGACATACACAATGTGTCGTTCACAATGGCATCCCCGCCATATGACGAACACAAGTATTGTGTCCCGATATTGTGTGATACCTAAACTTAGTAGTTATCATGCCACATTCCTATCTGGCCAGCTAACAAAATACCTCGTACCCCCGCGTGTAGTACCGTTGGACCATTTCTCAATGAAAACTGTTTTCATATATGAGTTGATCCAACGAACTATCCATGACAGGCTGATACGCAGCTGTGACACAGGACTCTTAGAAGTCGAAGCGGAACCAATGGTTGCCAACGAGTCAACAAACTCATTGCCCGAAATACCCACATGAAATGGAACCCATAAAGGACAGACCATGTTCCCCGTAGAAACCATGTTGAGAGCGCGCCTACACTCCTGAACAATATTTTATGAAGTGACCGGAGATTCAAGTGCACAGCCTGACTACCACTACCACTACATATACTGATACTCCTATCCTTCCATCCGTTATCTATTATCCAGTTCGCAACACACAAAATATCAAAAATCTCGGTATGTAATAGGGCAAAATTTTCGCAAATTATAGCATTTATCTCGTCTAAAATTGGGTTCCAAATAAATTGTCGTCCATTGTTCAGCCAAGACAAGAATAATTGAGACAACCATATGCGGGAATGTGCTACTGGTTTATCCTAAGTATCAAGCAAGTACCGAATCACGCAGGGTTTTTTCTTCGTTATATCAAGTAGCTTAAAATTTGTTTTTGATTTTGAATAAGGACACACTAGTTAACAAAAATATTTAAATAGAATAAGATTTCCATTAATAGATTAAAATTTAAAGCAATATAACTGAACAAAGTGAACCCTGTTACACTTTTGCTCCTAACTGTATATAAACACAAAAAAGCTTTAATATTACTTGAGCCAGATTAAAATTATTATTTTTATTTTTATATAAAAAGAACAAATTTCGTCTTCAAAGTTTATTAACGCCATGATGTTTGCTAGGAAAAGACCCTGTAAAGACAAGAATGGAGCAAAATTAAGGATTTAAAGGTTTTTGATTAAGATCGGCATATTCAGGAATCTCTATCTTTTCTGAAACTTCGAATTCTGATAAGATCTTTTCCCGGAACGAAATAAATGCATCAACCTAGCTAAAATAATTAATCTGCTTTAAAGTGGCTCAACACCGTGTATTTGGGCTATATAAAAAAAAAACGATGTAAAGTATTATAAAGCCAAATACATCAGCTTGTAGTACAACTTGTGGGAACTGATTTAATTTATTTATTTTATTTATTTTTATTTATTATATAATCTAGCACAACAAGATGTAAGTCTTATAGTGCTAGTGAGTATAAAAAACATTACACATATTAAATAAAATTAAAAAACAAAGTTATAATTTGATATTTAAGATACAAAGATAAAAATCAAGGGTTAGACAAATAACTGGCAAATTGAATATTTAACCAAAGTATATTTTAAGCTCATTTTTAAATTTGTTTGCGTTGTTTATGACTTGAATTCGATTAGGAAGAAGGTTCCAAAGACTAGTGGTGTAAATGAAAAATTGGCGTTGTGATAATAGGCTTTTAAATATTTTCTGGATAATATTATTCCCACGATTTGATCTAGCAAATTGTATTCTGCTGTATAGGAAGACAGGTTGCATTGACGTGATTATTTTATGGAATAAAATAAGACTCCTAAATTTAAGAAGGTTTTCAAAACTCATCTTAATAATTTGATATGAAAAACTAGATATAGATTCACGGCGCCCTTTGTTGAAGACATATCTTGCAATATTGTTGTAAGCTACTTTAAGTTTTCCAAAGTCCGCAGTCTCACAGTTTGCATAAATTTCACAGCCATATAACAGAACGGGGATAAGATACGTTTTTGCTAATAGCATACGTATATTAAATGGTGTTGAATATTTAACAATCCATAGATAACGAAGCATTCCGAAAATCCTTCCCACTATTGAGTTTATGTTGTTGGACTAAGTTAATTTAGAATTGAATATTACTCCTAGATTTTTCGATGAGTCTACGAGTTCGATAATATTGTTGTTTATAGGAAGCTGAAGATCATTACTTAAGGTTCTTTTACTTTTTGACAGAAAGATGCATTTAGATTTTGAAGGATTTATGCTTAAGCCAATGGCAACAGCCCAGTTGTGTATATTTGTTAAATCACAATTAATATTTTCTACGCATAGATTTATTTCATTAATAGAAGTACTGTTGTAGATTTGGACGTCGTCAGCATACATTTGCACCTTGCTGTGTCTCATTACATCGGGTAAATCGTTTATATATAAACAAAATAAAGAGGGCCTAGTATAGAACCTTGCGGAACTCCTTTTTTTACATGGGGAGCTGTTGAGTACCTTGCGTTTAAACTTACAAGCTGCGATCTGTCAGTGAGATACGACTCTTATTTAAAAAAGCTATATAACATTTTTCCAAACAACTCAAAAGGTCAATATTAGTGAACATGTAACCTAAAGTGGACCTAAATTAAAAACTCTCTAAAATTGTATGAAATGATGTAAAATCAAAAAAAAAAAAATTTTAAATTACGATTCATTTTAATTTTGTTTAATAAAACGTTGTATATAATACTAACTTCTTTAACTGCGGTAAACAAGCGGTATTTTTTGTGAAACATATCCAAAAATTATCAAAAATAGACAGAAAAAGTGACACTTAAAAAAGACTAAAACTTAAAAAAAAAAAATCAAGAAATATATCCAAATGATCCACTTTAGGGAACATTATGAAAATATTTTTTTTTACATTTTTGTTTTATTTATTATGCTCTTTATGGAATAAATTATTTTTATTAAAATTGTGAATAAAACTCTTACCATTTACACAAATACGACTTGCAAAGTTCCTTAAAACCTGTTTATTTTTCTTATGTTTACAAAAAATGACGCTTTATATTGCGTTTTTTTGAAACGACACAATAAAACCAAGAAAAACGCGTGCGTTCAAGTCGAAACTTTTTTAAATAGTGATGGTGTAAATTAACTCCATGACAGTTGAGAAAATGAAAGGTTCAGGTTAGGAAACAGACATTCCAATAATATATATATAGACGTTGGAAGCTCGTTATAAATAAAATAACAAAAAATTAATCGAGATTGTAAAAACAAAAAAAAAACTGTAGAAAATTCAAACAATTTGTTAATAAAAAGAAAATGTGGTACTTTAAATAAAAAATGGTTTACTTTTAAATTTTAAAAAATTAAAACCAAAAGTTTAAAAAGAATTTTTTAATTAATATGTAAACATTGCTCGGTTTTTTTATGTAACAAAAAACAAATGAGCTTTAACTTGAATAATCTTGCCCACATCATAATAAACAGAAAATTTGAAAATTTTCTATTAAGTATAGCATGTCCATTAGACCGACTTAGGCCAACCTTTTTTTTTCTTTTTAATTTAACACTTTTGTATTGGTTTTTTCTTTTCTTCAAATACAATTGTTTTGTTATATATGAACTACTTCAAGGATTTTCGAGAGCTGCTAAAACTGACAGTAGATGCCTCTTATTTCTCAAGGTTTTACAAATTGAGAGCAACGATGAACGGAGTTAGGTTAACTATATTTAAATGCTATGACGTGCACAGTTTCATTTCATACTAATCGGATAAGTAGTTTAGAAGTTCTATATTTGTTCCCATTATTTTTTTTTAATACCCCACTGTGCATTGGCTAACATATACACAAAACTTAATTCTTGTCATACAAAAAAATTTCGTGAAAATATTTTACCTCAAAGTGTCGAGAATTTTTGAATATCCTCATATACAAATTTTATGCTTACTGCTTCTGTATATTCTCTGATTTATTTCTTACAAATAAACACATTTTCATTACTTTGCAAACGGCATGCGGTCAAAATTGTATTCTGTGTAAGGTTGCACCTGTGCCTGTAGGTTTTTTGTTTTTGCTTAAGCATTTATTTTTCCTCTACTCATTCATTTAATAGATAAAGGTGAAATGGTGAGAAAATTAGCAATAAAAAATTTTCTAAATGAAAATATGTTTTATACAATTTAGTAACGTTGTATACTATGAAACGGCAGATTTTTCGCACTCAATTTTATGAGTTTTTCATTCATCATAATCATAACTTCAATGCGATGCAATAAAAGAAAAATCCCTAGGTTTAACATTTGTTATAAAACCACAAATTTTTGTACCAGATTTCTATCGCCTGAGAAAAATTCTTATTAAAATTTTGTATTCCCATATAATCATAAAAATTAGATCTGTAAAAGTAACCGTTTTATGATAGTATAGAAATAGATTAATGTTTTAGTGTTAAATTACCAAAATTATAACTGAATTTTTTTAAGTTTAATTGCAATCATAAGAAATGAAAATGTATATTTCCATACATATATATATATATTTAGTACACTGATAGAATTTTCCTTCATAGTATTAATGAATCGATTTTATTGGAATTATTGAATAATTTAATTAACTGAATTAAAATTCTTTAATATTGTTAATTTTTCTATTGAATTTTTTTTTGTTAATTTTTTCATAATTTTATAAAAAAAATCATTAAATCGATAAACATTTTTTAAATTTTTTTCAATAAACATTTTAACTTGTTATATGCTAAAAAAATGTTAAGTGTAATTTTCTGATTTTTTTTTACATTGTGGATTAAAAAATAATCGCTGAAGTTATACTCCCCGTATTCCAAATCGAACTTGTTCATCCATGTCGTTTTGCTATAAAAGGACATAGTACAAAGACCGATAAGAGTTTTCAAGTGGCTAGAGATGTATGTCATTTTTTGCAAAAAAATGGATTTTGATAAATTTTGAGTTATGTCACTTTTGTTGAACAAATGCGAAATGACATACATTTTTTGTTAAACAGAATTAATTAAAACCTTGTAATGCATTGATTTATAAAATTTAGTGTATAAAATGTTGATGTGAAGTGACTACAAAATTTTTAAAAAAATTTTTTTAAGTCGACTTAAGTGGTTTTGTTAAAAGCCATTCGATTTTTATATTTTTTTTTTTTTATTTAAAGCAAAACTTGTTTTTCTCTGAAATCTCAACAAGTGTATTATAAAGAAATAAATTTTTGTTTTGTAATAAAAAGTAATGAAAATTTTCATACAAACTATTAATTTTATTATTTAAACACATGAAACTTTTATAACGTTTTTGCTAGAGCTAATGAAAAAAATTTCATATACTTTATTGTATTTTCATTGGGTTAATGACACCATTCATTATAAATTATTTAGTGAAACATGTTTCATTGATGCAATGAAACATTCTATGAAAAATTCATTGAGTTAATGAATGAATGAATGCATTGATACTACGCACAAATTTCTATCAGTGTAGCAATCATATAAATTTAAAATATAATTTAATATCTTTCAACTGTCAAAAATCGATTGGCAACAATGGTACTTAAGATTTAAGTGATACGTTAAATTTAGCTATCAGCAACTCCTTCCACTAATATAACTTTATGCAGAAATGATTTTAAACAAAATTTTATTATTAAAAAATTAATAATGCAGTTTATTAACTCATTATTAGGGTACTTCAAAATAAAATTAACGTCAATGATTTGACTAAACACGGATTAGTTCATAGAAAAATAAATTCTCTAAGTTTTTCAAAATTTTCGATCATATTTTGTTTTTGCTACCAGACTTTGAAAATTTTCCAGATTTTCAAAAAGGACATACGAGGGCGGATCAATAAGTCCCTGACTTTTTGAATGAAACACAGTTTTGAGATAGGCGTGGTAGAGAAGATTAAGCATACTTTTCTAAAAATCATAACTACATTGTTTTGTTGCAAAAAAAAAATTATTTTCCAACTTAATCTCCTTTTAGCTTAATACACTAAGTCCAACGTTTCTCCAACTTTTGTATCCATTCCAAAAATAAGATTTTTCGAGGTCCATAAAATAGACATTTCTTGGCCATATGGGGTCGTTTTTTTTAATCCTCGTTCAATCGGTCCAATAAGTTGGGATAATATTCGCCGTTTATTGTTTTCCCTTTTGAAGGTAATCGATGTGGATTATCCAGCGTGCATCCCAAAAAACCTGTTGCCATCACCTTATTGGCCGCTATTACGGTAATGGTCAATTGAGAGCAAACACTTCACCCATCTTGCAGACAGCTTTCTTTAACCCAACTGATCATTTTAAATCGAAACCACACTGCCATATGAAATGCATGTGGCATCAACAATCTCACGCACTTTTACTCTTTGATCGGCCAGCACCATATCGAGGATTTTTTCGACATTTTCGAGTGTATATACCCCAATTGGCCGCCCAGAACGTTCAGCGTCATTTGTACTTGTGCGACCACAACGAAAGTCAGTAAGCCACTTTTTTACCATTGAAATCGATGATGCAGAGTCCCCATAGTATTTATCAAGCTTTTCCTTGGTTTGATTGACGGTTTTTTTTCGCAAAAAAAAATGTTTAATGAGCACTTGAAATTCACTTTATTAAATTTTTAAAAAATCCACAAGGTTGTATGGTTTGAACAGCTATTAAACGCAAAGTAAATGACGGAACACGCTCAAAATTTGACAGTAGTCTATTAACAGGTGGTACTTAATGGGACCAGTGTTGCATTTCATATAACTACGAGGGAAGTTCGAAAGTCACGGACTTATTGATCCGCCCTCGTATTTTTATAAAAATATAGTGTGTTAATTTACACGAAATTCTGATTATTTTTACAACAATTGTAAAGTTTTGTTTACTTTTTGCATTGAAATTTTCCAGACATAGTAAAAGAGGGAACTTCTAAGGTGTGCGTTCGAAAAAATGTTATAAGTTTCATAATACTATAAGTTTTCTTAAATATTTTTTTACCATAGTGAACACTGTTACACTTTTACTCCGAACTGCACATCAAATAACATGTATTTTAATATCTTTCTAATGATATACAATATGCTATAGGTGTTTTTTTTTTAAATCCATGTAGTTTAAGCGATTTATAAAATAAATTTATGTAAATCTTGTTTTACAGTTTTGTCATTTATTTTTTTAAATATATTCATAATAAAGTTAATAACATATTTTTTAAACTTATAATTTTTTTCAAAATCTATTTTTTCACCAATTTATTTTTTTTGCTCTTCTGGTAATGGCTTATTTTTTCATACCAGTGTATGCATATACAAAGAGAGAATTCCTTGGACAAGTCTTAATGAAATTTTTCACTAAACTAATGAAGTTTTCTTCACAATATGAATGCAACTTTTTTAAACTTCATGCTAAAGCTTCATAGTTTAAATGAAACAATTTTTAATGAACATTTTTCATTAGGCGTTTGAAATTGATAATAAATAATATGAAATGTTTCATGATATTCTATGAAAAGCTGCATTAATTTAATGAAAAGTTTAAGTGACAATTCATAGATGTAATGCAAAAATTCATTGATTTCATTCAGATAATTCTCTCAGTTTAGGTAACCCCTTATAATTCATATCTACATAAGGCTAAAAGTAATCAATAACTCATTACTTTTGGGGCATTTCATCAAAAATTTTTTTTAATTATAATATAAAGGTTAATACGTCCAAACCTTAGAGTTTAGATTGCTGGACTCATTATTTGCTAAGGTGTGTTCTTGTTGGGTAGCTTAATACTAAAATCCAAAAGGCATCAACAAATTGGAGCAAACAAAATTTTCGTAACCTTAAAATCATTCTTATATAATATTTTTAATTTGGCAAATTTAAAAGTATTTAATGTGAAAAAATTATCCGCCATTTTGAATATATAAAATGATGAATTTGGATTCGTTATTAGTGACCCCAAAACTTTTCGAGAAAATATTTGATACGAAACCAAAAAAAATTAGCCGCCATTTTGTCCCCACCATTTAACATTTTTAATATCTAATATCAGATAAGGATTCAGCGACCCCTAAAACTTTCAGACAAATATTTGACATTAATCCAAAAAAAAATCATCCGCAATTTTGAATTTTAAAAAGCAAATCTCAGACTCGTATTCAGCTACTCCCAAAACTTCCCTTTAATAATATCCAAAAACAAAACCCTTCGCCTTCAAACAATTCATTCCACATATTGAACCAGATATTTTAAATTTTTAATAAATGCACCCAGAAAACAAATTCGGTGGCCCTCCGTTGTGGTCACCGAATTTATTAAAAATCGAATTGTGGCGGTTGCGACAACAACCTTCATATTAAATTATATTTTAAGTCGTGGAAGCAATATTATATATATCGCTTTCAATATTATATTTCACTTAAATATTATGACGGTCCACAAAAGTTTATTGAAATTCAAAAACTTTTTCCAGTTTTCAAGTATTGAATAGTGGTCTTCAGATTAATATTCGGTCCACTGTCCGACTCATTGCACCACAATTGCTTTTAATTTAATTATTTGCTGTTTGTGGTAGTATTTTATTTTAACTAAAATCAAAAAAATTTTTAAGTTTGTCTTTTCCGGGATTTGAACTCAGGAACTCGGAGTAATTGGCTGCCGCTCTACTCATTACAACACAAACAGTTATAAATGTTAAGTGCTAAACTTGAATTTTAATATTTTGTTAGGAAAACAAAAATAGTCTAAAATTCGTTTGCCAATACCAATAATTAGTTGCGTCTATAATCAAATCAATCCACAATTCGGTTGGTTCTACCAAAACCCTAATTAAAATGTATACTTTATTGGGAAACCCGTATTTGCAGTTAGCACTTTTGATTACCCGGTTAAAAATCAACATATATATATCCATTTATGAACATGTATGAACTCATTCATGTATACATATGAATGAATTAGAGTATTTATGAACTCGAATGCATATGAGATTCATATATGCTCACAGGTGTTCATATACGATCATACATGTAAATATTAAATTAAGTTTCGTTAATGTATACATATGACCATGTATGGAAATTTATGGACATGTATGATCATACATGTATTAGCTCAATTTTCGTTAATGCACACACATGAACATATATGATCCAGCATATGAACATATATGAATGATTTATGGACACATATGAATCATGTGTGAATGCTTGTAAACATGTATGAAGCATGTGTGCTCATGTATAAGGACATATATGTCGATTTTTAAAAGGATATCGACAAATTTTATAACTAATTTGATGGCTTTTAACAATTTTTTTGAATAGTTGATTGAAAATAGCAATAGTTGTATAATAGGATTGTTTTTTTTTTGGTTCCTGTTTCCTCTTTTTAATTATCAGTACAATATTTTTGCTTTATTAATCGATTATTATTACATATATATTAATTTCTAATGAAATAACCTCCTGTCAAATGTTAATGGTTTTGGCCGAATTCCAACCAATCTTTTTTGTTTCTGTAATATCTGATTTATATTCAGCGATCCCAAAACTATTAAGTGACAAATTTAAATAAAATTCACATACTTTTCGAAACCATCCTTCACATTGGATGTGCTATTTTGAAATCTAAAACTCTGATGCCAGATTCGAGTGTAGCAACCGCATCGGATTTAAAGCATCTCTGAAAGTAGTATCTCAACTTGCGCCTAGAAATTGGCTACGACTCGTTTTTTGAAAGTAGAGATACTCACCTAAGTTTTATGCCTCAAGCTTATTTTTGAACAGCCAGGGATCTCCCGTTCACAAATGATGCCCCATATATATTTGGAAAGCGCAACTATTCTTCTTTCTAAAAATGTCTAAAGAAAAAAGTTAACATTTTTATAATCTTCGAAGAAAAGTGTGTTTAACTATAACTTCAGAATTTAAGGGGTATTAAAATTTCTGAAAGTTGTGATCTACTTAACAAGTACTACAATGCTTAAAAGATCGCTTTTAAAGTATATTAAATTTGGTCCATTTTGTAGCAGCGTTTTTTTAATCATGAAAATTATAAATTTTTTGCATTATTATACAGGGTGGCTCAAAATTACCGAAGAGAATTGAGTTCATTATAACTTTTTATTTAAGACATAATTATTAATTTTTTTTTAATGCATTAAATTAATGAAGAACATTTTTTAATTAATTATGAAAAATTTTATTGTAATTGTAAAATAGTAATGGCCATTTTCTGCTTCGCATATTCGTGGTCTTTCCAAAACATTTTCCATAACCTTTCGCAAAACTTCAGGTGTTATGTTGTTGATTTCGTCGAGTATATTGTTTTTTAATTGCTGAATGATTCTATTCTTATTAACATTGACTTTTCCTTTCAAATAACAACAAAGGAATCAGTCTGAAGCGGTTAAATCCGGTCAACGCGGAGGCCAATTAAAATCGCTTGTATTCGAAATGCGTTTCAACAAACATGGCATGTAAAAGAGCCATTGTGTCCCTCGCAGTGTGCGCTATTGCGCTATCCTGTTGGAACCATACTTGCGAATGGTTTTCCACGCCTATAAGGAATTCGAACCCCTTCGGTAATTTTGGGCCACCCTGTATTGTAGCTAATGAGTGTTATTTTATTACACATACGCAGTGGGGTACTATAATTTTGTGTGGCGTGTTTGGCTTTAAATTGTCCATAACTTCGGTTATCCAGGCATTGTCATAAAATTTATTAAGTTTTTTTTTTACATTTTCGCAAACATTATCTATTAATAATAATGCAAAAAAAGAAAAAAATGAAAAATAAACTTATGTTAATATATCAAGGCATAAAATGTAAATTTCGTTACAGATTTTTTTATTATTGTAATATTCCTAAAATGAGTAAAAAAATATATGCTAAAAATTTAAACAAAATTATGCTAAAAATTTAAAGAATTTAAATTTATTACAAATACTTTATTATTAACCAATTGCATGTAACTTATTTGAACTTTTTCTACAAAAATTTGTTTTTATTTTAGATCTGTTTTTGAACTTTGAATAGTACAAAAAATAAATCTAAATAATTACAAAAGTATGCAAATTTTTCATTCATTTAAAGTTCACCCAGAACTTGGACAAGCAGCTAAATAACTGTTGAATCGCGTTGCTAAACACAATTTTTAGGGTGCTAATCTAGCATCTGCTAAACATGTTCAAGGAAGTACTCGATCTAAGAAAAAAAAAAAATAAATTAATGCAAATCAACAAAAAAAAAAAAAATAAAAGAATTTTTGTAGGTCTTACAGAACAAAGACACCAAAAAATCAAAGAAATCAAAAAAAAAAGTATATGATGAAAAAATGTTGGGTCGGGCGTGCAAAATTCAATTTTTAGTACAAAAAAAGTAAGTAAATAAAGGTAGACTAAATCCAAAAGGCGCGAAATAGTAACAGAACATTTTATGTATTTGCAACAAAATACAAACAATAAAAAAAAAAACTTCATGACAAAGCCTGAAATTATTTGAATGCAGATATAAGTTTGATGAAAAAAATAAAAAAAAAAAACGCCACAATAAAAGAAAAACAACTGTAGCTAAAGAAGAAGAGGAGAAGAAATGCTATGTAATACAGAAATATTTGTATTTAACATGCTACAATAAAAACCAAATGACTTCCATAGCCAAATAAACCCAAAACCGAGCACAGTGTCATATTTGGATAAATTGATCGACAAAAATAAAAATATAGAACTTAATAAAGATCCAAATTGTTATTTAACTCATAACTGGTGCGTCATAGATCAGCTGGATGATGTACTCCCTTAATATTTTTCATGGTTTTTAAAAGTTTAATTTGGTAATTTTACTATTTTTACAATTTTTTCGTTCATTTGAATATTTTGAGAACTTTTTTATAGTTTTTCGAAAAAAAATCCAATATTTAACCACGCCTATATCTCCCACTTCTATTTATATCATATAAGACAATATATAAATTACTTTGTATAATTTAGTAGAAATTTGTAACCGATTATGGCCTTCAGGCTAGGTTATTGAAATGAATAAATAAATTAAATTAAATTAAATGATGCTTTAAAAACCTTATAATATTATATGTCATAAAAAATACTTGGCGAAAAAAAAGTTATATTACAAAAACTTTTATTATTGCTTGAAAACTATTAATTTTAATAGAAAATATTCACGTTAAGTCAATTTCTGCAATACGTGCCGCATGCTTAATAAACTAGCCACAATTAATATCACTCATACGTTAACAGATTTGTTCACAGATTTTCCAGTTATTTTGTTAGAAAAGTTTTTAATCCATGCTCCATTAAAAAATGTTTGTATTATTTACTCCTATAGCACACTCTAGTGGAAAGATTATCAACAAAAGTTGAAATTTTGATAGAATTATGAATTTTGTATAATTTTGTGAACAAATATTGATTTGAAAATATATGAAATTTTAGTATTTTTAAGTTAACCGATTTCAAAAGCCTTTTTTGAAAATATATCGTCGTTTTTGTCCATTTCTGAAAATTGTCATACGGTCATGCTGAAATAAAAATTTATTTAAGTAAAAAAGTATTTCAATAAAAAAACTGGCCATACCCTCATTGAAATGAACCTGTAAAAATCGCAGTAAAAACTCCTAAAAATTAGTTAAAAATTGCCGTGCTGAAAAAATTTAGCTGATTTTTTTTGCTAAATATTAATAAAATAAGAACAGCAAAAATAAATCTGTTAAATTTACAAAATTTTAGTTACATTCAATGTGAATTTAAGTTAATTGGAAATTGCATTTTACTCTGTAAAAATATCAAAAACTTTTACTAAATATTTGTAGACACAAAATACCAACAAACAAAAATTGCTGATTTCATAAGGGCAGACTTTTATTCGCATTAAAAAAAAAACTGAAAAAAAACTTTAAAAACTTTACATTTTTAATGATTTTTTGTCTACTAATATTTAGTAAATTTTAGCAGATTATTTTGTTACTTTCTTCTTCTTCTTCTTTATTTGCATATCCACTTCTGGTTTTTAGCGACTACATACATTTAATTTTTTTTTTTTTTTTTACATGTTACATATTTTTTCGAGCATTACTTAAATATTCTAAAATATTACATAAGTATTCTAAATACATTTTTATAATGTACATTTAATTAATATTATTAATTATTGTTAAAAATCATCTCTATTTCTAGCAGTGTTTATAAGATCATTCATTGTTCGTAACCCAGTCCAATTTCTTATATTTCTGAGCCATGATAACTGCTTGCGACCGATTCCACGTCTTCCTTCAATCTTTTCTTGGATAATGAGCTGTAGCAATTCATATTTTGGTCCTCTTATTATATGACCGAGGTATGCTGTTTTTTGACGCTTGATGTTTTTTAAGAGCTCACGGTCTTTGTTCAAAGCCTGTAATACTTCCTCGTTTCTTACTCTATCGGTCCATTTTATACTTAAGATTCTTCGATAGCACCACATTTCAAATGCTTCGAGTCTGTTCATGGTATCAACTTTAAGTGTCCATGTTTATACACCATACAGCAAGACTGACCAAACGTAACATTTTGTAAACCTAATTCTTAGGTTGATGTTGATATCGTGGCTACTTAAAATCTTTCTGAACCTGCAGAAAGCACTTCTGGCCATTTCTATGCGACATTTCACTTCCTTATCACAGTCCCAGCTGTCATTGAGGCAACATCCAAGGTATTTAAAACTGTATACCCTTTCTATTTGCTTGTTATCTATATTCATAGATGAACTTGCGTAGGGTGTATTATTTCCTCTACTAACGATCATAAATTTAGTCTTTGAAATGTTTATATCGAGACCATATTGTTTACTGTAATGGCAGACTTGATCGAGAAGATGTTGTAGATCTTGTAAATTATCAGCAATTAAAGTCGTGTCATCAGCATATCTAATATTGTTTATATATTGGCCATTTACTTTGATGCCCAGTTCTATGTCATCAATAGCTTCGCCAAATATTTGCTCTGAATAAACATTAAATAATAAGGGTGATAAGATGCAACCCTGTCTAACGCCTCTATTTATTGGGATATTGCGAGTAACAATATCTCCTACACGGACTTCTGCCGTCTGATTCCAATACAGGTTTTGGATGCATCTAATTATTTTGTGATCGATGCCCAATGTTTTCAAAATATCAATTAGCTTATTGTGTTGTACTCTATCAAAAGCTTTTTCATAATCTATAAAGCACATGAAAACATCCTTCCTGACATCCTTACAGTTTTGAACAAGAACATGGACACTGAATAAGGCTTCACGTGTACCCATGGCGTGTTTAAATCCGAATTGTGTACGACCCATTGCGTTTTCGCATTGGTTATATATTCTTTTGTGTATCACCTTTAAAAATATTTTAAGCGTGTGGCTCATTAAGCTTATTAATCTAAAATATTTGCAAATTCTAGCATTGGCTTTCTTTGGGAGTGCCACAAATGTAGATTTTAACCAACTATCTGGATATTCGCCACTATTGTAGATGTGGTTAAAAACGTTTAATAAGACATCAATGCCGTTATCGTCAATTAGCTTTACAATTTCAGATGGAAGTTCATCGCAACCAACAGCTTTGTTATTTTTTGACGATTTTATGGCAGTTATGATTTCTGATTTTGTAATTTGAAGCTCACTGTCTTCAGAAAATGTTGTAGCATTAAGGTCTTCGGGAGTAATAGACCTTGTGGAATCATTAAAAAGCTAATTAATGTATTGTTCCCATATTTTTATTTTCTCATTGTTACTTTCAATTAACTTAAATTTAGATCAAATATAACTAAATATTTGTAAATTCAACAGATTTATTTTTGCTATTCTTATATTACTAATATTTAGTAAAAAAATCTGCTAAGTTTAGCAGATTTTTAGTAGCTTTCTATCACTGCTATTTTTACATGTTTATTTCTATGAGTGTATTTATGTTATAGGTAAAAACTGAATGAAATATGCCACGTTTTCAACTTTGCGTATTCCAAAGATCCATGGTCCGATTGGTCAGATTCTTAAAAATGTTACACAATTGAACCAACTTTTAGCAGAGGAACTCATTTTTGTACATTCTCATCAATATAACAAACAAAAATATAAAAATGTTAGACTTTTTTTTTTTCCTAAAATAATTTTTGAAAACGATCACAAAAGATCAAAAACTTATTTTTCCAAAAATGTACATTTCAACACTGAATATCAAGGTTGACCACCGATGGTCCGTTTCAGAACCATTTAAAATTTGCAACCGATACAATACAAATACAATTTTATTATTTTCTTTTAATAATGTAAAACGTTTTTTATATTTTTTTAAATTTTTTTCAGTAATACCGGTACATACCGCTATTAATGTATCGGTATCGGTTATACCGATAATCAATTTAGTTTTATTGAAAATGAGAAATATTCTAAAAAGTGTGTAAATTTGAATATTCGCATTCTCTTTACTATTCATCAAATCATCACCATTTTCTCTTGTGGGTTTAGTTTTTTTCTCAGCGTCAAAAAGAATTGCATTTTTTTTGCAATATGTTTATCAAATGCATTTTTGTCAAATTTGGCCACTCTGGATTTGGAAAAAAGCATATTTTTTTAAAATATAGGATTTTTGCAAAAAGTTACACTTTCACTTTTCTTGCAAACGATCTGATATTCGATAACAATCGTGGGCTTGAGAGGGTTAAAAATTTAATTTTTTAAAACAGAATATTTTAGTAAATTCTCTTAACTTTCACGTACAGAAAAAATCTTAAAAGTAATTTTTAAAACAGAGACATTGAAAGGGGCTCATTAACACTACATTTTAAAATTTAATCTTAATAAATCTCAAAAATAAAATGAATAACAAATTTTCGTCTTTCTATGCTAAAAATGCTTTCATATTCTTTTTTTTCAAAAAAATCATTAAACCCATCGGGACCCAAAAAAGTGAAAGTGTAACTTTTTAACAAAATTAACATATTTTGCAAATATGCATAGTTTTCTCAAATCGATTGTTTCCACATTTTGGAAAAATGCATTTTAAAAATAAACTGCATCAAAAATGCATTTCGTTTTGACACTGAAGAAAACGCATGCATTTTAAATGATAATAATCCAATATAAATTAAGAAATGTTTCAACTTTTTGCATATTTTTTTTTGGATTTTTCCAAATTTTGATATCGCGAATAAGACCATGCTTTTCCGCATTTCGAGAAAATAAAAACGGCTGCATAGAGTTTGTGCGAACAAAATATAATTTCAATCGAAAAACTAAAAACTCCAATCTTGACATGGCTCCATAGAGTTTATATATGCACAAATTAATCGAAATGGGAAGACCCAATGTCAAGAAATGCCCCTCTTCCGGTCTTCTGTGTAATGGTAGATATGTAAAAATACAGAAACTGAAACCATGAAATTTTAAGTGTTACCTTTTGTTTGTTACGTTTTTTTGTATTTATTTTTCTGCATTGCTTTTGTCTCATTTTTAACAAATTTTTTTTAGACTTTTTATAAAAAAAAATAAACGCAATCGAAATACAACTACTAATGTATAAGCGTTTTTAGTTATCAAGATTTTTTTTCAACCTCAAAATTTTTTTTTGGCGAATGTCAAGGATTTTATAATTTTGAATCTGGCCACCTTAATATTGACCATCCACAGAAAATGCGTGCTGTTAATTGATTATCCGAACAATGCGATTTTTTTCCTCTTGTATTAACTTAATAAACAGTTTGAATGGACGAATTCTGAATTGATTTTATGAAAATAATCATTAATATCATGCAAATAATTCTCTTAATGTCTCTAAGGATATGGACACCAACAAATATTTTTAAAAGTGTTAAGCTTTTTTTCAATTTATTACGAGCTTTCAACCTCACAACAATAAAGCAAATCCAACATATTAGCAAGGTTGATACTAGTTTTCCGATCTGGCTAAAAATCTCATCAGAGCCCCAAGTTTTAGAAAAGCTAGAGCTTCCATAATAAGCAGACAAAAAACATATTAATCATCCATTTTCCTCCATTCTTGTCTTCTTAGTAATCAAACACGAACCCAAAAATTTTTCTTTTTATATAAAAAATTATTAGTTTTTAGTCTGGCTCAAGTAATATTTTTTTACAGTTTTATTAGTTTTTTATTTTTATATATATCGAGATTATTTTTATGTTATTTTCAATCTATAACGAGCTTTCAACCTCTGTATATTTACAAAATTAAAGCAAATCAAACATATTAGCTAGGGTGATACTAGTATTTCGATCTGGCTAAAGATCTGATCGGAACCCGAAGTTTTAGAGCCTCCATAGTATGCAGAACTTTAACAAAAAACCTATTTATCATTAAGTTTGATCCATTCTTTTATTTCAGACCCACTGTTTTTTTAAAATACAGAATGTAATACAAAACAATGTATCTACATATAATGATTCTTTCACATCATTCCTGCTCATCCTCCCAATTTGTTTTAATTTAATATACAGAAAAAAATGGTAGCTATTCATAGATACTAGTTAGTTACATTCTAACCCAAGTTCTAAGACAAGTTCCTAATGTAATTAACATTCATGGTCATTTAAGGTTTACCAATTCTAACTTTACACTCAAACTTACAAAGAAAATGAGTCAAGGGATTCCTTTAAATTTTAAAGAAAACTACGAAGATTTAACAGAGAAAAAAAAATTGCCATTTGTCTACAAATATTCGGTTACTACGACTTAAAATCGGTTGGTACATCTTAGTATTGGTTTCCAAATTAAAGTTCGGTTAACTCAACCAAAGTTTAGTTGCAACACCCACAATATTTAGAAATCACATACAAATATGGTTTTAATATCCAAAATTATTGGTTACAACCTCTGTCAATTAAGTAAATGGACAATTTTTACATTCTTGTAATTAAAAAACTAAATTTTTTTGTTAAATTATATTTATTTATAACACAGTATAGACTGTATAGAGCCAATCTTATATTTAGAGTATTATATGCTTGATACCTAAAATCATGGTTTGGACGACATTAATTTTAATTTTGTTTACACTGTTTTTAATTTTTTTCTTCAATTCTTCAGTGCATTTGGCTTCGCAACCATATAAATACATTTTTTGACATAAAAGATTACAAAAGTCCTTAATTGGACCTGCTTTAGGAACGTTTGCAGAATTTGTGTATCTTGCATTAAGACATTCTAACGTCTTCGCTTTTCATAATGACAGCGTGCTAAATGTGGCCAAAATAATATGTCGTCTTTAGATTGTCTATCTCTGATACATTTTTCAAGTTTTACTAAACATTTATTAATGTTTACAGCCATACCTTTTGAATCCTGGATGTAAAGTTGTGATATACGATTTGCCGAAATGGCTGCCCACACTAAAATTTCTGGTTTAAACTTCGCTTTGGCCGAATACCGTACGTTGTCGGGAGTTTTCTTTGCAAGTCATCAGAATAAAATCGAGAATTAATACTTCCGTTGTTTCAAGCAAAAGAAAAGTATTTTTCATAATCCAAAATTATTTTAACATTTTTTGCAAGAAGTTTTTTCTCAGTTGTCTGCATTTTGTTGGTATTTCTGCCACTTCTATTTGGGTACTGTCTTCCTCTGGTAGTGTTTCACGTTCATTTGGAGTAAGTTTTTACTAATTGTTTCCTTGTAAACGCGAAATTTTCTGGGCAACCTACAAGTTGATGCCAGATTTTGTTTAGCCGCCGATGTTTTCCATTTAACAACCTCAGCTGCGGTAAATTTTTTTGAACGTCCTTTCTTTTTTAACCTGGTTAATGTCACTCCATTTTTAAACCGTTTGAATATGGAATATATAGTGATAGGTGGTACTTGTTCCTTAAGGAAGTGATGTAGCACTTCGTTTTTAGGATACCGTCGAAGCATGTCATAGACATTTTTTTTTTAAACTTTTGTTTTGTTCAAACACTTTCATATTGAATTTTTTACTTTTGAATTTGATTAAGATTTTATTGAAATGAATTTTGATAAAAAAAAACATGTCTACTTAGCAGTAATTTATATTTGAATTTTGTCCATTTACTTAGTTATCAGAGGTTAGTCTCAATAATACATTTTTCAATTCTGTTGGAACTTTATTTTTCTGCGTGGAGAAAAAAAAATATTTGGAAATAAATTAAGCGAAACTTTATAAAAATAAATTCAAAATTTAAGAAAACTGTATTAAAAAAAATATTTTAAAATAACTGAACTTACAAAGTCGTTTTTCATTAAAATCTTTGCATACTCCTAAGAAGTATTTCCTTGTTAGTTCATTTAAAAACAAAGGCAACAAACTTTTTTTTTTTTGCAAATGATTTTTAAACAGATAATGAACATTTTGTTAGATTTTAGTTAAGTGATAAAAGACAACAAATAGTACATGTACATGTACATGTATGTACCTACTACTCGTACAAATAGTTAGTATCTATTCATTCATTTATTGCAATTACTTTTTTATTTTTTTTTTTTATTTTTCTATTTCCAAGTTTTATTTGTCTGAATTTCACAGGGAAGTTATAATCATTCATGGCCTAGGAATGAGAATATATACTACATAAAATAAATAACACTGTAGTTAACCATAACAGTTTTAAAAGAACATAAAAAAAATTAATTACATCTTAAGCCCTAAATACTTGAAAAAAAAACTGAAGAAATTGCAATACAAATTATAATGTTAGTTATTTCAACAATTCTTAAATAACAACCATGGCTTATGATGAGTGTCTGCGTTTTTTTTTTTTTTTTGTTAATACATTTACTGGCGTTCCAGTTAATAACTGAAATTGCAGTTAAATTATCTTCAGTTCAACATTTTTATTTTAGGCAATAAATGTTAAAAGATTTTGTTTTATTTTTGACAACCAAAAACATTTAGAAAGATTTATTATTCATTAAAGGTTTATTAACTCTTAACCTATTAGATATGTTAACAGTAGTTTTATGTTTTAATTTTTGTAAATTTGTATTAAAAAACATTTTAAAATGTTATAAAATAGCATTGACAGAATGGCCACAAGTATTTTAAAAGAGCTCACAAAATGCAGTTTTTAAACTAATAAAAATTTCAAACATTTCATTCACTCAGGGAAATATTTTAGTAAAATTATTAACAACTGACAGTTGAAATAACTGCATTTGCGGTTTAAAAAGTCTGCACTACATTTATTTAAAATCTACTGCAATATGAAGTTCCTTTTAGTTATTAAAAACAAATGACAAATATAGTAACAACAACTGCAAATGCAGTTAACTACTTTTACTGAACGTTAAACTTGCTACTAAAAATTAATAAAATGTTTGCTGACTATTATTAGACTGAAAAAAATTAAAAAAATTTCTAGAACAATTTTATTTTAGTTAATTTATTTGCTGAAAATCATACAAAATAATTTACAATACTTTACAAAATATAAAAATGTTCATACTCCTAAATTGACGTCATGAATTAATGTAATATCTAAAAAAAAATAGAAATAATGATATATAACACAAGCAAAATTGTCTTTCAACTACTTACATCAATGTTTGTCCAAATGATGCCATCTTTTAAAGTAAGACAAATGCTTTATATAATTCTAGAAAAAAAAACTAAAAAATAACAAAATATAACATAAACAACGTTTTTTTTTGCATTAATAAGAAGCAACCATAAAAAATCTACCTAAGATTGACTTTCGCTTTAGTTGGTCTACCTGTCTGTATATTTGTTTGCAGTTTTACCACACTGGATTATTAATCCCTATAAACATTTCGTTTAGAAATACACAATTAATGCTTGTTAAATTTAAATACTTTATTTTGTCTTTTATTGCAAAATAGATACAAAAATCTCACATGGTTGATCTTTATATGTCTTACAAGAGTTGTTCATTTTAGTATCATTTTCCTAGTCACCACTACATCTTGACATGTCGCGATATCTAATTCATTCTGCGTATATCGTTCAATCTGGTTGTCGTCCACACTATTAATGTGCTTATCAGCACAATTTGTGTAGCAAAATAAATTAGTAAAACATTTGTAAAATATTAGTAAAATATTAGTAAAACATTAGTAAAATATTAGTAAAACATAAGTTAAATATCAGTAAAACATTAGTTCTAAACAGTTAAGTGCTGAATAAATATAACTAAAATTTAAACTGAAGACATAAATTTAGCAAAAAATTTGCTGAAAATAGTAAACCTGATTTACAAGATGTTTTACTAACTTTTCTACTAACTTTGTTTTTGTAGTGTAGCTATGAACACTTCATAAATACGATGAATAATTGATGACAAACGATTTATGAAACAGTTTCATCAATATGATGGAACTTTTTCCCTGAGTGTAGGCTTTAAAACATTTATTTAATATTTTGCTTAAATTAGCGTCGAAAATTAGAAAAATATTTTGTAATTTGTAAATAGAGAACCGGAAGTTTTTTATACTAAAAAAGATTGTCTACTAAACATTAGTACCAAAACTGCAAATTGACATTTAAAACGTTTTACTAAGTTTTATACTTACTTTTTTATTTGAGTGTAGCGTACAAGAAATTACAAAAAAAAATCGTAACTCCGGCTTGAGTGATTGCTGGATCCGCCAATGTTCGGGGAAGTTTCAAAATATATGATGATCGTAAATGAGCCTATTTAACTAGACCGAAAACTTACGGTCGTATTTTAAGTATATTTTTGCAGAAGCACAGTATAATTAACGAAATATCTTTAAAGCTCCCAAAATTTTATATAAAATAACAACAAATTTGTATTACAAAATCTTAATTAAAACGTTAAATTCCCAAATGTCAAAGAAACTATAAAAGGCGTTGATTTACCGTTTTATTTCTATTAGCATTAACACTATTGACCACTATTTCCCGCTGCTGTCAATAGCACTACCAATAAAAACCCCCAAAAATAATTTCGTTACTTTTTATCTAAATAATGCCTTTTGTACAAATGAACAAACAATTGGCATTTGGCTGGACGGTTTGGCTTACTATGTATGTCTGTTTGTATAACAAATGAATTTTTCGTAATTTTTTTTATTGATATTGAAATTACTACTTTGCTAAAGAAAAAAGAATAGTTTTTTTAAGCTTTTGGCTAAATTACTGATTATAGATCTGTTTGAAATGTTTAACCAAAAATAAAAAAAAAAACTCCCATAAAATTAAATTTTTTTTGTGTCTACATTCTAAGAATGAATGACCCGAGTAAAAACGGTCATATACAATCTATCTTATTTAATATGCTTTCATATAAAAACGTATAGCTTTATATAGCTTAAGGTGGATATATTTGTTGACACATATTATCATATACAATTTTATCTAGGATTTCCCATACATATTAATATCTCGATATCTGGACAGTAGATGTGGGATATATTAAAATATATTCTTTATATTAATCATAATGATTTCATATATAATCTTATATCAGTTGATATAAGATTACTTTATACAAATTGAAACATAAAGAAAGGCATATAAAACCGAAAAATTAAAATTTTGAGTTGAGTCACTTTTGTACTGGGTGTGCGAAATAATAGTTTAAAAAAACATAAAAGTAAATATTCCACCAATAACAATACTAAAATGAAAAATATAAAAAATCCACGAACTTTGAAAAATTAGTATTATCACAGATTATGCCATTAGGAAAATCTCAATTGATTTTGATCTTTTGTCAAATCAATACGAGTTTTTCACCTATGCTACCCAATAGGAAAAATCTTACAAAGCCCTTATATTCGGTCTCTATAAACATGATTTAATGATTGTTAAGAAGAAGCTAATTGATATGGGACTGAAATGCTTGGACTTTAAAATTGTTGGTTAAAACAAACTTGTACAACTCAGAATATGTTATATTTACTATTAAGGAACTAAGGTAAAATTATTCTGTGATCAATTATATCATGGTGAGATGGGAATACCAAAAATGGGAGTACCAAATAAGTCAATTATTACACAATGCCAAATGTTTGGTCATGGCTCGAGGCGTTGCAAGGTTAAAACTTTTCGTGCGAACTGTGCCGGCCATCAAAAAACTTCTGACTGCAAGGAAGCCATTGTTAAATGTGCAAATTGCAATGGTTCGCACAAGTCAACTTTCGATAAATGCCCGAATAGAGAAAACTATATAAAAACTCGACAACGAAAACAACCAGTTGCGAGTCGTCACACTCGCGATATTTCTGCACGTACTTCTACCAGAAACTCTAATAATAGTTTTCAAGATACACTGCGTCCAAGTGTACATATTCATACAGGTATCTGCCATACACAAAGAAATAACATGAAATAACATAACAATAGTGGAAACAACTCCGGTATAGTAAGCTACAATAATGAACTATTTGCCCTTGAGGAAATAAAAAGTTTAACTTTAGAATTTAATACTAACCTTAGGAATTATAAGAATAAGGCAGATCAGTTCGAGGTAATTAAAAACCTTGCAGTAAAATTCTTTTTCACAATGGATTACAAGGACATAAGTATAATAATTTGGAATGCAAGAGACATTCGCGGCAAATGCATTGAGCTATTTGAAATTTTAATAACCCATGGCATACACATTTGTTTGCTAACTGAAACAGGGTTAAATGCGACCATATCTAGTAAGCACGAACAATTTTATGTATATGGAAATGGTAGGACAACATCTAGAGGGGAAGGTGAAGCAGTCATTTTAAGGAAGAATATGCCTCATCAACTACTTCCTGTTGTAAATACTAACGTTATTGAGAATATTTTAATTAAATTATTTACTAATACTCATTGCAGTAATATATTTTCATGCTACTTCCCTGGTGGTTTACCCGGGAAGTAGCATTTTGCCTCTGATATTCACAAACTTAGCAGTAATAATACGTGCACTTAGAATACTATGTAGGTAAAGACCACTACAAATGTAGTTAGAAACAAATGAAATTTCACTTAAAGAAAGGACGACTTACAATTCAATAAATTCAACTAACAATGTCATTTGGTTTTTAATGTTCAAAAAATGAACCACAATTGTAGTAAAAATGAACCACATGTCAGTCTCTATGACTGACATTTACATAAAAAATAAAGAAACTGTATTACAACCCAAACAACTACATATTTTTAAAGCAGAAGTTCCCTGAGTGTACATACAGAAAAAAATTTAGCTATTTGTCAACTGAAATTCAGTTACTACGCCTTAAATTTAGTTATTACGAATTTCAGTGCGTCGGAACAACTGAACAGTAAATTTTCACAATAAAGTGCGGTTAATTAAACTGAATGTTAGTTGTAACATCCAAACTATTCATAAATCTAATATAAACAACATTGTACTAACTGAGTTGAGAAGTTGTTGCCATTCAAATACACTTTTCAATTCGGTTGACACTTTATTTCTCTGTGTGTAGATATAAGGCTTTAAGTGTAGGCACCAATCCCGAGGATGCAATAGGGCAAACTGTTGGGATAATATTTTGTATGAAAAATTAGATTCTTATAATATTAATAAATATACCCAAACGATCGCACCCACGTTCCTGCAAGCTCTAATAGACAAGGATCTACTTTGGATATATTTTTAACTAATTTACCGGGTATAAGCTCCGATCATTTGCCAGTCAAGGTTACTTTGACTAGATCCTATAATAATTCATTAGTATTTAGATATGATTTTAACAATGCCAACTATCTTACTTTACCCTATATCGATGATGTAACAAGTAGTGAGCATATTGATAATTTGATAACGAATTTCAAGGAAGATATTAATAACGCAATCGACTAGAGATATACCTCTCATGTAAACAGGACTCTTCCACAATTTCTGAGATATATGATATAGCTGATAAAGAGCTATAGACGAAACTGGCAACGATATAGACACTTAAATAATCTAGACCAAATGAAAGTGTTTAATTTAAGAATAAGAGAAGGTATTGAACATTTTAGGAACGAATCGTGGAATCATTTACTATCTAAATTTGATAAGGGCTTTCCTTATTTTTGGAACTTAACAACATTTTTTATGAAGCAGACTCATAATATTCCAATATATGAAATTATTAATTCTCGTTATGAAACCAACCAAGAGAAATGCGAAATCATGGCTCAAACTTTTGCTTTAAATCATTCGGTTTCAGCTAATCTTGGGGACCCCTTTCTGAAATCCCTTGTAAGTGATTCATTGAAACTTTCAGCTCAGTAGATATGGACAAAACAAATGAAATGGTAACCAACACTTCCAAAATTTCTAATATTATTAAATCTTTAAAAAATTAAAAGTCAGCTGGAATCGTTGGAATTAGCAATAGATGTTTAAAAACACTTCATCCAAACAGTGCTGTTAAATGCTTGCCTCAAACTATCCTTTTTTCCTTTGAAATTTGAAGAATCAAAAATTATTCTTATAAAAAAGCCTGGTTAAAACTCTGGTAGTTCACTATGATACAATTAGATGTAATTTGATACTATGTAAACGGGACATATTTCGGATAAAATTTTATAGAATTAATTATGGGGTCATATAAAATTAGATAAAACTATATAAAGCTTCTCATCAGTTTTTTTTTTTTTAATCGGGGAATGTATATACATAATTCGTATTTGACCATAGTTTATATAACCGATTTTGGTATTGTTAACTTTAACAGAAACGCCTTTGACCGACTAAAATCCAATATTAAAAATATAATCTGCGATATGCCAGAATTTCTAAAATACTACAAACAAAAAGAAAAACACATAGTGGCGGTTGACTTTTTACTTTGTTTTATAACCTTTTAAGACGGGTGCGTGTTTTAAAGATTAAAAAACCAAACCAAAAAAATAAAAATAAATAACCACAAAATCGTTGTTATTTGAACCTTAAATAGAACTGTTTGTTTAACTAAATATTTTCTTTTTAACATTTTCGAACTATCTAAACTGATGTTATTTTTTTTTTTTTTTTTTTTTTTTTTTTTTGGGTAATTGTTGGTTTGCAAAACACGCAACACTATGATTTAAACTGTAATAGTTTGTGCGAGTACATCATGATTTCACTGATTTCATAAATAACTGGTTTAAATATATATTTCTGTCCATTTATTTTTTATTTTTTTTGCATTTTGCATAATATTTTATTATACATAAATTGATGATCAAACATAGTATTTGGTTAAGTTTTATTTATCTAATAATCATAATATAACATGCAACTAAATAAACTAGGAAAAGTATAAATTTTAAAGAGGATAAAGAAACCTTTGTTAGGTCCAACATCTAAAATATTTTTAGCACTGTGGTCAGGAACTGATAATAGGTTGCATAAAAATGTCGACAAAAACTGAAAGCTGGGTTGTATTTGTTGATGATTACAGTTTAAAAATCCAGTTTAAATATCCGCGATTTGAATATTTCTGATAGGATAAATTTTTGCGAAATACAAAACTCATGTTTGTCGATCATTGCCATATATTAAAACGTCAAATATTCAAAAAAATTTGTGTAATATATGTGTAAATAAATATACTAGAGATGGGCACGTTAGTGAATTTTGACTCACACTCACTCACGCTCATGAAAAAAAAAATTCCACTCACACACAATCACTTACGAGCATATTTTTATTACTCACTCACGCCCTCGAGAGCAAATTCAGATTTTACTCACTCGTGATTAAGGTGGATCACGCAAATTCACGAAACAAAATCCTACCGGAGAAAAATGAAGGTAAATTGTGAATATTTAACTCAAAATTGCTCTGAATATGTAATTTTGTCATTATCATTAACTTTGCATTTAAAAAACAGAAAAACATTAAATCGGCAAAAGAAATTAAAAAAAATAGTTATTTAAAGAGAATTTTTTTTTTTTTGGAAATTTTTACTCACGCACACTCACTCACACGAAAATTTGGCTCACTCACATTCACTCACGAATAATTTTTCCCCACTCACGCTCACATGAGTAATATCTGTTGTCAATCATACTCACCTACAAAATACATTCTCAACAGATAGTTTATCTGATTATAATGAATTAAATGTAAGTGATACTATTGAAATTAATGAAATAGAAATACCAAAAGTCACTCTTTCTGAAGTTGATTTTGTGTTAAAAAAAGATCTGAAATTAAAAAAGTCACCTGGTTTTGATTTAATAACCACAGCAGTATTACAGCACCTTCCTTTAAATATAACTTTTAAATTAACGCAAATAATAAATGCATCATTTCGTCTACATCATGTTCCGAGTTATTGGAAAATAGCTCAAATTATTATGATCCCTAAACCCGGTAAACCAGAAAATGAAATTACATCATACAGGCCAATATCTTTGTTACCAATGTTATCAAAAGTATACGAAAAATTAATTATTAAACGTTTAAAAACAATCATCGAAGCTAAAAACATTATTCCAAACCATCAATTTGGATTTAGAAACAATCATTCAACAATCGACCAAGTACATAGAATAACCAACGTCATTGAAAAAGCATTAGAAGAAAGGAAAATCTGTTCGGCCGTTTTCCTAGATGTGTCACAAGCTTTCGATAAAGTCTGGCATAATGGATTACTTCAGAAACTTAAACAAATATTTCCAACAAGTTTCTATAACTTACTGCAATCATATTTACAAAACAGATATTTTAGAATCAAACATGTAAATGAATATTCTAATCTTAGAAAGATAAATGCAGGTATCCCTCAGGGCAGTATTTTAGGCCCCCTTTTGTACCTGATTTTTACAAGTGATTTACCAACTCATCCACATTGTGTAACGGCTACCTTTGCAGACGATACAGCAATTCTATCGATTGGAAAAACAATAACAGTCTTCCCAAAACCTTCAATCTGGTGTAAATAAATTGATTTCATGGTCCAAAAAATGGCGAATTAAACTTAATAACACAAAGTCTATACATGTAGATTTTACAAACAAAAATATATATATATATATATTGATAACAACGAAATTCCCCGTTCTAATCAGGCCAAATACCTGGGTATGACCTTAGATTCGAAACTAAAATGGAATGAACACGTAAAAACAAAAAGAGAAGAGTTAAAAATAAGGTTTCATAAACTAAATTGGCTTATAGGGAGAAGGTCTGTTCTTACAACACATAACAAACTTATCATATACAATCAAATTTTAAAACCCATCTGGACATATGGCATTCAACTCTGGGGTTGTGCTTCAAAAGGTGTTGTAAACATAATTCAACAGTTCCAAAATAAAATATTGAAAAATGCAGTTAACGCTAATTGGTACGTACGCAATGCTGACCTCCATCGAGATCTCAAAATTAAAACAGTATCCGAAGTAATTTCTGATATAGCAACCACACATGCAGAGAGACTACGAACTCATGTAAATCCAGAAGCACATAACCTGATTTACACTGCTAACTTAGAAAGAAGATTAAAACATACAAAACCCTCTGATTTACCAAATCATCAACGCTTAGTTTAAGAAAAACATCTCTTATTTTAGACAAACTGCTTGTTAGCTCTAAGCTAGTTGCAGTAAATGTTTGTATTTTTATGTAAATTATTTTAGTATAATTTTTTTTTTTTAAATAAACATTTATTAAAATAAAAAAAAAAAACTCATACTCACGATTGATCACGGTTGATTTATGTGAATTCCTCAAAATTCTGCTCAAGTGCCCATCTCTGTGTGCAATAATCATAACATTTGTCCAAGGGTTTAATTCTTTAAAATACTTTTAATCTAGTAAAAACTTTTTAAATTAAAGAATTAACTGTACATAAGTGTCCATTTTTATTCACCATACTGGGATTTTTCAGATACGGGATCTGTTTTCTATAACAATTGCCAGAATTAAGCAAGCAAGAAAATACACCCATAAAAAGTATTGGTTGGGATTCGGTTCGAAACCATTAAAATTTATTTGATAGGACTTTATTTTATTTGGAACTACCAATAACCGATTATTAAACCAAAAAATACTGTGCTGGAAATTAAAAAGAGGGAAAATGAACTAAAAAACAATCCATTTATCCAATTATTGGTATTTTCAAGAAAATTTTCAAATAATATTCGGTTATTATTATTATTTTTTATTAGACTCACAGTTATTTATAAATCTAATATTACAATTTAAGGAGCACTAGCTACATAGGCTATCGGCTCTCGGTTAGTAATTGTGTTCGGTAGAAGCAACAATTCATTTTACGATAGTAAAAGAGAACTGGTACCATCTAAACATTTTTTTGAAAACTGTTAACTGCAAATACAGTTTTGCATTCAAATATTACATTCAAAATTAGAGGTTCACTAGTACCAACCGAATTGTTGATTGCATTATTTACAAAAACAACTTATAATTGGTATTTGTAAACGAATTTGAGACAATGTTTGTTTTCTTAACAAAATATTGAAATTCAAATTTAACACTCAACATTTCTACGTGTTTGTGCTGTAGTGGGCAGAGAGTTTGCTTTGTACTCCGAACTTCCGAGTTAAAATCTCGCAAAAGACATGAAACACAAAAAGTTTTTTTTTTAATAAAAATAAAATATTCAAATGTTTAAATAGCAAATAAGGCAATGAAAATTAAAAGTGATTGCTGTCCAATTGGTATTACAGAGGACTAGTCATCTGAAGGCGATGGGTCAATACCAGAAAAATGAAAAAGGTTTTTTAATTTCAATAACATTTTGTGGAACGTAATAATATTTATTTAGAACGACTAAAAACATAATTTAACCGCAAGAATTCGATTGGCCACAACTGAGACGGTTTATTGGGTGTAACAACGCGAATTTGAAAACAAAATAAGAGGAATATTGATAAAAGCTTTTGGTGGTTTCGACGGCTTTTGTAATGGTATAGTAGCTGATGGCCCTGGCAGTCATGTTATTATCTTTATATACTTCCTATAGTAATATAAGCTTGACATAAATGATATAAATAATGGTATTTCCATGTAAAATTTTTTGCTTTAAATAAAACCATCGTTCCTCTCAACTCATAAAACCTTGAGAAATATGAGGCATCTAAACTAAGTTTTAACAGGTGTCGAAAACTTTTCAAGTAGGTCATATATAACATGTAGTTGTAATAGGAGCGGGAAATTTATACTTTGTGACATGTTACATTCCGAAAGGTAGCAGGATCGGTATGGTGGCAGATTCCCATGCATGTTAATTAAATTTGATAAGGTTTTATATTATATTACAAATTCCCGTAATAGCCCGTACACAAACAAATTCCAGTAGATATCTAAGCACCGTTAGGTATCTATTACTTAAAATTACGGGCATTATTATAGATAGAAAGATTTAACAAATTAAAATTCGAACAAATATGTGTTACATTAGTTTTTTGTTTTTATATACATCGAGATTATTTTTATGTTATTTTCAATTTATAACGAGCTTTCAACCTCCGTATATTTACAAAAATAAAGCAAATCAAACATATTAGCTAGGTTGATACTAGTATTTCGATCTGGCTAAAGATCTCATCAGAACCCGAAGTTTTAGAAAAGCTAGAGCCTATATAATAGGCAGAACTACGTTTGTAGATAATCTTTAATGTCTCTGTTTAATCTATGTATGTTAAGCCCCTTTAGAAAAAGAACAATTGCGCCACTAAATCGAAAATGCGGTCAATTCACAACAGAAAATAAGATGCAAAAAAATTACATAAAACGCCTACCATGCCAAAACTAATTGTGAGCTGAAAAGCTTGTATGATAAATTTTTCGTTAATGATTTAGTATTTCAAACAGATTGTGACATGTATATACACGTTTGTGCAAAACACTTGTTTTATGATGATATTCAATCCTAAGATGCCGGGTGGTTTTGTTTAATTTTCAAATTGTTTTGAAAATCCATAGAATATAAATGCACTGGATCCTCAAATCAAAATATGGAGAAGAATGGAATAACGTGCTATTTGGCAATTAATGCCACAAAGTGTCTAAACTGAAAACAAGTAGTTGTTGTACAATTTAAGCAACATCATCACCAGCACCGTTGTTATCATCTTTACTATCATACACAGAAGCATACACTAATAGAAAAAAATTAATAAAAATGTTTGCTTAAATTACTATAACCAAGCAAAAAATTTAGTGCAGTTCTGGAAGGTATTATTTTATTACCGAGCGATTTCAAAGCAAATCCAGAAGGCATGATTTTTGTTCGTGATTTTACACTTGGTATGTCTATTTTTAAGCAGGTGAAAACCGCTCCTTTCATGTGCTCTAATAGGCAATTGATTTATGACTTCGTTAGAAATGAAAAGAGCTTTTTTGTATATTGACAACATTAGTGTTTCATTGTATGCAATCTTAATTGCTTCGTTGTATGCATTATTTACTGGAAAACACAACAAAATGTGGGTTTCAAATAAAAAGTTTTTTGAACCTACCACGGAAATGTTAATACCAATTAAAATTTTTATTAAAAATTCAAAGAAAAGCAGTTATAAATAACTACCAGACGAAAAATGGTTATATATAGTCTTATATAGATCTTGATATAAATATATATAATAACATATGTGGCCACATGTAACGATATATATTTACATCTTATATTTAGTTATACGAAATTTTTTAATACATCGCTATATATCGTCATATATCGTTATATATAAGTTTATATATAAGTTTATATTTATGTATATACTTGGTAGACTTGGTATAGCTAAATATGAGATTAAATATACTTCCATGTATAAATATATATACGTTTACATGACGCAATAAAACCAAACAAATTCTATCAGTTTTATATATAATTATATATAAAAATATATGGTGAAAACTAAAATAAAATTTGTAAATTTTTTTATAAAATTATTAGAAAAGACAAAAAAAGCTAAATTCAATTTATTTAAAGCAAAAATTATTGTAAAAAAAGTAAAAGTAAAAAATTTGGAAAAGCCACATTTGAAAAAAAAGTTCGAAATACTAGTATCAATCTAGCTAATTTGTTGTATTGCTTTATTTTTGTAAATATATGTAGATTAAAAGCTCCATATAAATTGAAAATAACATCAAAATAATCTCAGAAAATCTCAATAAAAGAACAATGAAAAGCCAGAAGATCTTAAGAAGAAGCTTTGAGCATTAATCAAAATGGGAAAATACAAATAAAGCAGAACAAAAAAACATTAAAATTAAAAAAATTTTCTTTTTTAATAATTTTAAATAAAAATGTATCACTTTTACATATAATTGTATATGGCATCACATATTAGTCAAAATCACGTATAATTTTTCAATCCATTGATTTATGTTTAAACTTTCATTATTATTTGGAATTTTATGAAGTTCTGTAAAATTTTATCAAATTATATATAAATTGATCATATTAGATAGATCCCATAAGATCTCATGAAATAAGCTTATGTATGCCATTTTTCCGATCAGCCATGATATGATAATGAATTATATATATGATTGTATATGATTGTATATACCTATATCGGAAGTTTTTTAATCGGGTATCTACAAAAAATTATGTTACGTAGAAAAAAAACTGGGTGAACGATACGTTTGTATACTTGTTTTTCGTTTTTGCTGTGTCTGGCTGTGTACTTATTTTGTTTGTAAACTTCAAATGCATTTGGTATTTTATACGAAATCTTTTCTGTTAAACCATACAATTTATGAAAAAATAATTTGAGAATTATGTCTAAAATTAAATATATATTTGTATACGAGTATATTCAAAAATCAATTAAATCAATTAAATATTTGTTTAGAAACAAATTTAAATCAAATCTTTAATTCGATATTTTTGGTTGATAATTTATTCGGTGTATGTTGGTTGGAAGCATACAAATCTACCCAGGTCGAAATACACTATTTTAATTGCAAACCTCACACATTTAAATATAATGTATTAACTAAGACCGAACTGTATTGCTGTTTTTAAATGTGTTTTATTATAGATATTTCTGAAAGTGATTATAATTTAAGCTATTTTAAAAGCACCACATTTTCAAAATTACCAACGTTATGCCAACGGTGGCAATTTCGATCAAACCAACGGTCACTGTTATCAATCGGGTAACAGGACAATACTGTCAAGATTGTTAGTCCCACATTCTGCCAACGCATTACCAACCGTAGCCGACACTTTGCCAACACTGTGACGATTGTATTTCTCTGCCTGGATAGTTGCTGCGAACCAAATCGAGATTATTTTTTGTTGGGAAATTTGTTCAAAAAGACGTTGCAGGAAAAACTGCTAAAGGTAGAAGATTTTTTCGCTAAATATTAGTAAGATAAGAGCAGCAAAAAATGTGTTTAATCTACAAATGTTAAATATTGCAGCTAAATTTCAGTTAACTGAAGGTAACAAATTGATCTGCGAAAATCATCAAACCATAAATATTAGTAAGCAAAAAAAAAAAAAAAAACAATAAACTAAAAAATTTTCAAGGTTTTCTGTTCTTTAGATTTTTTTATGCGCATTCAAATATGCGAATCTGAAGTCAGTAGTCTACAATTTTTTAGCATATATTTCCGCTGATTTTAGTAAAATTTACTGTTGTTTGCTTCAACTAACCTAAAAGTAAATATACCAAACATTTAGTTGATTTTAATGATTTTCTTTGTTAAGTTAAGTTCATTTTTTTCAATTAAAAAGTTAAATTTTTGCTGTTTTTTCATTACTAATAATTAACAAATTAAATCTGCTAGTTTTAGCAGTTTTTTATAGCTTTTTCTGCTATTTTAACCGGCTTGTCTCTATGAGCGTATTCAAAGAGTCAACGTCACTTCGTGTTGTTGTAAAATTCGCAGGCATTGTGATTGTTGTTAGACCACATTTGATTACTGGTGCTATCAAAAATGGTGGTACGATAGATTTTAAAGATGCATTTTAAGATTACACCATCGTTGTAATATTAGAAAAAACTCCAAAGCTTAAAAAAAAAATAACAATTTATAAGATGAAATTACACACCTTACTCAAACTGCATTGTTTGGTGAATATTTGAATTTTATTTAAGAAAAATTTCTCTTAAGAGAATTTTTCTACACATTTGGAGGAACAGATCTGAAGCGTTGATATTTGTTTTACCGAAGTGTATTCCGAGCTTAAGTCTTTGATTTTGATAAAAAAAGTTTCTGATAACGATTTTTCATCAAAGCTCTATTTCATTCTTTTTTTTGCATGCACAATTATTTATTTAACAAATTTTATAACTTTTCCATATGTTCCTAAACAAAAAATTTCCACAAAATGACCAACTTTCTTTCTCCCATTTAACGCCTTATATTTTCGAAATTAGAAAAAAATATATATGTTTTTTTTTAAAGAGGCCGCTCAGGAAGTTCTTCGTATTTTATTAATGTGTTGCTTTCTTTGGAAAGGGGATAGTGAAGAAATCAAAGGTGCGGAAATATGACAGACTTCGAGAATCATAACACTGTAATTGAGCGAGATGATAAGTTCATATATAAATTAATGGATTTTAAAAATAGGTGTGATTTTAAGTTGACTAATATGTGATGCCATATACAATTATATGTAAAAGTAATCGAATTTGTTTTAGAAAAGTTACTCGCCCTTAATCTATAAACGTTGAACTTTGTTTTAAGTGCAGCTTCTCTAATTCTTTATTATTATTTATTATTATTAGTTTGATATAATTTTTATTAAAAATAAAAATTATGTTTTTTCGACCTTTAATTGTGCAATGAAAATAAAAATTATTCAAGTTCGAGGCCATACTATATATTTCTTCATTAGGATATTGTCCTTACAAATAATCTATAGAGTTTTTTGTTTTCAAATTTATTATTTGACCCTTTCAGGAATGTGTTGATAGATCTATTTCGGGAATTTTCTAGGTTCCCATCACCAGAACACGTTTTGAAAGCGGTAACAATCATATGCCAAACATCAAACATTCATATGAACTAGTTTACTCACTACATGAGAGTCCACCTCTGGTGGATATTCAATACACGTTTTTTGTTTTTCTCTCCTTTTTATATTTGTATAAAAGACAAAGTACCGTAGGGTTTACTTCCCCTGTTTTGTTTACAAACTAAACAAAATATAAAAAGGAGAGAAAAACAAAAAACGTGTATTGAATATCCACCTTGCACATATAACAAACAAGTTTTCAATTTATTTTTTGATCAATGGTTATAATCTTTAACTTCAAGCTCATATGTATATTAGTTCTCATGTAGTGAGTAAACTAGTTCATATGAATGTTTGATATTTATTATTATTATTAATTAATAATCATATAATTACAAATTATATACTATTACCCTAAGAGAGCACTAGTTACTATGGCTTTCGGCACGTTGTAGCGAAAACAGACCAGTGCCTCTAGTGGGAATCGAACCCACGACTCCCGCACTGATAAGCCAGCACGCTACCAGCTAGCCCACCGGCACGCACATCTAATTTTTTACGTTTGCTTCTTTAAAAATATATTTTGCTTTAAATACATTGAATTTTCCCTTTTTTTGTCTTTTCTGATAATTATAAATGAAAGTGATAGATTTTTTTTGTTAATTTCTACCATATGTGTTTGATTTTAGTGTATAATTTATACCTATATATAATTATATATTAAAATATGTATGATCTTATATTTAACTATCTCACAAATATATGAAGAGTTAAAAAAATATTAAATTTTTCTAAAAATAAGTATGAGATGCAAATATATATCGTTACATATGACCACATATATAATTATATATAACTATATCAAACTATATATGCACTTTTTTCATCGGGTAGGCAAAAAGTCAAATCTAAACAATTACAAACAAAAGGTGCTGTTTACGGGAAAAACCCTATATGTGTCTAAAATTTATATGACAGCATAATGAAAAAGGATGACCTATGAGTTCGTCGTTTAGTATAATAAGTATGCAAATAGCTTAAAAAATTACTATTACCAAATATTCAGTCAAAAAAGTCAATATTTTGCGAATTAATGTTTACAAAATATGTATTTTCAAATTTTATTTTAAAAATGTTCACATATTTGTATGAATTTTAAATTATTTGGTTTGAATTCTAATTTTAAAGAAAAGTGAGAACATTAGAGGGTTAAATATATACATTTTTTCCTTGTAAGTCTAAAAATATAGCAAGGACGTTTAGTTCTTTATAAATACTAACATGCAAACTTCAGATATATGTATCCAATTATCCATCTTCTATTAAAAGTTTTAATAGCCATAAAGCAACTTGTCCATGTGCCACATGAAACACATGCAACAAATCATGTTCTAACAACAATTTTGTTTACATTTTTTTTCATGAAGATGGGCCAGTTTTGCACACTTTCTAAAAGTTCTTCAGTCTTTTCAAAAACCGTAATTACAATATTTTTCTAATCTTTAAGACTCTAAGATAAACCAGTATTGGTAATATTAAATGTCTTGTATGATCTTGATTTCTTGTCTATTCTAATGTGTGAAATGGTTTCATAATCGAACATATTTTTCATTAGAGATTTGATTGAACTTGATTGGTTGGCTAATAAGGTGTTTTGTTTAAAGAGAAATACAAGTGATGAAAGATTAACACCTTAGAATAAATAAAACGTAGCATTTTTGTAAGTTAAAAATAAAATAATGTATGTTTTCAATTAAATGCCTTGGTTAATAATTATCTAAAGTAGGAAGCTAAGATGCGCAAATTGAGATAAACTCTATAGAAATATTAAATTTGTGATTTTTTTTTAAGAATAAAATATTGTGAGATTCACAATATTAATTAAATGAATGATTACACAGGCCGAACAAATTTGGAACCAAGAACCAGACCAAACTTTTCCGTATGTTTTTGACGCTCTGAGTTCAAATCAGATATATTAAACAAAAAGTAAAAAACACTGTTTTTTTTTACTATATTTGAGGTCTTTTTTTTGGTAAAGACCATTGCAAATGTAGTTAAAAACAAATGAAATTTAAGTTAAAGGCAGGATGACTTACATTTCAGTAAATTCAACTAACACACAACCACAACTGTGGTAAAAATAAACGAACATTTATTTTTTAATTTTTTAAATAACAAATATACAAAACATAAAACAGTCATTTGATGTGGTTTGTTTTTTAATTGAACAACAAGGTTAGTAAAAAATTTAATTTGTTCTACAAATGCCTGACGAATCTCTTTACAGAATGAACAATTTGTTTACAGAACAAACTACGCGGGAAATGAACCGATTGCTAGATGCTTACATTTATGTGTTAGTTTTGCTCCAATTTTAAACTTTAATGTAAATAAAGATAAATTAAAGTTGTTTTCAATTAAACAACATAATTAGTTTTTTTAAGTTTCTTTTTGTTTAGTAGTCTGAAAGAATCAAATTCTGTAGATGGAATGAAATAAATAAAAAAGCTAAATAACATACTCAGGTAAAATTCTTTTCAAACGCCTCCTAACGGTATCCGAAAGTACTGATCTTGACTTTCAAAATCCCATTGGAGGATTTGCGTAATTCGGTACAAACGGTATTTTTTTCGATTAAGCCATTCTAACGACCTTTTGGCATAATGAATGCTTGCTTAATATGGCCAAAATAATATGTCGCCTTTAGAGTGTCTATCTCTGATACATTTTTCCAGTTCTACTAAACATTTATTAATCTAAACATCCGCGTTTACAGCCGTAGCTTTTGAATGCTGGATGTAAAGTTGTGATATACCTTCTGCCGAAATGGCTGCTCACACTAGAATTTCTGGTTCAAACTTCGCTTTGGCTGAAACTTGGCCGTACGTTGTCGGGAGTTTTTTCAAGTCGTCAGACTAAACTCCATAATTAATACTTCCGTTGTTCCGAGCAAAATAAAAGTATTTTTCATTATCCAAAATTATTTGAAAATTATTTTTTCATGAAATTTTTTCTCAGTTGTCGGCATTTAGTTGGAATTTATGTTTTTTTTTACTATATTTGGATACAGTCATCCTCTGGGAGTGTTTCACTTTAATTTGGAGTCAGTTCTTGCGAATTGTTTAATTGGAAACGCGAAATTTTCTGGCCAACTTACGATTTAATGCCAAAATTTAATTAACCGCCGATTTTTTCAATTTAACAAGCTCAGCTGCGGTCAATTTTTTGGACGTCCTTTATTTTTAATCTCGGTTGCTGCTACTTCATTTTCAAACCGTTTTGAATATGGAATATATTGTGATACGTGCTACTTGATGTAACATTTAGTTTTTAGGACACCGTCCAAGCATATCATAGACATTTTTTCTTAAACTGTTTAGCTCAAAAACTTTCGTTTGAATTTTTTAACTTGTGAATATTTACAATAATACTTATAATATTATTACTTTATTGACATGAATTTTGAAAAAACATAGCAGTAATTTATATTTGAATTTTATCTATTTACTTAGCTGCCATAGTTTATAAGAATTTTTCACAAATTTTTTTTTTTTTAATATTATCTGAATATTTTATACGACCTCAAATTGTTATAACCAAAAACTTGAAATTCGCTCTTTTAAGATAGAAACTTATAAACTGGGGCAATTCTGATGTCAGATTCGAACTCAGTGCATCAAAATAATTCGCACCGTTTCTTTTGTCAGACCGTGTTTTATTTTCGTTGGATTGTAATTAAGGTTGCGCATAAAGCGATATTTTCTATCTCACATATGATAGATTTAAATTCTGTTTGGAATTTTTATACTTTTCTAAATGTTCGTAGAACCTACTTTAGAATGAAAACCCATTATTACCATTTTTAATTCTATTAATAAATCGGCATCTTTGACTTTAAGAAAAATACAGAAAAATAAAACCAAACTGCCAAAGTAATAACGACATGTATGATGACAACTGTTAAACTAACAGTCCGCATTAATATTGTATTGACACTTCTATATGTAAATGGTCATCTTTTGCAGTAGTTTTTTTTTTTTTTTTTTTTTGGTTGTATTCCACTTTAAGCTATCTAAGTTGTAAAGAATACTTTACTGCAATCTCTCTTTTTTTCTGTAGTAACTAAAGGAAGTCTACAAGAGTTTAAGTTAAAAATTTATGGGTGCTTAAGGAAGAAATGAAAGAAGCAAAAAAAAAAAAAATAGAATATTTTTAAAGACTTGCTAAGATATATTTGGAAGCAGAAGTTTTTAAGAATTCAATGAATAATTGAATTTTAAATCAAAAATTTTAGTAACTTTTTGGTGAATATATTCTGTGGCTCTTCACAGTTTTATTTTCTTATGAATACTTTTAATTTATTTATGCTCTTATAAGAATAAGATATTAGATAGTTTAAACCTGAGTTTTGAAAACAATAAAGAGTAATTTCGGATGACTTAACAAATATAGCAAAAAAATGCCATTTTCTAAACTGTTTGTTAAATTATCTCGAAAACCTGATATGATGGAGAAATTATGAGCTCAGATTCGGATTCAGCGGACCTAAAGATATGGAAAACATGTTTAAGTCACAGGGGCTTGACGTGTCTAAAATTTTGTAGGTCTGTGTTGTCATAACTTTTAAATTTGTCTTCAGATTTTTTTTTTTAATTGGATTTCCTGGAAATATAGTGTTTTTAAAAACCAAACTCACATTTTGTAAAGTACTTTTTTTTGTCAATACTTACTTCTAGACCACCTGTGAGTAGTAGCAAATATAAACTAAGAATTTTAAAAATCTCAACAAAATATTGTATTAATAAAACAATTAACAAAATTTGCTGTTTGCTGCTAAAATATTATGTTGGTAGTTGTTTATCAAACTAGTTGGTTTAAGTGGCAGCTAACTCTTGTAAGCATCAAGTAAAGTCCTAAGTGATAAAGTGATAACGTTTTGAAAGACCACAGCAGGGCTTAAGGGAGCTGATATCCGGAGACAAAGACCAAAGCTGATAGGATATAATAACAGATAAGATCACCGACACCTACTTGGGATACACAACTTAGCCAAGGATGTTCTTCTCTACAGTGACCAACGAGTACGGAAGATGTTATGTACGAGAATAGGGACATACACCTAGAAAACTGACTCGAAAGTAGCAACTGTGTTGCAAATCGAATCGTTAGGTTGTAACTATTACATTTTTTTTCGTAGTTACTGTCGGTCCGGTTACTAGCTTTGTAGTCGTCCTCCACCATACAATGGAGCCGTAAGTGGGTATTGGATGTATAATAGAAACGAAACGAAAAAATAAACAAAAACAAACGAAACGAAATAAACAAACTTTTTTTTGCAATACGAAAAAGGAACCATAAAAGTCTACCTAAGATGTGTGTCTTCGTCTTTCGCTTTACTCTGTCTAAATGTCTGTATATGTTTGTTTGTTTGCAACTTGACCACACTAGATTATTAATCTATAAACATTTATTTTAGAAATACATATTAAATTTAAATATTTTATTTTGTCTTTTATTTAATTAATAGACAATTATTTTCACAAGCCGGTGACAACGCAAAATTTAAGTTGTTTCAATCCTCAATTTTGTTTTTTGTATGAAAAACAGATACAAAAATCTTACATGATTTTTTTATATGTCTTATTAGAGTTGTACTTTTTAGTATCATTTTCCTCTTCTTTACTACATCTTGACATGCCGCGACATCTGCTTCATTCTGCGTATATCTTTCAATCTGGATGTCGTCCACACTATTAATGTGCTTATCAGCACACTTTTTTTTAGCAAAATTAATTAGTAAAACAATAGTATAATATTAGTAAAGCATTAGTATTAAACAGTTAAGTGCTGAATAAGTATAACAAAAATTTTAGCTGAAAACACGATTTCAGCAAAAAAATTTGCTAAAAATAGTATACCTGATTTACAAGACGTTTTACTAACTTTTCTACTAACTTATTTTTTGAGTGTACACTCATAAAAACAAACTTTTAGAAATAGTAGAAAAAGCTACTAAAAATTAGTTAAAAATTACCATGCAGAAAAAACTGCTAATTTTAGCAGATTTTTTTTGCTAAATATTAATAAAATAAGAACAGCAAACACAAATCTGTTAACTTTACACAAATTTAGTTAGATTCGATGTGAATTTTAGTTAGTTGAAACATTTTTGCCAAAAAAATGTAGATTGCTGATTTCATAAGGGCAGACTTTTATTCGCATTAAAAAGAAAACTAAACAGATATTAGTAAGAAATTTTTTTTTTTTTTTTTTTTTTTTTAATTTTAATGTTTTATTTCAATATTTCATTTAACAAATTTTAAATTTTTGCCTCAGCGCCAATTATGGCTTTATAGAGGCTAAAAAAAAAGTAGGCAACAACAAATATATTACAATTTTAATGTATAATTTAAATTAAAAATTTAACAATATATAATATATAAAAAATAAAAAAAAAAAGAATTAAAAATATACATATTTACATTTTTAATAATGTTAAGTCGTAAGAAGTATTTCGACGTTATTAAGCAAGTATTGTTTTATACTTCCTTTAAAAGTTGACAATATAGAAATATTTTTAAGACTGTCAGGTAATTGGTTATACTCGTTAGCACCAGCGAAAGTAACTCGTTGTTTAGTCAGCTCGAGGCGACATCTCGCTACGTTCAGATCCGTCGCATGTCTTGTTATTCTATGAGTGTGTATCAGATTTTGATGAAACTGTATAATGTGAGATCCATATCCTTTAATACATTTAAAAACATAAATCAAAATTTGTTGTTTATATAACCCTCGTATTGGAAGTATAGTTTTTGCAAAATTTTTATATAAATCAACTGTACTAAATCGTAACGGCAGATTAAACACGATCTTCAAAGCTTTATTCTGTTTTGATTGCAGCGACTTTATTACTGAGCTTGATTTAGAGGCATAGATCATTGGGAGATATGTTAAGTGTGAGTGAACTAAAGAATTGTAGAGTAAAATTTTCGTTTCTGGATTCAATTTGTTTCTAAATTTATGCAAAACACCAATTCCAGATGATATTTTAGATTTCAGTTGATTAATGTGGCTTTCCCATGTAAGATTGTGACATAGATTAATTCCTAAATATTTAACACTCTCCGACTCATTTATCAAATTATCACCAATATGTACGCTCATAACTTCATCGTTTCTTGAAATATGTGGTTTAAACTTTATAAATTTAGTTTTCCCTGAATTTAAAATAAGTTTGTTAATCCTCAGAAATTCAGACAAAATAGCAGCGTCGTATTCGATTTGTGTTTGCAATACTTTTTCATGTTTATAATTGTATAAAAGACAGACATCATCAGCGAACATAAATAGTTTTCCATAAAATTTTATATTTTTCATATCATTTATGTAAATTTTAAACAACAGTGGGCCCAGAACGCTACCTTGTGGGACACCACATAACACATCAAGCATGCTACTTTTTGATTCACCAACTTGAACAAATTGTCTGCGATTCCTTAAATAATCTTTAAACACTTCAATAGCATTTTGTGAAAAACCAATGTAATATAGTTTCTTTACCAGTATATCGTGATCAACTAAGTCAAACGCTTTCGATAGATCAAAGAAAACACCTGCAACTCCTTTAAAACCTGCATCAAGTCCACTACAAACATACTCAACCACATTTACAACAGCTTCTTCAGTTCCAGTGCCTTTTTTAAAACCAAATTGTCGGTCAAACAAAATGTTATTTATCTCAAGATAACTTGATAATTGTTCAAACAAAACTTTCTCCAATATCTTATCAACGATTGAAAGAACTGAAATCGGACGATAATTCTCCACTTTATTACTTCTAATACCTTTAGGTATTGGTATAATTTTGTGCACTTTTAGTACATTTGGATATCTCATTTCCTCTATCATATAATTAAATATTTTCGTTATTTCTTCAGACACAGCTGCTTTTCGTACTAATAACATTTTAGGTGTAATGTTGTCCCAACCGGGACTTTTATTTATTTCTAAACAATCCAAGATGTGATCAATTTTTTCTTTTTCTGTGGCTTCTAGAACAAATCTTGTACTTACAGGAGACATTGTGCGAAACATATTGATGTCGTCATTATCATTTTGATGTATACATTCGCGCATATCTCGAACGGAATCATAAAAAAAAGTATTGAATATTGAAGCTTTTTGGCTATCTAAGGTAACCATGGTATCATCATTGGTCAATAACTCCATAGAAGACTCAACTTTTTTCCCAATTTGTTTGTTTAAAAATTTCCAGGTTTTCTTAGGATCACCCTTACACAATTCTATACTATAAGAGTAATAATTATTCATTAATTGTTTGTTGCAATATTTGATAATTTTACTTATTCGTTTTAGGCTATTTGCAATAAATTTGTTATGTTTATATTTTCTTCTTGCTTTTAACAATTTATTTTTGTACGATATTAGCGAACTTAATTCTTCAGACACCCATGGGTTAATTTTCTGTCTTACATTGATTTGCTTAGTTTTTAATTCAGTGCTTTGTAAGGCCGCTAACGACAGAGTATTAATAAGATTTTCACATTGTTGTTCAGATCCGTTAAAATTGGCTTGACTCAAGTTTTCATCTATATATGACCCAAATTTTCTATAGTCTATCCAATTTTTATTCTCAACAATAATCTCGCGGTGACAAAAACTCATTTCAATACGACAAAATATAAAGTTGTGATCAGATAATGAACTCTGGACTGAGTTTACTGAAATGGAATTTAAAAAATTACTAAATACACAGTCAATACAAATAAACAAACATTTATTTGTTTTATTTTTGAAATAAAAAAAAAAACTAAATGTAACATAAATGTAATACAGTAATTTGATGTGGTTTGCTTTTTTAATCATAATACAGTAATTTTATGTGTTTTCTTTTTTAAATGAAATTTCTTCTACAAATGACTGGATTTTCACTTAAAAATAAATATACTGTATTACTACTACTACTGTAACTATGTATATTTACAGCAGAAGTTCCCTGAGTATATCACTAATATTTAATAAAAAAGTCTGCTAAGTTTAGCATTTTTTTCTGCAAGGTCATTTTTAGCTAATTTTTAGTAGATATTTTTTTTTTGCTATTTTTACAGGTTTATTTCTATGAGTGTAGTAAGTGCACGTAATATAAGATACAAATGATATAAATTGTATTTTATGGCGGTAACCAAATGTCTTCCGATTGAGACAATTTATACACGTTACTAAAATTTAGCTCAAATATAACAAAATATTTGTAAATTTAACTGATTTATTTGTGCTATTCTGATACAGTAGTCGCTCGGTTATATGAACTAATTCAAACAGAGCCTGTTCACTAAATGGAGAAGTTCACATAATCGACAGAATATAAAATAAGTAATTCAAATGATTGTTATTACATTAAGTTTTTATTTTTTATAAGTCTTTTAATAATTAATATACATGAAACTTTTTTGTACTTTTTTTTACCTTCAAGGGATTTCTGTAGTGCATTGTCCTCAAAAGCCAATCACTCAAAAATCAACAACTCAACACTCAAAACATTAATAACAATCAACGATTGCAGGTTCTTCACTTATTTCGGGGAAAAACATACTTCTAATAATACAAACATTTAAAAAAATCAACGGTTGAAAGCTGTTCACATAATAGAGATAGGCTGTGTTCACTCTTTAGAACCTCCTGTGTATTACTAATATTTAGTAAAAAAAATCTGCTAATTTAAGCAGTTTTTCTGCTTCTTGTACTATTTTTACAGGTTTATTTCTATCATTTTATTAATTGCACGTAATATAAGAGACAAATGCCAAAAGTCGCATTTTATAGCGATATCTAAATATCGTCCGATTGAGTCAATTTATACACATTATTTTGATAAAAGGAACAAAAGCAAGCTTGTATAAAAAGAATCTGAATATACTCTTATTTTTTCATACAAACGTTGGACAGTCTAAAGTGCATCAATCTATCAGAAAGGAAGAGTTTTCCTAAAGTCCTTTGCAGCTTCATGACGACTTTTGCTCATCTTAGGCATAAATACAACTTTAACCTTCTCTACCTTACAAGCACACAGTTTAGAGTGAGGCAAAGTCTGTAAATCACGAGCAGCCTAGAAGTGATCAGCATTCTGTAGCATTATTGGAAGAATCTCATCCAGACCTGGCGATTTATACGAAAACCCTGTAGTGAACTGCCAAACTTTTTTTCTGGGTGTAAATAAAAAAAAAAAGCATAACTTATTGGAACCCACGAAAATTATTCATTCTTTCTATAACGATTTGATTGCTTTAAAGTTCTGCTTTAGAACACCAAAGCATATTAGCATTACAAGTGATACACATTTTTTTTTTTTTGCTATTGTGCTACGATTTGTTATAGAACTATAACTGCATGTTATGACTGCCTGTTATGAACTTATTGGTGAACACAGGCAGTGTTGAAGTGCTGCTTTTGAAGTACTTTTACGTAACTAACTCTCTTCTAAACAAGAACGAATGAATGAACAAATGGCTCGTTAATTCAATTTATCTATGTTTGGCAGTTATTGTTTGTTCATTATTACACCCCAACTATGAATGTTGCCAGAGAAGTGACTTAAGCTCCTTTAAAAGGCATATTTGCTCTGGTTCTTATTGCCGTCATATATATAAAATATGAAATTTCGTTTCAATTCGTTTTATTTATTATAATGGCTGTTATTTGTATGGTCAGAATTACCAAATAACTACACTTTTATAATGATGATTATAATCATAATTTTGTTCCTTCCTAAACTACAATTTTTTGTATTGTGGCCAAGGAATAACCATAATTTGGTAAAGGTGAGGATTATTTTCCTTAAGCCAAATAGTGATGATTTTAAAAGAATTATATAAAAGAGATTGCTATTTAGTTGATTGAGACGAATTGTTTTAACCCTGCCTTTATTCAGGCAGATGGTAAAGAATAGAACTGAATAGTGGGGCTAAAAAAAGAAGCAGGTTTGTGGTTAAAATTAAATTAGTTTAGGAGTCAAATTATTTTGCTAAAAATTCATAATATGTTATAAATGCAAAAATTAAGCTAAATTGCGCATATTTATGCGTATGTTACTAAATATATATTTATGTTATAAAAACTGCACTTCTATTGTACAAACAAACTCTCCTCCACAAATTACAAATTGCAGTTGTTTTAGTTAAACAAAAGTTATATTTTTTGAAGATGATTTTTTAGATGAAACACAAAAACTATCACATTTTCATTACATACCGTTTGTGCTATTTGTTATTTGAAGTATAAAAATAATTTCTACACTCATGGAAATAAACCTGAAAAAATAGCAGATAAAGCTACACTCAAAAAAAAAAAGTTTGTAAAGTCAGCAAAAAATTTTGCTGAGTCAGCAAAATTTTAGTCAGGAGGGTGCTAGCAAAAAAATTGCTAATGTCAGCAAAATCTTTTGCTGAAAATCAGCGAGCTGATTTTTAGCAACAAAATTTGTAGATTCAGCAAAAGTTTTGCTAACATTTAGTAGATTAGAAATAAAAAAGCGTTGGTAAAAATTAATAAATTTTTTGCTGAATTTTAGTAGACTGAAAAAAAACGCAAAAAAATTGTAAACAAATTGTAATTTAGTTAAAATATTTGCTGAAAATCATAAAACATATTTTTGTGATTCTTTTAAAAATAATTTACACTAATTATGAAATATAAAAATTTTCATTTTCCCACATTGATGTCATGAATTAATTTAATATCTGAAAATATATAGAAATAAATATATATAACATAACATAACAAAAATTTTCTTTCAACTACTTACATCAATGGTAGTCTAAATGATGCTTTCTTTTAAAGCACGCAACTGCCGAAGACAATTATAGAAACGAAACGAAAAAATAAACAAAAACAAACGAAACGAAAAAAACAACCGTTTTTTTTGCAATAAGTAAAAGGAACCATACTAAGATGTGTGTCTTTGTCTTTCGCTTTACTCTGTCTACATGTCTGTATATGTTTGTTTGCAATTTGACCACACTAGATTATTAATCTATTAACATTTATTATAGAAATACATATTAAATTTAAAAATTTTCTTTTGTCTTTTATTTTATTAATAGACAGTTATTTTCACAAGCCAGTGACAACGCAAAATTGAAGTTGTTTTAATCCTCTATTTGATTTTTTTTATATGCCTTATTAGAGTTGTACTTTTTAGTATCCTTTTCCTCTTCTCTATTACATCTTGATATGAGCGACATCTGCTTCATTCTGCGTATATCTTTCAATCTGGTTGTCGTCCACACTATTAATGTGCTTATCAGCACAATTTTTTTTTAGCAAAATTAATTAGTAAAACATTAGTATATTAGTAAAGCATTAGTTTAAAACAGTTAAGTGCTGAATAAGTATAACAAAAATTTTAGCTGTAATCACGATTTTAGCAAAAAAATTTGCTAAAAAATAGTATACCTGATTTACAAGACATTTTACTAACTTTTGTACTAACTTATTTTTTTGAGTGTACTAAGAATTAGTTAAAAATTACCTTGCAGAAAATACTGCAGATTTTTTTTGGTAAATACCAATAAAATAAGAACAGCACAAATAAATCTGTTAACTTTACAAAATTTTAGTTATATTTGATGTGAATTTTAGTTAATTGAGAATAGCAGTAAAATAGCAAAAACTTTTACTAAATATTTGTAGACTCATAATAGCAAACAAAATCTGTAATATTAATAATATTTACCTCAAATTTAGAAGAATGCAAATAACAGTTTATTTTGCTAAAATCAACAGAAATTTTTGCTAAAAAATTCTAGATTGAGGATTTCATTCTAGATTGATAAAATTTAGTAAATCTTTTTGTTGATTTTATCAGATTATTTTGTTAAATTCAATTAAATAAAATTTAACTCAAATATAACTAACTACTTGTAAATTCAGCAGATTTATTTTTGAAATTCTTATATTGCTAATATTTAGTAAAATAAATCTGCTTTGTTTGGCATTTCTTTCTGCTAGGTCATTTTTAACTAATTTTTAGTAGTTTTTATTTTTTACTTTGTTTTCAGGTTTATTTCTATTAATGTAGTAAAAGGTTATCAGGTTATAATAAAGTTTACAGTCTAATAGAAAATATATTTATTTTAGTGGATTTATATTTTCCCTTTAATATTTGCATCTAAATTTTATTCGCAGATAGACTTGTGGAAACAGTGATACGAGAACGAAGCCGAGCGGCTAATAGCCGGCTAACAGTCGCCGCCAACCTTTCTACAAAATGTCAGCCAACTAAATCAGCTAAGCCATCCACAAAATGTACTGTTTAAATATAATAGGACATTTTTTTTTTATTTTTATTTCGCTTTCTTTCTCTTTCTCTTTAGTTTTAGTTTAGTTTTCTTCTGTAGTTTTTTTCAAGTTAACCGAATAAAATCCAGAACTAATACTTCCGTTGTTCCAAGAAAAACAATAGTATTTTTCAACATCCAAAATTATTTGAACTTTTTTTTTTCATTAAAATTTCGTATGGATTTTGTTGGTATTTCTGCTATACTATATTTGGGCACTGTCTTCCACTGGGAGTGTTTCACTTTAATTTGATGTACGTTTTTGCGCATTGTTTCCTTGGAATCGCGAACCGCCGATTTTTTCAATTTAACAAGCTCAGCTGCGGTCAATTTTTGTGGACTTCCTTTCTTTTTTATCCCGTTTGATGCCACTCCCTTTTCAAATCGTTTGAATATATAATATATTGTGCTACGTGGTGCTTGTTCCTTAACATTTCGTAACATTTCGTTTTCAGGATACCGACCAAGCATGTTATAGACATTTTTCTTAAACTTTTTTGTTCAATCGCCTTCATTTGATTTTTTTCACTTTTAAAATTTACAATAATGCTTATAATATAAGATTTTATTGGCATGCATTTCAAAAAAAAAAAAAACATGCCTACTTAGTAAAGGGTGTTTTTATACAGGTATAGAATTTAAGTTGGCAACATTTATTTTATTTATTATTTATTATTAATTAATAATCATATAATTACAAATTATATACTATTACCCTAACCGAGCACTAGCTACTATGGCCTTCGGCGCGTTGTAGCGAAAACAGACCAGTGGCTCTGGTGGGAATCGAACCCACGACCCCCGCACTGATAATCCAGCACGCTACCAACTAGCCTACCGGAGCGCACAAATTTGGCAACACTTTTTTAACAGGCGGGCCGTTTTGTCAGCTGTCAAGTGATTTTTGTTTAGTTTGGTTTGTCATTTCAACCTGAATAGACTCACGCCTGAACAACGCTTTCAAATTGTGCAAATTTATTTTGAAAATCATGGTCCTGTTCGAAATACGAATCGCGCACGAATTTTTCGAATTTTGTTTAGCGATGAAGCTCACTTTTGGTTAAATGGAAACGTCAATAAACAAAACTGCCGTATTTTAAGTGATGATAATAATAATGTGTATGTTGAGACACCATTACATCCAGAAAAACTGACTGTTCGGTGTGCTTTATGGGCTGGTGTAATCATTGGTCCGTACTTGTTTAATAACAATGCTGGTCAGAACGTTACAGTCAATGGTGACCGCTATAGAGCCCTGATTACTGACTTTTTCGTTAATCAATTGAACAACCATGATGTGCAGAATCTGTGGTTTCAACAAGTCTCTAGTAAGGCCGAAGCGATTGACCATTTGGAGGACAACATTCGCCACGTTATTGCCAATATACGGCCACAAATGTTGGAAAAAGTCATCGAAAATTTGACCTCCAGATTAGACTACGTCCGAGCCAGCCGTGGCGTTCATATGCCAGAAGTCATATTTAAATTATAATGCCAGAAGATTATCTTTCGAATAAAGTAAATTTCATGTCAACTTAAAAAAATTCATATTTGTTTTATTACTTTTTTATTAGTAATTTAAATTTGAATTTTATCCATTTACTTAGTTGGCAAAGGTTAGCAGACATATAAATTAGAATTATGAGAGTACTTCAACATTGATATACCTTTTTCGTTGTGTTTTTCTTTTTATTTATATAATATGCTCAGCACTTTGTTAGTTCTGAGCATATTATGGTAAAAATATATAATCGAAAGCGTTAATGTGACTTACCCTTTACAAAACAGTGAGTTTTGACTCCATAAAGATCTAAGAACTTGCATTATATAATAATTGATTTGATAACTTTTGCTAAGATGTTTCAAATGATATATAAAACTTATACTATATGTATATATATATTTCCATTTGTGTAGGGTATACAAAAAATGTATACACAGAATATAATAAAAGAAAAAATTAACCCAGTGTTTGTTTAGCTCATGTTTTTCAGTTGTTATATTATTTTTTCGTATTCTTTCCGTAGATTTTTTTATTACTGACCATTACATCTAGAGGTTATATAATCTTATTTCTATATACAGAGTGTTTTTCTGTTATGTTTAAAAATTTGCTTTAGTTTTTTTTGTTTTTTTTCTAGCAATACCCTGGTAATTCAATATGAGTCAAAATTTTTATATTTGAAAGTAGCAGCAATATGAAGCATTGATGCTGCTGCATGCCACGCTCCTATGGCAACCATTCAACCAGAAGTTTTTTTTTTATAGATATTTGATGATCGTTTTTAGTTGTTTATAATTGATTTTTGGTTTTTTTCTAATATCTTGTACTCGGTGTATTGTTTGTTGAACTCGTAAAAGGTAAAAATATTTACGCAAATTGGCTACATATGTTTTTTTTTTATTATTTTTTTTGCAAACAATTTTTATGGTTACTATTTCCAGACTGCTTGCCGGTAATATTGGCGTTTGTTTTCCTCTTCTTCTTTTTTTTTTTTTTAGTTAAAATTGGAAATTTAAATGGTAGCACAAATATTACGGTACATTGTAGATATGATATGATGAAAAAGAAAATAATTGGAGAATTTTTGTGCAACAAAATAACACAAAGAAAGTTTTAAAATTGTGTGGTCAGAAATACTTGAGATTATAGAATTTCCAAATGTATTTAATATATTAATGGAATAATGCGTTTTTATTTATTTTTTGCTAAAATTATAGGAACATTATGGTTTAAAAGATAGTTATTTTAAAGAAGAGTTTAGAAAATAAAGAGATTGTAATACTCTCAGCTTGGGCGACGTCAATTACATTTCAAAAGCATTCACTTGTGAAAATTTTCTATATCATTTGAAATTTCAGAGCTACGCTCACACTTGTGGGCTTAAACGCTTCCTTAAAAATTCTCTATTTTGTCAATACCAGACATGGGACATAATACCAATATCTGTGCACTTAATTACAGGCCAATTACTTTTTTATGTTCAATTACATGTAATTGAGTAATTGCCCAGTAATTAAATATCCAAATATTTTTACTAACCTCCATGTTTGGTATTAAAATTTTTACAAATTTTCCAAAGAAGCGATTAAGCTTACAAGTGTGAGCGTAGGTCTGATACTATTAACGATATGGATTAATTTCACAAAGTGAATGATTGTGAAATGTAAATTGACGTCGCCCAAGTCTGCTGCAAATAGGCCATTCAAATAGGATATTCTATTTAAATTCCATTTTAAAAACCGTCATATATGGATCCATACATGAGCAAACATGCTTCATACATTGCCACATGAATACATACATGATTTATATGTGCTCATAAATGTTCATATTAGGAATCATAAATGTGCAACTGTGTGCATTAACGCAAATTGAGTTAATATTTACATATATAATCCTACATGTCTATACATTTACACAAGAGATCATATGTGTACATTAAAGAAAACTGAAGTAATATTTATATATATGAACACTAGAGGTGTTCAACTTTGTATGGCCGTTTTTCAAAATGAGTTCTAAAGTAAAGCCATGGGCTAGTTTGGTTCCTTTGTATGTAAAAACATTTAATATGAAGTTTGGTGCCGATTGGAAAAAGAAAACACGAGGCGGAAATCGATTGAAAATTGAAAGTGTGTTTTGTATGGAGGAAAAATGGCTTTTTTTGCGTTTTTTTCAAAAAATTGTTAATATTGAAGCAGTTTTTATTCCATATTATAAATTAATCGAAATGAAGACAAAAAAGTGTTTTCAAAAAGATAAAAAAATCCAAAATCGGTTGAGAATTACCAGAGTAAAAAAAAATACCCCAGACCACTAATGTGCCAAATACCACTTGATCAAACATTTCGAGCCCACATCCTAAACGTTTTCGAAATTAAATACCAAAATATTTTTTTTTTACTTACTGGACCCATTAACTGTTAGATATGAAATATTTAATTTTTAGGATGTCGGTATCCTGTCCTAAGGTGACGTCAAAAACCAACAATATTTTTGTTGTATTTTTCAAATCTCCAATTTCAAATTTTAAAAAATTTTGTTCAACAAAATTAAAAAAAAATAGTTTCGCACACTAAGGTCTCATTAAGTATAAAATTTAAAATAAAAAAACTAAAAATTACACATATCCTCCGTTTAATTTAGTAAGGGCAGCTATTTAAATTTGGCGGATTTCGAGGAAAACCCTTTTTTTGCACAAAATTCGACCATAGGGTAAAATTTATCTACTTTTAACAAGTACCAATTAATGTTATTCAGAGTTTTATGAAACAAACTACATGCACTATATTCTGATAATTTGGTCAAAATCGAACTACGTCAAAGGTCAAGGTCATAGGTCAATTTTTTCGAAATTTTGAAGATTTCATGAAATTGATAACGAAAAATCATGTGGTATCTTTGTATTTAAATGAGAGTTGACTAAATTATTTTCCGTAGTTGGTATTTATTTTTTAAAAAGAAAAAAAAACTTAATTAACCATTTTGTGCACTTGGGGCAAAAAATGTCCCAATATTTTTTAACATTAAAAACCGCAGTTTCTTTCAAATATCTGCATAATATAGGTAAAATTTTTTAATTATAATTAACAAAATACAGATTCACTTTATTTAATTTAATTACCTAAAAATCGTTTAATGCACTTTCTCTCCAACTACAAAAATATATACATCTATACTTTTCTATTTATAAATAGAAATGTTTAATTTTATTATACAGATATTTTAATGAAGCTGAGTTTTTAATGTTACAAAATATTGAGTAATTTTTGAAATCACTTTCATTTTTTTGGAGACCTTTAATGAACACATATGGTCAATTCCTGAGCGACGGACGTTTAGTTGAGCCAAAAACAATTAATGAATATAAATATGAGGTATATATCCTCAGTGTATTGAAGCAAGGAAATGTTCTAAATTTGAGGATAAACATTTTGCAGAATCAATAATGTAGTAAAAAGATATAAGCAAATATCAGCGAGAAACTGACGCGACAAATAACTTCTATATTTGACATTAGTTTTGGCTGTAGATGAAAGTCCACTAACAAAATATAAAATTATATGTATTAACATTTTTTCATTTACTTTTGTTATAGATTCTAAATTTGGAAGTTTTAAATAAAATTTATTGGTTTACAAAAAATTCCAAAATAAAGGACATACATCTTGAGTTCCATGATGGAAATGACCAAGGATCCTCCAATTTTATTAATCTTTTGTGCATCCCCATATTCAGGTTTTCAAATTTTCAAAAACTTGTGATTTGTTCACGGGTTTAATTTTCAAAAAAATTTAAAAAAATCAAAAAAGTATGTAATTTTGAAGAACTCTACATTAGGGCAATAACTTTTTGCATTTTTTGCAAATATCAAATCTCCCCAGACAAAATCGTGTAGGGCATGGACAAATATTAAGAACTGCGTTTTTCGCTATCGTTAAAAAAGGTTCCGCACCAAACGCGTTAAAGTTTTGAATCAAACAAAGTTAAAAAAAAACTTTTTTTGATGCCTCAACGTCTGACCATCACATCTATATAATTAAGGCATGCTGATATCAATAGTAAAGTCCGTTTTCGAGTCAATGGAATAGTTTTCTTCCAAATTTGCTTACTTACATATGTATAAAACATATTTAAAAAAAATTGTTATTAAAAAAAATTTAAAATAAATATATTAAAGGCATTTTAGAAATCGCTGTCGGTGCGCAAGGTTTTTTTACCAAATTGAACTGAAATAGTCTTTTTTATTATTAATACAATATTTGCCATTAGAAAACCCCTGGGGAGAATGTTGTCCAAAAAAAGTTATCACCCTACTCTACATATATTCGAAAGTTATCGAATTTCTTTGATTAAAAAATCATTAGATTTATATGTTTGTCATTTTTCACACTTTTTTTTATGCATATGCAATTTTAGATAAAGTTATAAAATTGTTCTTCCCCCTTAATAGTTTTTTATACATGGATGAATCAAAAATTTAACATTTAAAAAAAAAAATTAAATTTCGCTTTTTATGTGACTCAAATATAATCAAATTTTCTCGATTTAAAAAAAAAAAAAAACTTTATCCAAATTTCTACACGCATGGAAAAAATATAGTTGTAATATGATTGCGTCCACAAAACTATGTTTCCTGCAGCCATAAATGGTTGTCACAATAACATTACTATTGCATCAATCATATTTCACCAATAATATTGTTGCTGTAATCATGTTAAGTAAAAATCTATATTTTTTCGGTTATCATATTATACTCCTGTCTACAATCATAATATAGTATTTAGTATCATATTCCTCTATCTAACAGCAGCCATATTATAGTTGCGCAAACTATAAGATGATCAGTATGTTTTTTGTGAGCGTTTTTGCTCTTTTAGTGTCATTCTTGTTTAATATTTTGTGAAAAGTAGTTATGGCAAGCAGTCTGTCCGAAAAATTAAATAATTTTAAACAAAAATTTGGTAGTCTCAATCCGGCCTACCATATGCATTCGCGGATCCAGGGGTAGGGAAAATGGAAAATTTCCTCCCCCAAAATTAAAATTTTCAATACAAAAGTGTTAAAGAAATAAGATAATTTTATAGAAACTACTCTACTTTCCCCGCCTAAAATGTTTTTCTGGATCCTCGCCTGAACATGGGCAATAGTTAAATTGACACGCATCCCTTAAATGAAGTTATTGTTTATTATACAAAAACGTTTTAAAAACCAGGAAGTAATTTATTTTTAAGTTTGTTGTACTCGCGCAATATAAGTTTTAAACAAATATATTATGATCATTATAAATATATTTTGTGGAATTGTATTCTTAACAACATTTTAATGCGTATTTATACTGTAATCGCATGTTTCCATTATTTTAATTTTCTTGACAAAATAATATTTGTGCTGAAAAAGAGAAAGTTTAGTTTTGCTTATTTAAACATTAAAATTAAAAATGTATTTAAAAATCGCATAACGACAAAATAATGATTTATGTAACTCCTTAATAATGCAAATCTTATTCGCCAGTGCAAAGACAATTTGATTACTTAAATTATCTTAAAATAAGTTTATATAAATGTGGAAATTACACAGTACAACAAAATCGAAAAAATTTGATGCATCGACGCTTTTTGGCCGCATATAACGAATATAGCCTTAGATTTTAAAAGTTAGTTATAGTTAAAGAAATATTTACAAAACAATTTTTTAGGAAATTAAAATGTTTTGATCAACTTTTTATAAAATAATACACAATTTTAAATAATAGCGCAACTTTTTTTCAACATTAAAATAGTATCAACTGTTCTCTTTTATTTAGTATATCACACGTTTTGAAAGGTGCGACAATATTCTCTATACATCTATTTAAAGTTAAAACTTCTCATTTTTAACGATTCCTTTAATAAAATTTGTAAAATGAAAAGAAGATACAAGACTTTTATATACATACCTTTAGTGAATATCACAGGTTACTGAACTTATGAATACAACTGGCGCTCCTTTATCTTTTAGTTTAAGAAAAACATTGCTTAAATTACAAAAGTTTTATATATTTTAATGTCTTACACTTACAAGAACTTTTCCAAAAAAAATCAACAGTTATTTAAAAATTTAATCAGTAAAGTTGTTTCAATGGAATATACAGTTAAATCACCAAAGAAATGTATTTTTTAACTTTCTGTCTGTTATTCAATAATCAAAATAAACAAATAAACGGACTTTCGGTAATAGTTAAAATATTCAGTTAAAATTTTCTATTTAAAACAAAAAGTTGTTATATTTTATTGAGTATTGAAATAAACGAAAATAATCTATTGTTTTTATGGATTTTGTCAAGTAATTTTTCAACAGTTGAAAATAAACTAAAACATACAATTGTTTTAAACGAAAAGTAAGTAGTCCTGTTTTTTTACTGATTTTCAGTTAATTTAATGTGTATTTTCAGTAGTCTTTACGGAAAATATATTGTGAGTGTAAAAATGTGGCGTCTGTGACAAATCTTAATTAATGAAATTCAGATAAAAACATTAAAATATGTTTAACTCAAATTTTCTAATCTATACCAACCAAGTTCTAGATACTTGAAGTGCATTTTCTTAAAAAATAACGATTTTAAATGATGCATGTTCAAAAATGTATGTTTTTATTTTCCCCATAGTAAATACATATAAAATTAGTAATACAAAAAAATGTTCAAAACTTTAAATTTCAGTTTGAGTTTTCGGAAAACTTTGATATGAAAGCGATGATTCTTCGCTAAAATTAATTAAGTGGAATATAATTTGACATCATGTGTTAAAATATTACAAAATTCTATTAAGCGATTTCATAATATTCACAAAAAACGGAAAATAAGTGAAGTTTTCACTTCATCTTACATCCTACATACATCACCCAATCACCCTTCTGGCACCCTTGATTACATATAAGGTGTTTATATATATTTAAAAACCTGATTCCCGAACTATAACAATGCCATGTTCAAGGGGCCGGCCCCTTTAATATCAAAATTTTTACAACGGACTAGTCCCTGCCACCTTGGCAGGTGGATATAAATTATAAAAAAAATGCAAGAACGGATATTTTTTGTTCATTTGGTAATTTTTAATGGTTCTTTCGTTATTTGAATATCAGCTAAAGGCCAAAATTTTCTTTTTTTTATTTTGAAATCATCTACATCATGTTAGTGATTGAGAGATAATTTTGATTATATTTTATTTATAATCATTCTTATATATATTTTGATTTTAAATTAAATCATTCCGACGATATGGCCATTTATATATTTTGCAATGTTTTGTAAATTATTTTTTAAATAACCACAAAATCTGTTTTAAAGATTTGAGTTTTCTGCAAATAAATTTATTTAAGTATTTTCTACAATTATTTTTAATTTTTTCCAGTAAACTTGTATGTGAGGTAAAATTCTACTGAATTTGGGTAAATTTTTTTAAATTCTCAATAAACTTATTTTTATAAATGTTTTGGGACTTTTCATATTTTCATGTATTTAGTTAGAATATTGTTCTACCTAAGTCCACAACTTAATATGACATTGTCATACAATATTTTTTTTTGGTTTTCAAAAAGTTTGATAATTTTTATGATAGACAATACAATTGGTTCATAGGCATATTCCTAATATTTAGTTGTCCGCAAAAGAAAACGATAAAAACAAGTGGCTTAACTCCAACCGAGACATTACATACAACAGACAAAATGAAATTTATGATTAACAATTATTTTTACTTGTGGACCCAATTAAAAAAGTTTTTATGTATTCAGATATAATTTTGTACAATTAAATGTTTCAATGTGATATAAACATATATGTTAGAGCATAAATATTTGTATCTAATTGCATATATGTAGCTGTGTGTTGTTTCAAAAATATTTATAAGTGGGCATATGTACATACATGTACATATATAGCAATATATTGTTTTATATTGTCTTACAATTTTACTTAATGTACCTACTTATTTATTACTATATATACAATATAGAGTTAAATATGCGTTCGTATATAATTCAACATAAATTTTCATATAATTATATAAAACTTCATGTCAACAGCAAACATATTTATTTTATAATTTTTTATAAAGGTCCATACAAAATTATATAGAAGTATATGAGGTCCCATGCTTTGAGTATTTTTTAATTTAGTTCAGCTATGATTATCTATGGCCCATTATAAAGCCACATTTAATTGTATGCCACATAAAAAGTATTTTCTAAGTGATTTAAGATATACGAGTAATTATATAATTCCGGAGTACACTCCCGCGGTCGTGCACTTCCGAAAAACTATTAGATATGTACTTTTAATGGAAATTAAAAAAAAATAAAGTTTGATCAACGTTAGTTAGATTGTATTGAATTTGATACAACTTGCTATATTTAGATACAATTATATCTTCTCATTTTTCAGATCAAATTTAATATAATCGCATATCTAATTTATATATAATTTAATATAATATGATAAAAATAATTAAAAAAATTAATTAATTAAAAAAAGTGAAATGAAAATTATTCAACTTAATTAAAAAAAGTATAATAAAAATAATTTCCTTACAATTGACATCAGTAAAATGGTAATGAAATCATCACTTAATTAGTCCAATCAATTAATTAGTCCCATGTATGAGTGTATTGGCTTTTAATTGATTGACTTATGTACAATATGTGAACATACTTTTTCTTGTCAAACTAAATTATATGGATATAATAATGTTTAGAATACTGTGTATTCTCTCCCCATTGGTGGTACTGTAAAATTCTACTTAACATATTAATATTTATTTGTTTAAACATACCAAAGGTATTCATGTCAGAAATTTTAGTCTCCCGGTTAAAAATTAACATATATTATGCATTTATGAACATGTATTCATGCTCATATATGAAGTCATTCGAAGATATACATGTCAATATACCACCATATATCATTCATATATACATGTTCCTAAGATTTCATATTTATAAATATGACCTCAATTTTCGTAAATGTACACATATGACCGTGATGGAAATGTATAGACATTAGAGGCGTTTAACTTTGTATGGCCGTTTTTCAAATTGAGTTCTAAAGTCAACGAATTGGCTAGTTTGGTTCCTTTGTACATAAAAACATTGAATATGAAGTTTGGTGCCGTTCAGACAAAGAAAAGTCGAGGCGGAAATCGATTGAAAATTGACAGTGTGTTTTGTATGGGAAAAAAATGACTTTTTTGCATTTTTTTCAAAAAAGAAGTAATATTGAAGCAGTTTTTGTACCATATTATAAATTAATCTAGATGAAGACACAAAAAAGTTATCAAAAAGATATAAAAATCCAAAATCGGTGAAGAATTAGCCCAGTAATAAATAATGCCCCAGACCACTAATGTGCCAAATACCACTTGATCAAAAATTTCGAGCCCACATTCTAAACGTTTTCGAAATTAATTACCGAAATATTTTTTTTTTACTTAGTGGACTCATTAACTGTGAGATATGAAATATATTATATTTTGGATGTCGTTAACATGTCCTAAGGTGACGTCAAAAACCAAAAAAATTTTTAGGGTATTTTTCAAATCTCCAAAATCAAATTTTAAAAAATTTTGTTCAACAACAATGGTAAAAAATAATTTTGCACACTAAGGTTTTATTAAGCATAAAATTCTAAATTAAACTACCAAAAATTAGACATATCCCCCGGTTAATTTAGTTAGAGCACCTATTTAAATTCGGCGGATTTCGAGGAAAATGGCTTTTTTTGCACAAAATTTAATATAATGGTAAAATTGTTCTACTTTTAACAAGTACCAATTAATGCTATTTGGGGTTTGATAACACAAGCTGCAAGAAGTATATTCTGAAAATTTTGTCAAAATCGACCCACTGCAAAGGTCAAAACACAAGGTCAAAGATCAATTTTTTGGAAATTTTGAAGATTTCATGAAATTGATAACGAAAAATCGTGTGGTATCTTCGTATTTTGATGAAAGCTGACTAAATTATTTTTCGTAGTTGGTATTTGTTATTTAAAAAGAAAAAAACCTAAATTAACCCTTTTGTGCACTTGGGACCAAAAATGTCCCAATATTTGTTAACATTAAAAAACGTAGTTTCTTTTAAATATCTGCATAATAAAGGTAAAATTTTTGAATTATAAAGAAAAAAATACAAATTTACTTAATTTACGTACAATTGAACTCTTCATGTGGTACCCTCTGATAGAAGAAATATAAAGTTTATAAAGTTTTTTAAATTGTTTATTATAGCATTGCAAATAAAAACCAAATTCAAACGGCGAAAGACCTTTATCATTGGGCTTCACAAACTTATAAGACCTCCATAGAAGTTGCTTATGCAGACGCTGACGACTATAACAAAACAAAAGAAAAGCTATTTTAAAGGTATAAAAATGCTAAAACTATTAGAGGAACTCAAAGCTTCCATTCTCTTATACCTTTAGATGAAATTTCACTAAAAGTTAGCAAATATTCTGAAAGTCAACAGTATGCGCAAAATTATATATTAAATCTAAAAAATGAAAATAAAAAAAAAATTTACCAAGGGTAAATCCATATTTTGGGGGTGTCTGAAAAATTTGATAATACGATTCTTGTTCTAATCCATTAGAATTACAAAAAAATCTGTATAACTTTCAAAGTATAGTTACTTTATTCTTTTTTGTCACACAATGATATCAAAATATAAGCAAGTTAACAAGAGATGCATTTACTTAAAAAAATTTAAAAAAAAAGAAAAAAGAAGAAAGAACGCCATTTTAGTTTTTAGATATGTTGTATATATTAAATAGACCCTTCTAAAAAAAATTGTTTTTGGAAAAAAAATCTTGGCCTTTGAAGTGTTTTCCCAGTTTAAAGCTTTATTTTTGGCAAAAAAAATTTTTCAGTGTAATATAAAATTTTTACAGTATATGTTTTCGAAAGCTAATTGAAATGCCTTTCTAATGGTACCGAAATCTTTGAAATAGGTTCAGCCATTCCGTAGTAATCTCAGATTGAAAGAACATGTTGTCGTGATTTTTCAAAAACTTCGATACCTTGCCACGCCCACATATTTTCAAAAATGCCATTTCTAAATATGAGGTTGTGTTTGTATAGGTAAAATGTAGCTGCATGCAAAATTTCATCAAATTCTGAGGGGGTCGGGTTCAACGAATATCGGTTTTGATATGAAATTCATCATATATGGTTATATATGTAAATATTACCTCAATTTTCGTTAATGTACACAGATGAACATTTATGATTCCTCATATGAACATAAAAGACTGGTTTATGAACACATACGAATTATGTGTGAATGCATATGGACATATATGAATCATATGTGTTCACGTACGGATCCATATATGTCGATTTTTGACAGGCAGAAGTATAAACAACATCAAACACAATCAAAATAATTTTCTACAAATTATTTCTTTGTGTTTGTTGTTGTCTTTTTGAAAAAGTTTGCACTTTTGCAATTTTCCACGAGCAAAATTTCTGACATGAATACCCTTACTCATAAAAAGTGCTTTTACATGTTACAAAAATTAAAGTAAAATAAATCTACAAAATTATCAACAATTCCTACACACAACACTAAGACGAATGTATGAAACATTCTAACCCAACGTCATGTTGACAATACAATTTTTCAAGACATAAATGATTAACGAATATGTTGTTCACTTTTAGCAGTAACAAGGAACAACATAAAATAAAATGTATAAGGAAGTTGTAAAAAAAAAAACAAACAAAAATATTGTACAGAATGTGTTAATATAAATAAAGTTGGAATGTTGAAAAAAAACATGAAACTACTAAATAAAATGCTATTAAAGGACAAAATATTTAAATGTTGTTACTTTCAACTTAAAAATATATTTTATATCCCAATAGTAAAAGGTAAAACTAATTTTATCTATTTTGATATATTGCAAAATGTTCATATACCCAATGAGAATTACAAGTACTTTTGTTGAAAAGCACTTATTTAGACAATAGAGTAACGCGTGTTTAAAAGCCTGTTAAGTTACACAATTATTTAAATATTTTTATAATCAATTAACATGTATGTAAGTAAGGTTTTTTAAGATAAATACAGGGTGTCCGCCGGGAAGGTATACTACTATGTTTGTTTATCATTTTTGATTAATTGAAAGAGAATGGATCTTATATTGATAAACATTACATTTAATGTCGGCAATTATGTATGGAATACAATATCAGATAAATGTCCGCCTCTGTTAGCTTCACAAATGCGAGCCCTTTTGAGCACATTTTTCATTACATTCTCACATTCTCATATTTCATTAATTTCATCACGAATATTTTGTTTGAGTTGCTCAAGCGTTTCTGGTTTGTTTGCATAAACCTCGCTTTTCAAATATCGCCACAAAAAGAAGTCCGGAACAGTCAAATCAGGCGACCGTGGAGGCCAATCAACATCACCATTTCTTGAAATAATTTGAAATAACACGTAGCTTTCTCATCGTCACAGTAATCGATGATTGATTTTGAAAAATGTTTTAACGATTAAAACACGTTGGTTTATCGAATATTTTTCCATAAAAAATTTGACACGTGTCTACTTCACGGCTGCCAAATATGAACTGTTAAGATTAATGTTTACCAAAATGGCGGCAAAACAAAATAGTATACCTTTACGGCGGACACCCTGTATTTAAATGTTGCATAAAAAAAAAAATATTTTAAAACTATATTACATTCTTGTTATGCCAATAATGGTAATACGGAAGTCATTACATTAATAGGTTAAAACAATCAAATAACAAACATTAAAAAATAATATTAAGGCACAAATGTTGACGTTTTACTAGGCAACAGCAGGGAGTAATAAGAAGAAAATTGGCTACCAAAAATATATATAAATAAATAACACCTAGAACAACAACATTAACAGTTTTTTAAAAAAAAAATTTTTTCAATTGTAAACCACAATAACAACCAAATTCAACAACTCCTTGTCCATTATTCATAAATAACTATCATCACCAACAAACCTATAGACCAAACAATCAACAACAACAACCGATATATTAAACTAAATATGAAACTAACTTTGTAGTGCTCACTCCCTTATAACCTGAATGTACTTACACGAATTCAACGTACTGCACTACTACACAGATAGAATTTTCTTAAACTTTATGAAAAAGCTTCTTATTTTTGATGAAGCTATTTTTTTCTAATGAATCTTCTCCAGTAGGCATATGAAAGGTTTAATAATTTAAATTAATTTTTTCCATCATCTTTTATGAAAAACTGCATTAATTTAATGAAGAGTGTCAATGGACAAGTTCCATTGACACTTCATGGATCTAATGCAAAAATTCTTTGATATCATGCAGATAATTTTCTCAGTGTACATTCGTCCAACATTCGACCAGCACTTAACCTATCAATGATGTATCTTTAAACTACATCGAAAACAATAACTAAAAAAATGGAAAGAAATTGAAAAAAAAAAAAAATAAAAAAATCGTAACAGTATCTTTTTGGTGTTGTGTGGCACAAACAATAAATGTTAAGTAACATCTTTTGAACTGCACACATTGAAAATTTGGTAGTTAGATTGGTAGGTAGGTTATCTAGTAGGTACCTATTTATTTGCCATAATCGTAACTACAAGTAGTCGCAGTAGTACTCTGTTGCGAAAGAGTACATTATATAACTTTTATCGCTATTACAAAGACCACATAAATATATTTTTTATGATTTTTACCATATATGAATGTTAAAGAAACGATAAAGCGATTGAAAATAGAAAATATATAAAAAAAAAATTGGTATTTACAATAATTGATAACCCAGCAAAGAATTTGAAAATCTATTAATGTCACTAGGTTTCAACTTTTCTGCAACTAAGTAGAAGGAAAAACACAGTATAACATTTTGTGTAACTGTCACAAAGCTTGGATTTCAACTTTTACGCTATGTTTTTTTTTTTTTTAAAGAGAAGCAACACTTAGGAAATTCTTCCTATTAATTAATGTGTTGCTTTCTTTGGAAAGAGGATAGCGAAGGGATGAACGGTGGTGAAAGATGAAGGGCTTCGAATATGGCAACACTGTAATTGCGCGAGATGATAAGTCTTAGAACAGTTGATTCATAGCCCTGATTCATTATTTTACTTCGGTGGGGTTAAGTGCTATGGGAACACCGAAGGTTGGCGCTGAGATACATATAAGTGATAGAAAACTCATATATATTATTTTTCTAAATTGATGTTGCTGTCACAGGGAATCGAACCCGGGACCATCTGTGTAACAGTCCAACGCGCTAACCATTACACCACAACGTGTTATAAGAACATGAAAATAAAACTGTTAACTTGACAAAATTGTATATATATTCGAGTTGAATTTTAGTTAATTGTAAATAGCAATTTGGTCTGCTAAAATTAACAAAAACTTTTACTTAATATTTGTAGACTAAAGACAGCAAAACAAAAAGTGTAATATCAACAACATTTTTCATATTACGGTGTTGCCATGTTTGAAGCCCTTCATCTGTCCATACCTGACACCTCTCTACTGTCGTCTTTCCAAAGAAAGCACCACATTACTAAATAGAAAGAATATCATGAGTATGCATTCTCTTTAAAAAAAAATAAATAAAAAACATTTTTGATATAGTTATTTATTTTTTTTTTTTTTGATATATTAATAGTTTCTAACGATTTTTTTTTTAATTTTTACGATTCTTGTATTTTTGACGATTTCTATTTCAGCTGGCATTTTTATCAACATTTATTTTTTTAAATGTTTGCCGTTTTTTTTTTTTTTTTTAAAGATTTGACAGTTATACGTTTTTTTTTTTGGAAATTTTTTAAATTTTAAACATTTTTTCTTCTAAATTATGGAAAAGCAGGATTTTGGTTTAAAAAGCGGAAAAAAATTAGCCTTTGTTTGGTCAGGTTACTTTAAATATTATAAACTATGAAAATATTTACTTACTAGCTATAGGAAATTAGTATCTTAAGGGATATATCTGAGAATGGCCTTAAGACTAGTGTTTAAGAAATAAGTTAAATATATACAGCTGGATGTGCTGTATGTTCTATATAAAAACGAATTTTGTAAAATTAAAAAAAAAAAAAATATATGAGTTGTTTTTATTAAAATAAATATTACAAATATTCCTGAATTAATCCTTAAATTTTTAATAATCTATATTCATTTTCGTAAAAAGAGTTTGCTATGAAAACCTTAATAAATATTTATTTTGAAAATCCCCGAAATGTTGGAAAAAATTTCCCGATTCCCGGGAGTTGTAAAAAGTGGGAAATTTTAAAACCGTAATCTATGTATAAAAAAACTTTTAATATATACAGGGTGACCCGCCGAATATCACCAGCGTATTCCTTGGCTCATCTCATGAAAATATGTCCACTACGACCATCCCCGAAAATGCGAAATGGCAGCGGTTTGAAAATTTTCGGATTGCTAACTTCTGAACCAGTGGAGGGTAGTAGGGTAAAAAAGTGGTCGGATTTTTTTTTTTGTTTTTGGGCTTGTTGAAAAGCACTGTTGTTATTTCGCTTCCAAAAACAAAAAAAAAATGTTTGCATTTCAGTCAAATGGTCATAACTTCGGAACGGTAAGACCTCTGGGCTTCGTTTAGGGCATTTTGGAAAGGTAAGAGGTAGGGCTATCTTTTAAGAAAATATAAGTTAACTGCCATCTGACTGAGCAAATTGAGGTTACGTGCACGTTCTTATGTCTTTTTTTTTCCAATTTTTTCTTAAAAGCTCGGCGACATAATTTTTTTTTTAATTTTTTTTTATTGATTCTGAAAGGTCTCCCAAATACCTATTTATTTATTTTACCCTACTACCCTCCGACCACCAATCCGAAAATTTTCAAACCGCTGCCATTTCGTACACTTGCATTTTCGGGGAGGGTCATAGTGGAAATGAGCCAAGGAATACGCTAGTGAAATTCTGCGGGTAGTGACTGAATCACCCTGTATATTAATATTTTCAATTTCATTTTTGTTTGTACACGGCTTGTTTTTATTGCTAAAGATAGAGGGCTGAAATTTGAGTATGTATTAAAGTGTACTCAAATTGAAGGATCAAATCATAATTTCGTGGTCCTGAAATATAACGAAATTTTTTTTTTTGTTTAATTGCAGATTTTTTTTATCTTACATCTGATATCTAGATTGGCATCATTGAATGTGTACAAATATTTTAATAATTTTTTAAAAATTTAACTTTAAATGTCCTTTTGAAAGTTCATATGATGCGATAGCGATAATCGGAGTACGCAGTTTTACTTTATGTGGTCTTCTGCTCAATAAATATTGAAAACTATAAAAGATACTTTTGGAAAAATTCAGTTTATTTTTGAACACTCTAATTCCCAACTTGGAATTTTTATAAATTTAAAATTTCTGTTGATTTAAGCAAAATATACGGTTTTTTGCATTTGCTAAATATAGCAAACATGTTGTTCATAATACAGTTGTTATTTTTTGCTGTTTTTAGTCTACTAATATTTAGTAAAAGCTTAGCAGACTAAATTCCTTTTTTCAATTAACTAAAATTCAACTCTAATATAACTAAAAATTTATAAAGTTTATTTATGATGTTATTGTTTTATTAATATTTAGCAAAAATAAATCTTCAATCTTTAGCAGTTTTTCTGCAACGAAATTTTTAACTAATTTTTAGCAGCTTTTTCTGTTGTTTTTACTGGTTTGTTTCTATGAGTGTATTATTGCTAAATGACTGATATTTATGAACACAAAAAATTTTGCTGGTATATTTTTGTATTAGCAACATGCAACAAAGTTTAGAAAATGAGCTTCATATATTTTCTAAATGCTTATCTTAAATTTATGCAGAGTTTATTAGTGTTTCTCTAGTTTCTTTGCATTATTATTTTTATTTTTTTTTTATTCTGGCCATTCTTTAATGGTCAATGCCCTTTTACCTTTTTTTTTGTATTCGTTATTGCTTCTGTTGTAGCTTTTGTAATTCTGCCAATAATCATATTGTTTAACTTGGCAAACATTATATTCGGGTGTTATACCTGAAGAATGGCAAAGTAAAGTTCGATTTGACAAACTTCAATTTAACTTCAAGTGCTTTAACAAAAATCTACACAGATACCTTAAAATTCCCATCTAGTTTATGGGGGTTTGAGAAATCGGCGTTTAAAAAATAAATAAAAATAAAAATAAATTATTATATTCAAATTCAAAGTTTATGGTTTCTTTAACAGGGCAAGTGCAACTAGAATCTCGTGCCATAATGTTGCATACAACTTATAGTTATTTTACTTATTTTTTTTTTAATTTTAAATAAAATAAACCACTGTATAATATTTGAGGCTATCATGTATATAATTGAAGCTATCATAGATATTGATGATTATGGTGATGACTTTGGGAAAGATGCTGATGATGTTGATGATAACGAACGATATTCATCATGATCATAATAGTAGATCATCAGTGTGTGACAAAGTTTTGATATAATTATTAATACATACACCAAAAAATTAAGTTGCCAGCATAAACTGCTAACATAAAATAACTAATTAAGTCATTAAAATAACCGTAGTTAAGTAAAAATTTAATTAAGACAATTATAAAAAAAAAAATTTCACCCAGAGAAAAGTCACAAACATTATTTTATTATGTTTCTATGAAGTACACAGAATTTAGTTAGAAACAACTGAAAAGAATAAATGCATAAAAATACTATTCGTGTGTACACTCATTGAAAAAAAGTTAGTAAAACCATTAATTGCAAGTTTTCAACTAATTTTTTGGTTTAAATTGAGATCTTAGTTAAACATTTTGCTAGTTTCCTTTAACCCTCTAACGGGTGAGGCTGTCTCAGGGCAGTCTTCATAAAATTTATTACAAATGCGCCAAATGAGAGTTTTATTAGTTAGAGGGTTAACAAACCTTTAAGGGAAAATAGCAAAATGGGTAACTATGATCTCAATTTGAACTAACAATTAGTTGAAAACTTGCAATTAACGCAATTAATTTGTTGATTTTTTTTTATCTTGCGTTTCGACAGTTTGAACTTTTTTCTATATATGTACTTTGAAAAATTTGGGGCAAAATTTGCTGAAATATAAAAGTTAGTACAGTTTGCTAAACAAATACTTTGCCATAAATTTTACTTGCGCAATATTACATTTGTATGCATTTTTATCAAAACAGCTTATTGAAAGTCTGGTGGCACTGTGCAGCCTTAAATGAAAACAAAAAAAAAAAAAAACTCTTAAAATGAATGTAAATTCAGACTCTGTAAATAGTTTGTAGTTAAAATGAACTGAAAATGTAATCTAATATAAATGATAAATCACTTCAAAATCGGTCTACTTACATTTCATTCAAATCAAATGTTCCTTGGTATTTGCTTTTAAATGTTGTTTAAATAAATAACAAATCCGTAAGAACAAATGAATAGTAAGTTAAAAATAAATGTTCAAATTTTAACTACAGATTAGTAAAAATAAGTGTTCGATTCAGTTATTTAAAATTAGTTCAGTTTTTTTGTTTTTGTTTTTTTTTTCACAAAGTGTAGACTCACACAATACATGCGTAAATTTTTTTAATTTATTGTAATATGAATTGAAATAGTTTTGTATGCTGTAACGGAAACTGTAACGGAAACAAATAAACTACAACATTTCGTTTTTGTGGTTAAATTTTTTACAAAAATTTAAATAAATGAAAATAATAAATGAGTTTAAAAAAATTTGTAAATGTTAGTTAATTATTTCAAACCGGCTTTTTTGCAATGCAATATTAATTAAATTTAATTTTGTTCATTAACTTAATAAAGAAGTTACTTTAAAATACTAGTTTCATACAAAGTATGAATCGTTTCATAGATATTAAAAAAATTTTCGTTGATTTTGTCGGAAGAAGTTTCATTAGTTTGAAGACAATATTCATTACTTTTCGTCCACTAAAATTCTCTCTGTGTAGAAGCTTGGCAAATAGAAAAAGCATGCCGATTATGCAGAGTACCGAATAAATACCAAATATTCTTGACAAATGCAAAAAAAAATATTTTGAAGTAAATGTTATAGAAAAATTTAACCCAAATGGAAAAGCTGGATACGCTCCTGGTTTTTAAAATAATCTCAAGGAACTTCTGCTTTAAAAATATGTAGTTGTTTGGGTTGTAATACAGTTTATTTATTTGTAGAACAAATTAAATTTTTTACTAACCTTGTAGTTCATTTAAAAAAAACAAACCACATCAAATGACTGTTTTATGATTTTACATTAATTTTTTACAGTAGTTTTTTTGTCATTTAAAAAAATAAAAAAAATTAATGTTGGTTTATTTTTTACTAACATCCCAGCAAACAAATAACCTGGATTTGGTTAGCAGTAACTACATTTTATGCTTCCAAAATAGCGCTTCACCGCCTTGTATTACGGAAGGCATACTGTAGTGCTTCCCAAAAAGCCTTATTTGAAGCAGTGAATAATGCTTGCAATGAAGAATGCAATGTCAACCTACAAAAAAGCTCTTCTTTTTGCCTAAGAAGGCATGAATTTATTGCTTCTAAGAGCACATGAAAGAAGCGCTTTTCACTTGCATAAAAGAGACATACCAAGTAGGACATCGGCAACAAAAATCATGCCTTCTGGATATGCTTTGGAAGCGCTTCGTACTTAAACAATGCCACCCGGAAGCGCTTCTGGGTAAGCACTATATTTTTCTGGGATTTTTGCTACAACTGTTAATCATATTTTGAACATTAAAAAATAAATGACAATGTTAGTTGAATTTACTGAAATGTAAGTCGTCATTTCTTTAAGTGAAATTTCATTTGTTTTTAACTACATTTGCAGTGGTCTTTATCTACATAGTATACAAAGTGTACCTTTAATTTTATACCCAAATTACCTTTTAATAACTTATAGTTAAAAAACGTTATAATAGGTAAGTCTTGACCCCACTTTGTAACCCCTAAACTTGAGATTGAGCACCTAAAAATATATGTGTCAAATATTTTTTTGTCCTTTACAACATATCCAAGTTTCATTCAAATCTGCGGATTCGCCACTGTGTAGTTTTCTTGTTAGTAATATTGAGCAAAACAAAATCAGCTAAGTTTAGCAGGTTTTCGTGCAACATCTTTTTGAACTTATTTTTAGCGGTTTTAGCAAAAAAAAATTTACTAATATTTTTTTATTAGTGTATCAGTGATAATGTCCCCAAAAAAAAGATCAAATTTCATAAACAAATTTTACAAATAAATCGAAAGTGGGTTAAATTAATAATTACGATCGTTATTATTTAAAAACATTACACTATTTACAGTCAACATTAATTTATTCTAAATTTGAAATAATAGTGTATCGGTGTTAATGTCAGTAGTACACTGTATCACATAATGATTTCTACTGCCTATAAATTATTTTTTTTTTCATCTTCACTTGATTATAGCTTTAAAGAAGTCGTTTGCTTTTTTTATAGTTGCAAAATTTGCAAGATTATCGTTGGATTTGTTTAGCACGTGCCTCTTTTATATGTAAAATTTTGCTATTAAACTTGATGTAGGCTGACTGCCAGATGTCAGCATAAATTTCACACTTATCTATACAACGTCCGGGGTATGAGTGAGTGAGTGAATGTAATGTTTGTGACTTATGATGGATGTAATAAATGGTTTTATAAGGTTTAATTGTGGCACTTGCAGCTAAAAAACATCAAAAAAACATCAACGGAATAGAACAACAAAACAGTTGTTAGACTAACACGCAGGCGCGGATCCAGGGGTAGAGAAAATGGGACATTTTCTGCGCCTAAATAAATTTTTTCAATACAAAATTATAAGAAATAATAGAAAATTTTTTAAAACACTCTAACTTAACACGCCCCCCAAACCTTTTTCTGGATCCGCGCCTGCTATCAAGAGAAGAACAGCAGCAGCAAACAATCCATGACAACAAATTTACAGGTTTTAAATAAAATATAGAAATAAAATCAGAAACATTGAAATAATATCTTTGAAAAGATAAAATAAATTGATTACAACCGGGAAGTTAATAAAATGGTAAGTTTAACACTGTCTCAGAAATTACTTCATAGTGTGGTAGTCTCATAGTGTCAGGTGTCATACAGTACACGAAATAATTATAAGTTCACCTATGAAAATGTGAAGTTTTTCCATTTTCTGTGGTTGGTGGATATATATCGATGTTCCAACCTTGAATTTCTTGTGGGTGGAAGGAGTCTGCAGATGACCAAGTCGCTTAGGACGAAAGTGCGGCACTCCCTCTAGCACTGATCCCCACAAGATTTTTTTCATCTTCTCTTACATTTATTAATAATTAGTGTTTTCTTTTTGTAATATTTTTAATTATAATCTCAAACATGACAATTCAAAAAGAAAAAATATTTGCATTATTTAAAAGTTTTTGCTTTTGCATAAAAGTAATAATGATTCTAGTCGATGCCAACCCCTTTCAAAACATTTTCTGCGGTTTTGCTGCCTTTTTAATAATATTTAAAAATTATTCTTTATTCGACAGCAAAATAAACATAAGTTCAGCCATATTAAACTCAGTTTTTCGGATAAATAATTTATTTTTTACTTTCTCCTTGCTGGTGCATTTTACAACTTCATGTCATTTATTTGAAGTACAATTTGTTTCGCGGCGTCCTAGTCTAAAAAAAAAGTAAGCACTTTATTCAAATAAGTCGATGTTTTTTAATGCAAAAACAACTAAAGTGTTTTATGAAAAAGTGTAAATGTTTGCTTTAAAATTATGAAGAAATAATGCGAAACCATTTGTCCTTTCAAGACGCACACGCCAATTTTTTGACGAAAATCGTCATAATCTGAAATATTTCGTCTATATAACAATTTTTTTAATGAAAATTATTGAAGTTCGAGGCCGTACTCTATATTTCTTTGTTAGGATATTGTCCTAACAAATAATCTATAGAGTTTTTGTTTTCAACTTTATTAATTGACCACTTTCAGGAATGTGTTTATAGATCTATTTCGGGAATTTTCTAGGTTCCCATCATAATAACACGTTTTGAAAGAGGTGACAATACCATGTAGAACATCAAGCATTCATATAAACTGGTGTTCAACTCGTGTTCACTAAATGAGAACTAATATATGAGCTCGAAATTAAAGATTATCTCCAATGATCAACAAATAAATCGAAAATATGTTTGTTGTATGTAAGGGGTACCTTTGGTAGATATTCAATACACGTTTTTTGTTTTTTCTCTATTTATTTGTACACTTGTTTTGTTTAAAAGCAAAATATACAGGCGGAGTAGTTGCTACAATTTTTATTAAAAATAAAAATAGTTCTTTTTCGACTTTTAATTGTGCAATGAAAATGAAAATTATTAAAGTTCGAGGCCATACTCTATATTTCTTTATTAGGATATTGTCCTAACAAATAATCTATATAGAGTTTTTGTTTTCAAATTTATTAATTGACCACATTCAGAAATGTGTTGATAGATCTATTCCGGGAATTTTCTAGGTTTCCATCATCAGAACACGTTTTGAAAGAGGTGACAATCCTATGCAAAACATCAAGCAAAAAAACATAACTTTTATTTTTAATAAAAATTATATCAAACTTTAATAATTTTTTCTTTTAATTTTAGTTCAAATTCATCTCAAAGCACCTTCCACTCTCGAGCGGTAAATTCTACTTCTCTCAGATGACAATGCTTTAAAAAGGAAAATTTTTAATGTTTTATTTTGGAGAATCATAGCGCACATGATATCTAGCTTCACCAAAATTGTCATTGCTAATTGCAAAAAATGGAAAAGAAATGATGATTTGTAATAAATAGAATTAAATTTTGATGGTTCGGGGAGATTTTTTAAGCTTGTCGACTTTACAATAAATCTTCTTGAATAAAGAAAATTACATAATTTTCTTTCTAAAAAGAAATTCATCTTAACCAAGCTAAATTTGGCAGACACATTTGAACGGCTCTTGGACTCCCAACTTGCCCTAAACTTAACAAAAATAAAAACAAAAATTACCCAGACGAAACATTTCAGTTTATAATTGATTTTTCCAAGAGGTAGCGTTGGAGTCTTAATGTATGTAAAGTGTCATAACAGAGCCCAAATTGTTTTGCATTCTTTCTTCATAATTTGAAAGCAAATATTTATTTTCCAAAATTTTGTTGTTTTTTGTATTAAAAAACATTGATTTATGACGTTTTGAAATTAATTGCATATTTTCGTTTATAAAAGAACGCAGCATATCAAAATTGTACTTAAAATAAATGGAAGAAAGTTGTAAAAGTGGGTTCGGATCAACTACTATTATAATATAATACAATATTTATTGTTATTTTTATGTGGTACACAGAGAGAATTCCTTGGACGAGTTTTAACGAATTTTTTTTTAATAAACTGGAAAATATTTATACAGGTAATGAGAACACATTACAAGTTAATGCATTACTTTATCACACCCATTGACAAAGTTTTGCTGGAAATTTTAATTTGTTTGCAAAACATTAATTAATATCACAAACTTTTGTAATGACTTTGTGTGTATACATAAAAATCATATTTTTGCCACTTGATACTTTTTTATTTATTTTATTTATATGAAGAATATAAGATTGTGTTCCGTTCTTCACAGAATTTCAAAATTAGGACAAACGCTTTTATTACAACGACTAAGCATTTCCGTACAAGTGAAGATTATGTTGAAGAATATAGCTCTGTGTTGCTGGAAGGAAATCTTTCCTACATACCCTATATTAGAAATGGGTATAGTAAAAAAATCTGAATGTTTATGATTTCTATGAATAATTTAAGGGTCATTGCTTAGGACCTTCACCTAACCAAATAGTAATAAAGGTTCTACTTGCATATGGTTTTATCTACATATCATCTCAATTATCTATATATATAAAAGAGTATCGTGACTCAAGAATTCTGACTCATCATCGCCCAGCCTAGGAGCTTGGAAGTTGAAATTTGACACATAGGTTCCTCCTCCGGAGTAATCCTCCGCATTTTTGGAATTTCTACGGAAAGTGACATAAATGGAAAAGTTTCTCCTTAGCGATCTGCCAAAATCCAATAGGCATTTGGAATTTTAAATATATTTTTTTTTTTTTTTTTTTTTAAAAAGAGAGGCAGCACTCAGAAAATACTTCCTATATTTAGTGTGTTGCTTTCTTTGGAAAGGGATAGTATAGAGATGAAAGGTGGGGAAAGATGAAGGGCTTCAGACATGGCAACACTGTAATTGCGCGAGATGATAAGTCTTAGAACAGTTGTTGCTCGCCACCTGATGGAGAGTTGGCGAACTTATTGAAGCTTTTTGGTTCATAGCCCTGATTCATTATTTTACTTCGGTGGGGTTAATTGCTATGGGAACACCGAAGGTGGACATTGCGATACGTATGAGGGATAGAAAAAACTCATACATATTATTTTGATGTTGCCGGCACCGGGGATCGAACCCGGGACCTTCTGTGTAAAAGTCCAACGCGCTAACCATTACACCACAACGCCCACAATTTTGCTAAGGAGCGTAAACTAATGGGTGATAAATGGGAAATCCACACAAAATTCAGCAAATTAATTTTGCAACCTGATATTCGGTATTGTACTTCCGTGCATACGTCCGCTAAGACTAGACTAGGGGCATAAACGGAAAACGGACGCCCTGTCCAAACCGCTTTGATTATCAAGTTAAATATATGTTATATTAAATATAGTCTTCTGAAGGAAAAATATCAACGCTTTACCTACATTACCTTAACAACACAGTGTGTTGTGACTAGAGATTCTAGAATTTACACAAACATTCCCTATGGGAAATGAGGAGTCAATTGACCTAAAAGTGACTGGTTAAAGAAGGACTTATCACAGGACTGGTATAATTTAATACTGAAGTGGGTTAAGCAGTGTCAATTGTCCTAAAATTACCAATCCTGTGACTGGTAAAGGGAGGACATACCACTTAACCAGAATGCTTATTAACAAGAAAAAGTCAGTTGGCAGGAATTTTACCCATTGGAAGCTGTTTAGTTTTCATTTATTTTATACATGATCCTTTTGCGACAGTCTTGTGGTATGCCCATCTTTGGTTAGTCCTGCCACTATGTGGTTTAAAGCAGGACAAATGACTCTCTCCTATGACAAGCCAATGTTAAAGTTGCCAGTTGTTTACATAGGGTAGGATTTAGCAGAGGACAGGTCCTGTGGCACACGCAGGGACCGATCCTGTGGCACACGCAGAACCGGTCCCATTCCCAATATGGTTGTTATTAGTTAAAAATTTTATATTTTTGTTTTGAATTAGTTCAATACTTTCAATTATTTTGTTTTATTTCTCATTAAGGAAATAAAACAATTTTTCCGTCTAAAAAATTATAAAATTTTCGATGACTCGAAATGTAACATATAAGGAGCTGTCGGTAGATAAAATCTGCATTAAAGTAGCGGATGAAGTCATTTTTAATTAATAACTAAACATTTCACTGTATTTTGTTTAACTAAAAAAACAAATGTTTCTGACCTTAAATAATCTTGCTCTCATCAACATTTTTTTTTAAAATAATATTTGGACACACAGGATTCGAACATGGGACTATAAATTTTTATTATTTATATTAAAGTAATGTAAAGAGTAAGTACTGGTAGTCAGAATAGTAAAAATATGTCATTACTGTTACTACACTATAATATTCTCTACTGAAACCGCATATTTTAAAAATGAGCAAAAAAAAAAACGATATTTTTTTACAATTTTGTTAAAATTCAATAATCAATCTTTTCTGGAAATTAAATTTTAAACTCTTATATTAAAAATAAAAAATAAAAATTGAGTGAAAAAGCCTAGGAAATTTTTAATTTCTCTGACGAAACAATATGATTTTGTGCAAAAGGTTAGATATTAATATTTTTTTGTGTAAAAACCCTTATTTGTATCTATAAATAATTTTTTTTATTAAAAACGTTAGGAGACTATATTAAACTAACATATTTATAAATGTTTTACTTTTAAATTTTAAAAATTAAAACCAAAAGTTTATTTTTCGATCTTTTATCATACATTATGATGTGAGCAAGATTATTCGAGTTCAAGATCATTTGTTTTTTGTTAAACAAAAAACCGTGCAATATTTATTTATTACTCAAAAAAGTTTTTGCCCGCTTTCTTATAGCAGACTTTATCTACTGACAGGTCCTTACATGTTTCATTTCGCGTCACCGAAAATCATCAGAGAACCAATGTAGAAGGGCTAGAATTATTCTACCCAAATTTTGAAGGAAAAAGATCAACGCTTTACCCGTATTGTTATATTTACTCGATGAGAAGTAAAAAACAAAATTGGAAGAATTGAACTAATTCAAATCAAAAATAAAACATTTTTAAGTAATAAACATTGTTCGTGTATAGACTAGAATCTCTAGTCATAATACACTGTGTTTTTATTGTTTATTAAATAAACAACAACACTTTCTGACTTTATGTCTGCTATAAGAAAGCGGGCAAAAACTTTTTTGAGTAATAAATAAATATTGCACGGTTTTTTGTTTAACAAAAAACAAATGATCTTGAACTCGAATAATCTTGCTCACATCTAACATATTTATAACAATTTGTGTAAATGAGATTTAAAATTAAATTAATAAAAACTATTTTAATTATAAAACTTATACATTTCTAAACCTTAAACGCACTATTGATATCCAACTTTTTAAAAGGTTTTATTATCTTCTATAATGGTATTAATTATTATCTTCTATGATTCTGGTTTTCCCGAATTTTCCAACTTTCCGGACAACTTTTCCAAATTTTCTCCAAGAACAATACGAAGACTATTAAAAAACTTCCACAAACAAATTATCCAAATCGGTCTAGCCGTTCTGAAGTGATGCGATTATCAACGAACATTATTTTATTTATACAGAAGAAGATTTGTTGGTTTGCCGGGGGGTGTTACAAACGAAACGAGGAATCATAGCTGACAAATCTTGTAACATCAACTATTCCCATGTTTAAAAAGTTGCAAACTAAAACTATTATGTTGAGATTTCATTACCGCTACTGCTTTTGCTGCTGTCTTTGTTGATGTTTTATAAATCAAAAGCATTCCTTAAGGTTGTTTCAATGTAAATCTTCATTAAAATTAATTTAATTTTTAATGCCTTCTCATGCAACAACCAATCTAGCAAGTACATTTATTACCCAGTGTAGAAACGGTAATGGCATATCATTACTATTCCGACTACCAGTAATGACACCAGCTTACTCTTTGCATTACTTTTATACACATAATAAGGAGTTACTACACTGAGAGAATCATCCTGCATGATATGAATAAAACAATTATATAGAATTTTTTTTCGAAGATTCAATGAAGAATTTCATTATATCCAAGAAATTTTTCATAAAATTTCTATCATAAAATTTCATAGTTTCATAAAAAAAATTGTACTTAAAATAAATGGAAGAAAGTTGTAAAAGTGGGTTCTGATCAACTACTATTATAATATAATACAATATTTATTGTTATATTTATGTGGTACACCGAGAGAATTCCTTGGACGAGTTTTAACGAATTTTTTTTTAATAAACTGGAAAATATTTATACAGGTAATGAGACCACATTACAAGTTAATTTAATTTTTAATGCCTTCTCATGCAACAACCAATCTAGCAAGTATATTTATTACCCAGTGTAGAAACGGTAATGGCATATCATTACTATTCCGACTACCAGTAATGACACCAGCTTACCATTTGCTTTACTTTTATACACATAAGGAGTTACTACACTGAGAGAATTATCCTTTATGATATGAATGATGAATTATATAGAATTTTTTTTTCGTAGATTCAATGAAGAATTTCATTATATCCAAGAAATTTTTCATAAAATTTCTATCATAAAATTTCATAGTTTAATAAAAAAAAATTCATTCGATTTTATGAATGATCTGTTTATAAATTTAAAGGTTAGTTTCTGTAGAGCTATGAAATTATTTTTTTCAAATTAAATTCTTCAATGTTTTAGTTAGATATTCCTAAACACAGGCTTCTAAGGTCTTTAATGTTCAAATTTAAATAAAAATATTATTTATTTTCATTTTTATACTTTTCCGACGTTTTGCTTGGTATTTTCCAGCATCTTCAGGGATAAATATTTATTTGATATATATTCCTTTAATCAATTACATTATTTTTAAAAAATATCACAGTAGTTAAATACATATGCTTCATAATTTCATTAATTTTCATAAATTTAAAATTTTCGTTTTAAGATTTAATTCTCAAGTTTTCAATTAATTTTGGAATTCTATGAAATTGTTTAAAAACTCATATGAAGCCGTTCATGACTTAGTTCCAATTCATTTTTCAAGACATTCATGCAGAGTTTTATTTATTAAAAATCTTCTATGTTCAAAACTTTAATGAAAATGTTTTATAATTTCTATAAACGCTGCATTGCAGAAATGATTCATTAGTTTCATGAAGATTTTCACTAATTCTACAAACATTTTATTAATATTGTCTTTAATGAATCCTGTTTCATAGATTCTATGAAAAGTTTTAATGGACGAGTTCTAGTGGCAATTTTCATTAAAGCTTTAAAGAAATTCATTACTGAAGTGAAAATAATTCTCCAGGTGTAATAACTAGTTAGTTTTGCCATTACTTCAAGACAAAAAATAAAGCATTACCTATATGTACTTCTTTATATCATTATTTAAAATTGGAAGCAATAATCTAAAAAAATTTTGAAAATCTTTTTTAGACTCATTATTTTTTCAACTTTAGTAAGTACATATATAATTACTTGTTTTATATTTTTTGTAAGCTAGAAAGTAATGAAATTTTGTGCAAGCACGTCATTTATGTTTTTAGCTATCAAGTACAACATGTGTATGTATAACATAGCTCAGATGGTAGAGCGGTTGACTGACAACCAGGAGTTCCAGGTTCGAATGCCGTGTGAGAACTTTTTATTACAAAATAAATTTTATATAAAAAAACAATTTTTTTATTAAATTTAATTTTTTTAAATGAATTTTAAATTTGTTCGGTTTAAGATCATATTATCTAATCACAAATAGAAATGGATAATTACTTTTTTACAACATATTTTCTAGATACTCGTACCAATCTATTCATCAGGTGACTCCATGGCACCATCTAATGGCTACATTAACTACTGACAAATTCTACTATTTTTAAGCAAACGTTTGAAAGAAAATGTTTTTTAGTAATGGAGAAATAAGTAAATTTTTTTGTTGTTATATTGCAAGTAAAGCTTCTCTATACTCACAATATTTTTTCCGTAAAGACTACTGAATATACACATTGCATTAACTGAAAATCAGTTAAAAACAGGACTATTTACTTTTCGCTTAAAACAATTGTAATTTTTAGTTTATTTTCAACTGTTGAATATTAATTGACAAAATCCATAAAAACAATAGATTGTTTTCGTTTATTTCAATACTCATTATAATATAACAACTTTTGAATAGAAAATTTTAACTGAATATTTTAACTATTACGGAAAGTCCGTTTCTTTGTTTATTTTTTTTGTTGAATAACAGACAGAACGTTAAAAAATATATTTCTTTGGTAATTTAATTGTATATTCCATTGAAACAACTTTACCGATTAAACTTTTAAACAACTCTTGATTTTTTATGGAAAAGTTCTTGTGAGAGTATTAATAGACTAAGCAAGAACTTATTTGTAATATTAATTTAACCCTTCATACCATATTATGAAAACATGTTGAAATTAAAGAAATTTTACTCAACAAGTTTTTTTTTTAATCATTTTTGACTCATTATTTGTATACATACTAGTAAGCATATATGTAACCACATATTTTTTAACGTTTTGTAAGGCAGTCATTATTTTGCGCTGCATCTGCATTTAAAAGTAATGAGATTTGTAATTACAATTGTACTTGCCATTAACAAATATGTGATTATATAACAACTTATACAGTAATGCTTTTCTACACTGGGTATAGAAATACAGTAGCTATAGCATCGCCACCATCACACTATGCCAGTTGATGTGATCTTTACTATTCATATTTATAGTAAACTAAACTACAAAACAAGTAGTACATACCCAGCAAAAAAAAAAAAAAAAAAAAAAATGGAAGTGATTCCTACAGATTACATTTGTCATTGATTCCAAATTCATTCCTGATTTTCCGCTTCCAAAGAAGTTAATTTTCACAACTTCCAAACACCTGATTTTGAACAGAATTCTATTTTTCGAAATCTAATCTATCCAACTCGGCCCAATCTCAAACTTTGGGGGTAAAATGAAGGAGAAAAATATATATACATTTTATTTGTAAACGACAATATCTGAAATATGAGAATTTGAAATTTTGTCGACCCACCCAGGCAGAAAAATACAATGGGCACAGTGGTCGGCGACGGTCAGTTTTGCGTTGGCAGAACATGGGATTAAAAATCTTGACAATCCGGTTACCCGATTGATAAGAGTGGTCAACCGTTGGTTGGAGAGATCTTGCCACCATTGGCATAATGTTGGTAATTCAAAAAATTTCGTGCTTTCAAATTATCTTAAATTAAATTAATTTTGAGAAATATTAATAATAACACACTTTTAAAATGCAGCAATACAGTTCAGTATTAGACTTTTGCATCATATTTGAATGTGTTAAATATAATAAAATGTAAAAAAACACATAATGCTTCGAATTGGTTGTAATATTGGTAAGAATAACATCGGCAAAGTATTTTGCGTGTGGTACTGGCAAAACATATGCTTTGTAACCAATATAGTGTTGTTATAGTACAATATTCGCTGCAACTTTGGTACAAAAATATCAGTCGTTTGCAAGTACTATTTGTGTTCTACGGTTGGCAATGGGCCACCTCAGAACACTCGAGAGAAGAACACACATTGCAGCTGCTTTGAAGACAGCGTTCCCACTAATTAGGTAAAAAAATGCTTTCGGAAAAGTTAAAAAGCAATGCAAATTCTGGATTATCTCCTATGAGAGTTCCCTTGTTAACATCAAAAGAATTAAACTTTCATTAAACCATAAGCGTTGCTTAACATACAATAAAGAAGGATCATAAAAGAAAACTTCCACCCTATGACATGCTCATATAAAATTCATTGATTCCGATCCAAATTTTCACAACATCGAAATCCAAATCATTGCAATGTATTGCATTTTTATCTATTCTTTTGATGCTTTCGTTTTTTTTTTTTTTGCTGGGTAATAGTTAGTTTGATTCTAATGGCTTTAGATTGCCTATTTACTACCACATTAACTTCCCACTCATATGAATGTTTTTTGTTCAATTCCGGAACGCATTCAATGGCTTGTTAGCAACAAATATTTGAATAAAACCGACACTTTGTCTTTTTGCATTGGAAACATTTTTACCTGCAAAAGAGAAGAGAAACATTCGGTTGGGTTGGCTTATCAGCTGCTGTTGTTAAGCAATATCTGATTTTAAAGTTAACCTTTCATATTGGCGCCTTGCTATCTGTTGTCAAACTGGGCTGCCGAAGTCATCAGTATATGACTGCTTCAAAGTGGAATGGTCTAAATGTTGATTGCAATAGTTTTTGTTTTTTGAATGCTTCTATAAATTTCTTTTTTATGTTTTTTAGCGCAAAACTAATTTTTTTTATCTAAAGAAAAAAGTAATCTAAATGGCTGTTATATTTTCTTTTTCTTTAGCAATGAATATGTAAAAATTAGAACGTGTGATTGCCATTTAACGTGTGATTGCTATTCATTGCAAAAACTAAAAAAAGCAATAACGTTAAATGGATATTTATGGTAAGCGTTGAGATTAGAACTCTTACTTGTCTCTAATGGATACGTAAGCTTAGGTCCAGTATTATAGTCAGCACTAACAATAAGTACGAATTTTTACTCAAATTTTACTTAAGTTAGAATTTCTACAAATTGTTTTCAATGCTGACTATGAAACCGAACCTTAGACAAATTGAAATTAAAAAATATCTGGGAGGTATATTCAAAGTGGGAGATATATTCAAGGTGGTATTATTAGTTAAATATGAAACAATCAACAATAAATCCGATTTGATTTTATTACCCCTAATTTAGTGTTATGCAAGAATTTCTAAACGTTTTTTTTTATTAAATGATGGCGTGTAATAAATAAATATATGCCATTTCGTTTGGGATATAACAGTTTTTATATTAATTTACCTGTTCAATTATTTGTAAAAAAAGTTACACCATTTATTCTTCTTAGTTTAAACGAGCTTAAAATCATTGATTTATTAATTATTTATTTCCAATACTTCGTTTCCACATTGGGTGACTTCTTCAGGGAACAAATATTACATTTTGAAAAACTTATATGGGCTATTTCAAACTTTTTGAGCACCTGCTGAAACCGACATACTATGGCTCTTATTTCGTTGAGTTTTATGAATTGAAAAAAACGTTGTACAGGGTTTGCATAACTATACTTGAAGGATATGACGTGCAAAGTTTTACATCGAAAAGTCTTCAGCTTAAGAATTGGTGGTCATCTAAAATTCGAAAAATTAAAAAAACGACTTGAAACTTGCAAGAGTTTTTTCATTCATTCCGTTTTCTCTGTAATAGTTTTTAGCTTTCAGATCCAAACCAATACAAAATATAGTCACTAGACTTGGAGGATATATCCAGAAAAAAAATTTTTTGATATCGCTGCAGGGTGAACAGTTGCATGGTGGTTTACAAGTGAAACCAAAATTTTCCGAATTTTGAACTTATTGAAGATTTTAAATAGGGTTTTTGCGCCGTTTAATAAAAATGAGTTTTAAGCGCTGAATTATAAAAACGGCGTAATTTTATAAAGTTAGAGGTATATGAAGTTGGTGTCAGCGCACCAATAACGTATCACGGACATCACAAACTTAAAAAAAATTAGCGTAAATTTTTTGAAAATGTATCTTTTTTGCGTCTGACAATCTGAATTGTCTTTTAAGTTGGCTAGTGTATTGCGTGATGTGAGTAACTTCGTAAAGTACACCTCCGAGGCGAAAACGCACTTTAAAATTTTTAAACGCAAAAATTTTATGAACTTTTGAAAATTTTTGCAAAAAAAACAATTTTTTTTAAGCTTTTTTTATATCAAAACATGGGAATATGTTTAGGTATCTAAATAAATTCTTCGCGACGAACTAAGCTGATAAAGTGCAAAAAAAAATAATTTTTTTCAATCCTGGCGCGTGCAGCGGCAGTTTTTTACAAACACATTTCGCTTTGTGACAACTAAAGCGCTGTATCAATTCCGCTCAAACGTACATCGAATGGAAGACTTTACTGAGCTTGATACTAACATCGAAAACGCACCAAAAAATTTTAAGGATTTAAAATTTTATGGAGGAAACAAAATGTTTCTAACCTCAAAAAGCATCATTGTATGAAATATTTGATTTTGAAAATTTAAAAGAATTATTTGTGAATTCGGGTTAATAAGTAACCAAGAATCCCAACAAGTATTTTATAATCGGTCCAATATTAATATTTGCAAAAAAAACGCGTTTTTTTTTGAACCCCTACCCCACCTTAATACTACCGCGAAAACCGCCAAATTACCGCCGATGCAATGACATCTTTAAGAACTTGCTTTATTATAAAAACTCTATGATCATAATAGAATTTGCTGAATGCTTCTAAGAATAAATATTTGAGTTTCAATTCAGTTTATTTTATTTATGTGCGTGAACAATCGTGAATAAAAATTAGTAAAATGGTTTCAGATTATACATTAAAAAACGTGAAATTCGTAAAAATAAAACTGAGAAGCGAAACAAATTTACCGATAAAAGACGCGAATATCGCCAATCTGAAAAGTTAAAAGCAAAAAAAAAAATAAACAAATCGCAAATTGGTGTAAGAAAGTCAGTTAGGGATTTGGTTTTAAATAAGAATAATAATAATAATAAAAACAATGCCATCAAAACAAAAAATTGCGGATTAAAAAAAATTTAAAACGGCTTAGAATTTATCACTGGAACCCAAGATTTAACTAACGAAACGTTAGTTACAGCTTCCAATTTTAAGAACAATTTTACAAATTTTCAAAGGTAACAAATCAAAATAGCAAAAAATCCTGAATGGTAAAGTTCGCGACCGGATTTCACATGCTCAAATATCGGCTTATACACACACAAATCGACATTGATGTCAGACAAAAAAAAAAACTTAAAAAAAAATGTCTGTACATTTTTGAAGTTGCCCATAAACATATAATAAATTTTATTTTTTGTTAAAAGGTGGGAAATCAAAATTCTTTCTGTCAATATAAAAAATAAAAATATTCCAGAAATCAAAATTAAATAAAAATATCACAGAAAACTAAAATAATTATAATAATATTTAAAATCTTAACTAGAATATTGACATACATATATTATTAAACATCATGATACGTATTAGTTAGTTTCTATTAACTAAATGTCTGTAATTTTGTGCAACACTTGCTAGACATAGATTTCTGGAATATTTTTATATTTTCATATTGACAGAAAATATTTTTGATTTCCCGCCTATAACAAAAAAAGTTTTTTATATATAAGTTTTTCAAATATTAATATTTGTTCTCTGAAGAAGTCACCCAATGTGGAGACGAAATATTGGAAATTAATAATTAATAAATAAATAATCTTAAGCTCGTTTAAACTAAGAAGAATAAAATAAAAGAAGATCAAAGAAAACTTAACATTATTGCAAAATGTATATAAAAAATATGGCATAAGAAAATTTGAACTTTACTAACAAATATTTAAAATCTAATCCGAAATTCGTATTCTGCGTTTTCAAGAATTATTAAATAATAATTTTAAAGTTAATTTCGAAAATTTTTAAAATTAACCGCCATATTGGATCTGTCATTTTTAATTTCAAAAATCTGATGCCAGATTCGTGTTAAGCTGCCGCCAAAAACTTAAACTACTACTAATTTCAAGCAGATCCCGCAGTTACTTAATTTGTTTTAAAGCGCCTCTGAAAGTAGTATCTCAGCTACTGGCTAAACCATCATTACCTGCATCTTGCTCCACTTGTCTTTTAACAGCAGAGATATTCACCTAAATTTTAAGAGACTATAAAACTATGAACATCAATCTCAATTTTGGACAGGATGGGATCTCATGTTCCCAAAGAATGCCCAATATACATACATGAACTTATTTCGTGGCATCAAATGCGATCTTATATAATACTAGCTGACCAGGCAAACGTTGTTATGCCTTCAAATTTTAATTGTAATTATTTCTTTAAATCAAGAATTTTCTTTTACGCAAATAATAATATAATAATAATATATTTTTTATGTTAAGTGTACCTGTTAAACATGAATTGTTACTTAAAACCATATCATAAAATTTATTGTTTACTTCTTTACCTTTTTTATTTATTCTAGGACTATGAGGAACGCTAAAACAATTTTTGAACAACATTATTAAATTAGCTTGCAAAAAGTCTTGCATGTGATAAATTATTTTAATGCTCATTTGGTTTTTGCTTTTGGTACCACGCCCATTTATCCCATTCCGCCCATTTTCAGTTCGACTACTAACATTTGTAATTGATGGACTCGTACAAAATTTGAAGGCAATATAGCTAATATAGAACCCTAGATATTTAATATTAATATTAATTTTGTATATGAGCTAAATAATCACTTTGTATGGGAGCTGCCACGCCCACTGGTATGATCCCGCCCAATTTTCCCATGACTATTCATAATATAATCAACGTGCACAAATTTCTAAGACTCTGGCTATTATAGAACTGTAGATATATGATATTAAATATTTACTTTGTATGGGAGCTGACACGCCCACTGGTCCGATCACGCCCATTTTTCCCATGACTATTCACATTAACAAATAATCAATGTGTACAAATTTCTAAGACTATGGCTATTATAGTACTGTAGATATATGATATATGATATTAAATATTTACTTTGTATGGGAGCTGCCCCTCCCACTGGTCCGATCCCACCCATTTTTTGTCTTATTATTCAAATCAGTAACATATGGGATACTGCAATGTTTCAAAACTCTTGCTATCACAATAGTCAAGATATATGATGTTATTCAATTTATGTGGGAGGTGCCACGCCCACCTAGCCGAAAACCTAATTTGGATTATAACCTTTCAATTGAAACCGGTTTGGGCCAAATCGGCTGGATAGGTTTAGAGTCTATAGAGGACAAACATACAAACATTGTATTTTATATATATAGATTATTTTTATGTTTCCGCTCATAACTTAAAAAAAAAAATTCGGAACGATTTATAGCCTATGTCCATCCTGGAGGACCAAATTAAATATTGGTAAAAAAAATTTAGAAATCGTATGATTAGTTACGGAGATTACTTTCCACAAACAAACAAACAAACATACAAACATTACCTCTTTATAATATTAGTATAGATAATTTTATTCGAATAATAGCTTCATCTAATTTGACCAAGTTATATATAATTTGATACAATTTGACTGCTATTTTGTTTCTTATTCCAAATAATAATGAGAATTTAAATTTTATATACCCGAGTTACGATGTCACTATACCACTCACACTTATTAAAACTAATATCTTTGTTATAATTTAAATCTTATCTTACTTCTTCCTTTGCAAGTTAATAATTATTTTCCTTTATTTTAATTTTAAATCCATACAATAAAGCTGTTTAGAATTTAAGAATTTATCATTATATTTCTAATTTTTAGACTTAATCTCAACACTAAAGTTGATTTCGATTCACTTTAAAACGACTCAAATTTGTGTTTAGTTTTACTGTCTTAACTCGCGTTTTCGCTAAACATAAATATGTGTGAACGCCATATGTAATGCATATATACTACTAGCTTATCCAGAATTTCGAAAATTCTCAAATTTTGTATTGAACGAGAAGAAGTATTGAGCTGATTATGAAAAACTACAAAAATTATATATTTTGAGGGTACTTACAGTTCGCTACCCGCCATTGAATCTGGTCTCTTGGTGTAAATTATTTGAAAATTTGAAAAAGCATAACCCGTTTGATATTAATACACAGCGACACAAAATTGATCCCTTAAATCGAAAACAAAGAGGTTTTCCAATAGGTACTTGACAACTTTTAATTTAATTTGTGAACGCACTATTTCACTGATCATCTAACTGCTACTTTCCTTTTTTTCAGTAAACTCAACATTTTCATCATTTTAAAGTACACGAAAGAACAACGTATGCAAAGTATGAAAATGTATACGGAGTCGGTGACCGCAACTTTAAGAGCGTTAACTCCCATTTTTGTTCGTTATTCTCGCCCTAGACAAGCAATAACAAGTTTAGTGCAAAAATTTGAGTCTACATATTCATTGTGTAATGCTACCGTGGCAGTGAGAAAACGGGTTGGTCGAAATGCCTAAAATATCACTGCAGTTCAGGCGTCCGTAGCAAATGATCCGAATCAGTCGATTCCGTGGCGTTCTCAAGAACTGGACATCGCCAAGACCACATTATGGCGAATTTTGCGTAAGGATCTTGGTTTACACCCATACAAGATCAAGCTGACTCAAGAATTGAAGCAGATGGCCGATGGAAATATCTCAATTGGTTTACGTTTTATTTAAAAAAAAAAGTTGTCAAGTCCTTATTGAAAAACTCTATATTTATTACACAGCGGCACAAAATTAACCACAGATATCAAAAAGAAAAGAGTATTGATCCGAGCTTTGATATCAAATATTTATGCCTCGCTGATTTTAATGCCGTACACAGTTTTTTTACGTATGGGCCAGATTTCTCACAAATTGAATTTAGGTTTTGCATGTGTTAGCGAAGTTTTTTGTGCAAAAAATTTAAAAAATATAATATTTTCTCTAAATTTTTTATGGTAAATACTGACGTGATCTCTAAATCATTTGGGTATAAAATTCCTCGAGCCCGAGTTTTTATTCGTAATACTCGCTTATCTAGTAGAGCACATCCGTTTGTAGTTGATTGTCCTGTCGTTTTTTAGTCGAACGATTCGTATGTGGAACAGACTTCCCGCAGAAGTCTTCCCTGTTACTTACAATTTAGAAAAATTTAAATCAAATATCCACAAGCACTACTCCCTCTTTCCTCCTTCCCATACCCTATTTTCCTGATCAATATAATGCACTGCATGAGTAGGGGGCATCCCCTGAGTATTGGTTAAATTAAAAAAAAAAACAAATATGTTGCTGATTTTACTCACTTCTTTTGGTGTAAATTTTAGGCACATTTCACGTTTTCTTATGAACAGATTTGTTTTTTTGCGTATGCACAAAAAAAATTTGATCCTTGGCGAATTTGGATGAAAAACTGTAAAAAAAAAATATGACATGAATGCGTAAATGATGGTCATTATTGGATTCGTGATTAAATTTCCGTTTTTTTTAGGAGTTAATTTGTTACCGTTTGCTCCCAGGGCGTGTTTTGTGGATATAAAAAAATCATATGTTATATGTTACTAAAATTTTCTTTTTCAGTTCTAGAGGGGGTCACACATTTTTGTTTTGAGGGGTGCCTGAAAAAGTAAACTTCATACGAATTTATTAGTTTTAGCCACCAAAATGCATTTAAAATTCGAATGACACTTTATAGTTTTGTGTGTAATATTTTCCAATCTAAAATATTTTGTAATTCGTAAATAAAAAAAAAAAAAAAAAATTATTAAAAAATTAGTTTTTTATTGAAAACATTTTTTTTTTAATAAAATGTGCCTACACGGGATTTGAACTTGCGACTCTATGTTGTTAGTCAACCGCGCTACCATCTGCGCTATATCGACATGTTATACTTTAATATAAACATAAATGAATTGCTTGTACAAAATTTTATTATTATTTATTACAAAAAATCAAAAATATGCAGTTATATATGTACTTACTACACGCAGTTTCTTTATTTTTAATGTAAATGTAAGTCATTTGTAGAACAAATAAAATTGTTAACTTACCTTGTAGTTCATTTAAAAAAACTACTCACTTCAAATGACTGTTTTATGATTTTATATTCATTTTTTACAGTTGTTTTTTTGTTTTGTTCATTTTTACTACAATTGTTAGTAATTTTTTGAACATTAAATAACAAATGAAAATGTTAGTTGAATTTAATGAAATGTAAGTCGTCCCTTCTTTAAATGAAATTTCATTTGTTTTTGACTACAATTGCTGTCGTCTTTAGCAACATAATTTCCTAAGTGTAGAGTTAAAGAAATAATAAGTCTAAAAGTAGATTTGCAAACAAATTTTACATCATTACTTTATATTTAAAATATTGATAAAAATAAGTACGTATTGGTGACGCAGTAGTTTTTGTATTGAAATAATGGGGAAATTAACTAGTTATTAGTACCAACAAAAAAAAAATTATATGTCATTACCGTTTTTACACTGGGTGTCTTCATAATAACTGAAACTCATTCACCAAATTGTCGTCCAACTTGGGGGGTATGAATTAATCTTATTTATTTTGGTTTAATACAAAGTGTTTTTAAATGGTGACTATTACTGTCGCCACTGTATCCCTTAGAATAGCGATTTGTCGATTTTCGTTAATTTTTAATATAATAGTTGTTATTAAAGAAAAAAAAAATAAATTGGAAAAATGATAATTCAAGTTTGTGTTTGGAGCGACTCCTTTCCAGAACATTTTATGATTGCTTATTTTGCCAATAATTTAACAAAATTTGAATGTTTTTCTTAAAGTTTGCATAATTTAAGGAAGAAATTTCACTTAAATTTGATGGGACAATAAATATATTTACTTTTATCTAAAAATCGTTAACCCTTATGGGCTTGGGGACAAAAATACCGCATGCAAGTTAATTTTAATTATGACTAAAAGATTGAAAAGCCTTTGAATTGATGAAAAACATCACCACTTAATGAAAATAATTATTTTATGTAACTTTTTCAATTTAGGGCTAATTCTTTTGGCCAATTTTTACCCTTTGGGAAATTTAGAAAAAAAAAAATTTCAATATTACTATATTTACTTTTATTCAAATAATCTTTAACAGTTAGTGTTCGTTAGTTTTGTACACTTACATTTGATTATTTAACAAATATCTGAAAGATTTTATTCTGTAAGTAAAAAGTGAAAACGTAAACCTTGTATGGATCAAGTTACACAAATTCGAACTTTCTTCAATTTTTGACAAAATAATCTAAAAAAGGAGGAGGTGGAAAGTAGTCGCTACAAATACAAACTCGAATTAACATTTCTCCAATTTTTTTTTTACTTTAATGGCAACTATTATGTTATAAAAATATTAATCGACATTTCCAAATTAGGCGTTTTAAAAAAGCTTTAAAATTGATTTAAAAAAAAGTACATTTTTACGTTTTTATAAAAGTGGGCTAAAGTAGGTTAGTGATAGCCGATGAAGTCAGAATTGCATACATGAATAGCTTTGAGAATATTAAATAAATAAATGATAAAAAAAGTAATTTTTCGAAACTTAGAATTTTGGGAATTTTTAATAATAATAATTTTTTTTACAAAAATGGGCAATTTTTTGCTGTCATGCGGCACGTTTAAAAATAAAAACAATTCCTTCTGTTTGGAACCACTTGGAATAAAACTGAAAGGTGTAATGACCAATTGAATTTTAAGGGCCACCCTACTATATATGTGTTAGTTTCTGTAAGTTGGTAATGAAAGAAGATTATAGTTAATTAATGCTGTAAAACAAGTTCAATTAAAAAGAGACCAACTTAAATAAATTGCGTAATAAAACAATTTTCATCAACAAAATAATTTAAATTTGTAACAATGAAAATAAATTAAGAAATAACAAAATAAAAGTTTTATGTAACAAAACGGTAATGTTTTATGTATATTAGAAAATTTAATAAAATGTGATGTTACCTAATCGTCACTACACAGAGAAAATTTTAGTGGACAAAAAATGATGACAATTTTTAATAAAAAAATAAAACTTCTTTACAAATCCAACGCAAAATTTCATTGAAATTAAGACATTTCAATATTTAATATAACAATGCAGTATAAGGTAGACATACACACAAAAAACACAAAAAAAACAAGTTTTCAATTTATTTTTTATCAATGGTGATAATCTTTAACTTCGAGCTCATATATTAATTCTCAGTTAGTGAGCAAACTAGTTTATATGAATGTTTGATGTTTTGCATGGGTTTGTCACTTCTTTCAAAACGTGTTCTGATGATGGGAACCTAGAAAATTCCCGAAATAGATCTATCAACACATTCCTGAAAGTGGTCAATTAATAAATTTGAAAACATAAACTCTATAGATTATTTTTTAGGACAATATCCTAATAAAGAAATATAGAGTATGGCCTTGAACTTGAATAATTTTCATTTTCATTGCACAATTAAAGGTCGAAAAAAACATAATTTTTATTTTTAATGACAATTATATCAAACTTGCAGTAAAAAAAAATATTAAAATTTAAAATCTCGTCTACAAACGAGGTTACATTTTTTTTTTATTTGTAACTCTAGGTTTCCATATAATGCTTTGGAAAAAAGTTTTCGCTCTTTTGAAAGAACTCTTTAAAAAAAATATAAGGAAGACCGGCGTAATAAACACGATTTGTTTGTATCGATAAAAACACATTAGAAAACTTTCAAAATGGAAAAATTTTGCATTGAACATGTACGTTTTGAAAAAAATTTACTAATCGAATCTAAATTTTTCCGTCTTTGTAAAAACGGAAGTATGCGGAAAATTAATCCGTTTTTTTTTTATATATCAAAAATGTTATATTATCTCTCAACCAGCAAAGGAAGATATAAATTTGAGCCATTAGAGTCGCCAAATAATAATTTTCAAAAACTGACTGAAAATGACAAAATTTTTAAAAAATCCTTAAAAATAATTTCGCACTAATCAAGATTTTTATTTTGCAAATTTTTCATTGATGCCTGATTTGTTAATACAAAAAATTTAATTAAAAACAAAACATTAACGCTTTAAGTGCCAAGAAAGCGTCAAAGTTTTAATTTCAATTAATTATATCACCACTAGAGATCGCGCGAATAGGCTATAAAATGTACAGAAAATGCAAACTGGGAAACCAATGTATGGTAAAAAATGGATTAATGAAAAGATTCAATCTCTTTATGAAACTTGTTGTTCAATTACACCTCTTTATTAAGAAAATGAAGGTTTTAGGACACTAAATTATATATTTCATATAATTTAATGAAATCTTGTATTAAGATAATAATATATTTCAATGGACGAGTTAAAGTGCAACTTTATTTTTTAAGCCTTAAATTTATTACCACCAAGCAGATAATTCTCTTAGTGTATAAATAGGAAATATATCAACAGCAGTCATACATAATATAACAGCAGAAGTTAAAATTGACGAGAAAGTTCATATAAATTTTAATTAATAATAAAAGTAAATTAAATCTTTTTTTTCTTCTTTAGGTAAACTAATTATGTGTGATGTGAATTATTTCATTAAATGATAAAATAAAAAAACAAAAAACTACTCATTCTCACATGTGAAGCATAACATAAATACCAACAAAAAAACATAAAAAAGTTAAAAAATACAAAACGCAATTAAAAAGTCAACGACAGTTATACCCAAAATTGTTTATAAAAAAAAAAACTATAGATATTTTCTTAAAAAAAAGTTTATAAAATTCACTTAAACTATTACATGAAGTAACTAAATGGTTTGAGAGTTTTTTGTTAAGAAAATTAAAAAAAAATAAAGATACAAAAAAATAAAAAAATCAAGGTTGCTGTATGGGCTGAGATAAGTTTTACAGTTTTTTTTTTTAATAACGCGTGCTGTTTTGATAAAAGAGATGATAAACGAACATTTTCGGATGACTTTCTTTGAAAATTGAATTAAATGTAATTTGTTTGCTTTAATAAAACGTGAGAAATTTTTGAAAATAACAATAAAGTTCAAATTCAAACTTATATTTGAAATTAATTATTAGAAAGCTATTTAGGCCTAGTTAAGACAATAAAATTTGTATGCAACAATATATTTTAGGCCAGAAATAAAACAAATTTTTATTGAAATTTATGTGTCAGTAACTTAACTTAAATAGTAAAAATAATATGAAATTATATTATAATAATAATAATATATAATACATAATTATATATAATATTTAATTTGATACAATTTATATCTCATAAATCAAGTTCGTTTCTTAAGTCTTTTGTTTCACATTTTTCTTTTCTCCAATTGTAGCACATACTTCACCTTCTTTCTTTCTTTCTTCTTCATTTCATTTATTTACATAATTTATGTGAAAGATATATTGAATGTTATTAACACTTTACAAATGACCTATAATGAACTTCACAATTATGCACAGTAGCGGCAATGCAAAAAATAAAAAATATTGCAATATGCATTACATATGTTAGAACATCAACAGAAGTAGCCACAAAACATGCAATAACAAAACTGGAACACATTAATGAAACACGTTATGAGGCTTTAAATTCACAGCACACTTAATACAAAACATGTTAAGTAGTTGGATGGTAATAGAAAAAGAAGAAAATTCTATAATATAATGTAACAGATTATTTATTTACCACACACTGACAAAACATGCATAAACATGATTTTATAAGAAATATATAATAATTATGAAAATGGACAGAGAAGACAATAAAAAAATATGGAATTGAAATGTTTTTGTTAAGAAGTAATTATATCACGAAAATAATATGCCTGTAGGAACAAAGATGGAACTAATGTCATTAGTAGGGCGCCCAAAAAAAAAAATTCCAAACCAGTAAAATAGTAAAATCCAAATAACTGATTGCAGAACAGCTTATACTGTATTATAACAGGTTCTAATTTCAGTTCTGCAACTGGTTTTTTTATATGGATTTTGTCCTATTTGCATTAGGTTCTTTACCTCCAAACAAGAACAGGTTGCTTTAGAACCGTTTCTAGAATCAGTTATATAACTGGTTCTGGGATAGAGACACCTTACATTTCGACTAAAAGGAACCTGTTCTAGAACCGGTTCCATATAACCGGTTGCAAAGGAAGTTGTTCTAGAACAGGATCTTAGGTAATATGTTTTAAAAAATTTTGCTGGGTAATAATATATATTTTTTATATTATCAGCTAACTTATCTCAAAATATCTGAATTTTAAGACTTAACCATAGTTATGAATGTAAATATCTGTCGTTAATTTAAACTCTGGTTATATTAAGAAGAGTTACTTCTAAAATTAAATTTTTGACAGGACGATGTCTGCAGCATCAGTTAGTATTTTCATAATTATCTCAAACCGCTTAGGAAAGAACATTTTTGAAGCTCAAATGTTTCAAATCTATCCAGCAACTGGATTGTTTTTTGTTGGCAAAAATTTCTTCATTTACTTTTATTTCCAATTTTTAGAAATTTTTACACACAGAGAAAAATTTAGCTATTTGCCAACTGAAATTCTGGCACAGCAACTCAAATGTGGTTAATAAGAATTTCAGTCGGTTGATAAAACTGAACATTTGTTTTCACAGCAAAATTCGGTTAATTCAACTGAATTTTAGTTGAAACACTCAAAATATTCAGAAGTCTAATGTTAATATCGTTGTGCTAACTGAATTTATAAGTTGTTAACCTTAATATAGGCTTTTTAATTCGGTTGGCACTTTAATTCTCTGTATGTAACACATTTAAAATGAGCAGATTTTCAAGAATTGAAGAACAGATTTTCAAAAGCCTAAAATCATTTAAATCTGCCTATATTTACTGAATTATAAATCTAAGAATGCATTTTTCCAATTGAGGTATTCCTGTACTGATGCTGCATTATGCACAAATCGGTTTAGTTCAACGTTATGTCTGGTTTTATATTTGCCTATTGAATTATCAACTAAAACCAAATTTTTTTTAATGTATATGTAACAAATAAGAAAGCCGAAAAATCGAAAGCAGAAGTCGACTTTCTTCGTAAGAAAGTCGACTTCCAAAAACTTGAAAAAGTCTATTAGTCAAAAGTCGATTTATAGAAGCCTAGACTAAGCGTTGCACTTTTTTGCTCGCTACTGTACATGATGAAGTATTTCGCCCTATGAAATATTTCATAAATTTTGGGAATGTGTTTCCGAACTCCACCTAGACCTGTTTAAATTTTATTATCAATTTACTATATGTATTTATTCAACTGGACAAAAAAAAGAGTACCTTTCACCAAATCTTCCGCATATCGAGATATTTTTATTTTTAGTTTTATTTTTATTTATTTGAAAATTAGTTATAAACTAGCACAAAAAGATTGATATCTTATAAATGACAGTGCTAGTAGTGTAAATATATACATTTTGAATGGATATTTAAATATAACAATTTTAAGAAAAACAAAAAAAAAAGTTAAATAGGAAAACAAAATTATATTTTTAAGAATTAATTATTAAATGAAATATAAAATTAGTGTAATTAAAGTTAAGAAACCCAATTTGATTATGACAAAGTTTACAAGTTTATGACAAGTTAAAAAGATTTTGTAACTCCTTTTTAAACTGCAATTCACTGCTTATGGTTTGAATTCTGTAGGGGAGTTTGTTGCAAAGAATATCTGTTGAAATGAAGAATTGTCTCTTTGACATTAAAGTTTTATGTTTCTCTGGATAATTCTTTTCCCACGGGGTAACCCACAAAATTTTATTTTGGAGAAGAGGTAACTTGGCTGTTCTGTATAAATGATTTTGTGCAAAAATAGTATGAGCTAATTAAATATGTGAGGACATTGTTTCATGAGTATCAGATTTGGGAAAACTTCATAAATATGATTGATAGTTCTTCATAGATTTTCGTCCAATGATACTCTATCATAATTTTGATGAAGCTTGAGAGTACACCCAGGGAACTTCTGCTTTAAAAATATGTAGTTGTTTGGGTTGTAATACAGTTTATTTATTTTTAATGTGAATGTCAGTCATTTGTAGAACAAATTAAAGTTTTTACTAACTTTGTAGGTCATTTAAAAAAACAAACCACATCAAATGACTGTTTTATGATTTTACATTAATTTTTTACAGTAGTTTTTTGTTAGTTAACAAATGAAAAAATAGATGTTTGTTTATTTTTTACTAACATGTGGTTAGTTGAATTTACTGAAATGTAAGTCGTCCTTTCTTTAAGTGAAATTTCATTGGTTTTTAACTACATTTGCAGTGGTATTTACGTACATAGTATTCTAAATGTAGGGAATTATTTAAGCTTCCAATTTAAATTTTGTTTATTAAATACATTTTTCACAAGTATTTAACCATACATGGGTCTAAATAAATGAATGGACTAATTAATTGATGATTTCAGTAAAATTTCATTTATATGAATTTTAATGAAATTATTTTCATTAAATTTAATTTAGTATGTTAATCTCAAAATGCCGCTCTAGTGTACTTACATAACCACTTATATGGTAATGATTTTCAGCAGTGGGACGTAAAAAGAATAGAGAGTTAAAGCATTTATTTTGGAATGGAAATTATTCCAATGGAGCTTATTTCCTTGCATCCATTGGAACTTTTGTTATTATAAAACAAAGACATTACTTTTGACATTATTTCACTTTATTTCTTGAAATTATTGCATTAATTTTAGTGTTATTTAATTGTTTTCTTATGGTTTATTTAAACTTTTAGGCCTTATTGCTTTTGGTGTTTGGGTGTTATTTCGTAGCGTCTTATTCTTTGCTCCTCTAAATTTTTGTCTAAATTGAAGTAAAATCTGGTTGAACCCCATGTGATACCTTCCGTGTTAGTTAAAAAAAGTACTGTTAGAGTATGTAATTGATTTATGCATTCTAAACGATTATCTAAGAAAAATAGCAACAACAAAATGAAAGAAAATAATTGAAATTCAATGCAATTGTAGCCGTAAGTTTGAGATTGAGAATATTACAGTCACATACAAACACAAAAAAATAATAAGGGTATTCACGATCGGTATTTGCATACGATACAAAAAGTTCAGAGCATTATTTGCAACTTCTCAATCTTGAGTAGTTTGATGACGCAAACTGTGCATTTTTGCATTGTATGAAAAATATCCTCATGAATACCCATAATGTTTTCTTTATTTCAATTTATAGCAATATTGTTGCTACTTGCTATATGTTTTCCAACATTATCATTTGTTATTATTGCAATTGAATTGTAATTGTATTCGTATCTATGAATGATTTTGTTGTTTATTTGACTCTCAGCACCTTTTGGCGTTAATGGGGATAAATTATGCTTATAATACAATATTAAAAAAGTAGAAAAAGAAGTATACATTCATAAAAATTAGGGTGACATATATTAAAACGAATGTATAGTGAAAACACTTTTTCTTAAGGCCAAAGGTTGTAGTAATATTTAAAAATTTCAATAAATAGCATCTTTGAAATTCAATTTCAACCAATAATCAAAAATTTTCATTGAACAAACAGAAAATTTTTCATTTAGAATATTAAATCTAAAGGGAAATACAAAAAAGTTTTGTTCAAAAAACATTCAAAAGGGCACAACAAAAATAAGTTTATTTTTTTTATAGACAACAAAAAACTATAACATTAATTTGGAAAAGTATATAAACTATAGAAAAAACTAGACAAAAAGTTCGGCTGTTCAAGAAGTGTCGCACAAAAAAATTATTGATCTTTTTATAGACCACTGAATTTATTGTAAAAAACTACTGGCAAAAGGTTTTTTGAAATGCTGGTAAAGCTCCTCAAAAAAGTGTTCTGTTAGTAATTTTTTTGCTTAATTTTTACTACCACTGGCAGTTTCTGACTTTTACACTTGAAAAAAATGCATTAGCTTTAAAATGAAAATGTATCTATTACTCAAATACGGTTATTTTTATTTTGTTTAGCCAGCGTTTTCTCAATGTCCCGTTAGATTCTAACTGGGACTTTACATGACACATTTTTTGCTGTTTCCCATATAAATTTTTAACTTAAACGTTTGTTAAATTTTAACTAGACAGTCAGTAATAAAAAGAAAAAGTTACGATTTTGGAGATTAATTTTTAGCAATTTTTTTTTTTTTGATTTGCTAACATTGGTATTATCAAAGAATTTCTTATTCCAACACTTCTAAAAAGCACTTCATGAGCAATTTAATTTTGTATGCTGCATATAATTCTAGTTAACAATAGTATCTTTATAAAAATACCAAACAAAACAGCACAAATATAATGTATAACCAAAGAGTATATACAAATGGAGAGACTACACTTCCCACGCCTCTCATCAACAAAATACCGAACTCGGGCAAGCAAATTAAAACTTTAAAAATTATTGCAACATGCTGATAAAAAGTTTTTGCTTAAAAAACTCACTTTTTTTTATTATTTTCTATTAAACATTAATATATTTTAAATTTATCTTGCTGATTTTATCATTAATATTTGAAATAATTAAACATTTTATTAAATTATGATGTGAACAAGATTATTCAAGTTCAAGATCATTTTGTTTAACAAAAAACAGAAAACTTTTTTGACTAATAAATAAACATTGCACTGTTTTTTGTTTAACAAAAAACAAATGATCATGAACTTGAATAATCTTGCTCACATCATAATTTATGATAAAAGATCGGAAAATAAACTTTTGGTTTTAATTTTTTAAAATTTAAAAGCAAAACATTTAAAGAATTACAGAGTACGGCAAAACTGATTTATGGTCCTAATACTATAGTCAGAAAGTGTTGTTGTTTATTTAATAAACAATAACAACACAGTGTATTATGACTAGAGATTCTAGCCTATATACGAAAAATGTTTATTAGTTAAAAATGTTTTATTTTTGATTTGAATTAGTTCAATTCCTCCAATTTTGTTTTTTTACTTCTCATCGGGTAAATAAAACAATACGGGTAAAGCGTTGATCTTTTTGCTTCAAAATTTGGGTAAAAATATTCTACGGTACCGTGAAATACCTCCCAAATGAAATAAGTCCCAATGAAATAACTCCCAATAAAATAAGTCCCAAAAAAAAAATGAAATTAGTTCCAATTTTAATAAATGAAATAACCTCCAAAGAAAAAATGAAATAAGCCCCAACATTTGGGAGTTATTTCATAGTAATAAAATAACTCCTAACAAAGAATGAAACAACTCCCAATGAAAAAAGTCCCACAAAAAAATGAAATACGCGGCCGCGCAGCAGGATGCGAATCGTACACACCGCTTTCCAAAGGTGGCATGTCATAACGTCCAATGACATAATGTCCATGGACGTTATGTCACTCGAAAAGTGTCATAATGTCCATGGACTTTATGACAATTTTTAATTTGACAATTTTGGACATTATGTCACTTTTAAATGTGGCATAGCGTTCAGACTTTTTAAAATAAAAATACCATTTTTTTAAATATATGTATATCACAAAATAAAACTAAACTTATAAATCGTATAATCGCACGCAGAAAAAACTTTATTTCGCAAAGCCGCCTGCCGCGTTCTACGGAGGAAAAAAACCCGCGAAATAAAGTTTTTTCTGCGTGCGACACAAAAGAAATTTCAAAATTACTGATCTGTTTCCACACTGGAGTACAATGTCCATGGACCTTATATCACCCAAAAAGTGGCATAATGTCCATGGACTTTATGTCATTCCATTTGAGGACATAATGTCACATTGCAGAGTGTCATAAAGTCCATGGACATTATGACACTTTTCGAGTGACATAACGTCCATGGCCCATTATGTTATTGGACATTATGACATGCCACCAAAATTACCAAAATTCTAGCAAGAACTGCGTTCCTTTTGGTAAAATAACTCATTGTATTGCTATTATTTACTTTACGACAATTTTAAGACAAGAATGCATAAAATTTACCAAAATGTAATTTTAATAGCAATGAAATAACTCCAAACAAAAATGAAATAACTCCCAACGATAAAATCACATTTAAAAATGAAAATGAAATAAGTCCCAACAAATGTGAAATAACTCCCAATGACAAAAATAAGTGAAATAACTCCCAACAAAATCTGGTTGGGAATTATTTCATTTGGGAGTTATTTCATAACGAAATAATTCCTAACTGAAAATTGTGAAATAAGTCCTAACGCATTGGGAGTTATTTCATAGTGAAATAAATCCCAATTTAATATGGAACATTTTTGGGAGTTATTTCATTTTATTTTTGGGAGTTATTTCATTTGGGAGTTATTTCACGGTAACATATTCTACCCCTTCTACATTGGTTCTCTGATGATTTTCGGTGACACGAAATGAAACATGTAAGGACCTGTCCAGTAGATAAAGTCTGCTATAAGTTAGCTGACAAAAACTTTTTTGAGTAATAAATAAACATTGCACGGTTTTTTGTTTAACAAAAAACAAATGATCTTGAATCTTGAATAATCGTGCTCACATCATATTTTTATTTAATTGTTATTTAAAAACATGATAAAAATTTCAAACTTTCAAATTTCTGCAACATGTTTGTCGGTCTGAGTTTACGAAGAAATTAAAATGGGGTCAGATTGAAATAGACTGAGGTGAATATAAACCAACTGGTTAAATTCAGAGTATTTATTTTAAATAATTTTTAATATATTTTTAGCTATTTTTTTGTTTAAAAAAATGAGTTAATTTTAACTAAACAAAATTTAAATTCAAAAATTACATTATCAATTTTATAATAATGTTTTAGAATAAATTAACATTCACATCTAAACCACTGAAATTAAATTATTTAACTTAATAAAGTAATAAACCTAATGAGAATTCATGAAATCTAATTAAAATGGATTTAAAATACTTATTACTAAAACATTAAACATTTATAAAAAAACAACTACATAGATAAAAATTATAAAAAACAACAACAACATGTTTTGAGCGATAGTATAGAAAAACGTCAATCAAGTTCCGAATTTGAGCAAATATTTAATTGATTCAATTAATTTCTAATTGAAAATTTTCAACAAATCGATTTAATTGAAAAAAGAAGGGAATTATCTTTTTTTCGGTGGACTTTCTATTCCCTATTTTTGCTTTTAAATTTTGTAATGTATGAACTAAGAATCTCCCCAATTTTCCCTGAACACGGTAGTGCAAGTCGTTAGTCCGCGGTTTCGTTACAACATCTTTTTTGGACTTTCGAGACTCAACGTGTGAGGTGGATTTAACCCACAAGCGCCTTCGAAGACGTTCTATTTCTATGGAGATTAAGAACAAAAAAATATATTTAAAATCCCAGTGTAGATAATGTAGTTTGATAATGATAAGTACTTGCAAATGCCTTTACAAATTACATTACTTTTTTATGAGGATGTCGCGCAAAATAGTTATATATCATTACTAACCACCTTGCAAAATATCAAAAAATATGTGCATACCAAAGTCTTTATGCAAAATTCGTCTCAATGATGTCTCCGAAAAGTTCAATTGTTGAGAACGACGGTGAATTGATGTTGATGGCGCTTCACGCACACTTTCTTTCACGCTTTGGTTTATCGATGAGGATGCCAGTTTCTTTCACTTTTTCACAAGATAACGAACATACGGACCATATTCGTTCAGCGGAAGGATAAAACTAATTATCTGTCAAATCAGACATAAGCTAAGTGTTACCATTCACGAAATAAGCACTAGTTGAAAAAAAAAACGTTAGATGGCGGACCCTTTACATGCAGAGCAGTACGGACAAAAAATTAGTCTGCATTTAATAAATTTTTTTTTTTTATTTAATTTTTTTTTAATAAAATGTGCCCACACGTGATTCGTACCTGGAACTCCACGTTTTCAGTCCACCGCTATACCATCTGAACTATCTCGTCATAGTATACTTGACAGATAAAAACATTAATAAAATTGCTTGCACAAAATGTCATTACTTTCCAGCTTAAAAAAAAATCAAAAATATGTAGTTTCATACACCCACAAAAAAGCATGCGAAAAATACAAAAAAAAATATCAAAACAACGAAATAGTATGTAAAATTAACGAAATTTTGTTTATTTAACGATTTTTTTGTTGTGACATTTTTTTTTTGTATATTTATGCATGTATGGATTATTATCAGTGTATGTACTTACTAGAGTTCATACAGTAATGAATATAAAAATAGGTTTACACAAAAGTTTTAGATCATCACTTTATATTTAAAATAATTATAAAAATAAGTACCTACACGTAAGTACGCATTATTCTTTTGATATAATTGAAAAATAACTGCTAATTAGTAAGTCATAATTATTTATGTTAAAGTTTTGCAGAGAGTAAACTGGTGTCATTACTGGTAGCCCAAAAAATAATGATATGTCATTACCGCTTCTACACTGGGATTTTTATGAAGTTCTTAGAATATTTTAATATTTGCTTTTAACAAATAAACGCCATCGTGTTAGAAATGCAACTAAAGATGTGTGTAAAATTGAATAATTTGTATAACAGAAGCAGTTAGAAGAACAATAATAAAAATACCAACCTCAACATGAATGAATATGATTATGAAATAATGTTGTATTTTGTTTAAGATAATTTCATGCGTATTATTTTACATCTTTATTGTATTATTGCAACTATTTAACTGTACATTGCGTAAACACAAGCAATGCATTTTTAAATATAATTAGTAACATTGTGCAAATTATGCAAGCGACTTTGTAAAAGCGTTATATTTAAATTATCTGAAACTAATGTGTGTGTTGCAAGTGAAATTATAAAGAAATATTCAAATTCCTCGTTTAGTTCTTAAGAGATTAAGAAAAAGAATACACAGAGAAAAATCAAGTTGGATTTTTCTCGAAACCGTAATCGGAAGACACTGTGCCACTGAAACGAGGGGAGAAAAAAAATCGAGAAGTTTTTTTGTAATATAGGGAATTAAAAAATTAATCTTCCTATTTACAGACACTTTTAAATTTATGTAATTTTTATTTCTGAAAAAAAAAATCAACGATTTTTGGTACACAGGTACCAATATAGGTAAAGATGACAGAAACTGTAGTAAAAAACAAATGAAATTTCACTTGAAGAAAGGACGACGTACATTTCATTAAATTCAACTAACATTTGTCATTTGCTTTTACCGCTCATAAAATTACTAACAATTGTAGTAAAAATTAAACATATATGTTAGTAAAAAATAAGCAAACATTTATTTTTTTCTTTTCTTTTAAATAACAAAAAACAACTGTAAACAATGAATGTAAAGGTCCGCCAAATAACTTTTTTTTTTTGAAAATGCTATAAAAATAAAACTACTGAATATTTTCTCAAATTTCTTTTTTTATTTGAAAGTACAATCCTTCCGGTTAATAATGGAAAATAATTTCATTCTAATGGCTGACTTGGCTGGCAATGCAGTAGCCTACACGATCGGTCCAATTTTTAAGAACATTATCGATTGTGTGCAGCTGTATTTCGGCATCTTCTGTAAGTCGATCGCAGGTCCACTTAGCGAAGCGAAAACGCATTGGATGGTCAGTTGGCTTCAACTCCTGAACCAATTGGACTTTGTATGGCGTCATACCAAGGTCTTTATGCAAAATTCGTCTCAATGATGTCTCCGAAATGTTCAATTGTTGAGAACGACGGTGAATTGATGTTGATGGCGCTTCACGCACACTTTCTGCCACAGCGTTGTTCAAGCGTAAACACAACCATATGCGTTCAGCGGAAGGATAAAACTAATTATCTGTCAAATCAGACATGAGCTAAGTGTTACCATTCACGAAATAAGCACTAGTTGAAAAAGAAACGTTAGATGGCGGACCCTTTACTTATAATCATAAAATAGTCATTTGATGTGGTTTGTTATTTTAAATGAAAAAAAATAAAATAATAAATTAAATTTGTTCTACAAATGACTGACATTTACATTAAAAATAACGAAACTGTATTACAACACAAACAACTACGTATTTTTAAAGCAGAAGTTCCACGAGTGTATGAATATTCATGATTCCATATGAGTCATTCCATGTCAGACCGTACGATTTTTGCTAAAAATTGACTTTGATGTCTCCGATGTCTTTCAAAATTTTAGTACGTATTCTTCATTAAAAAATATTTTACACGCGTTTCCAGAAAAAAATTAGAATTTTTTTTGTATGTTTTACTCTAAAAAAGCAATGCTGCAATGGCAAACAAATCGGAAAAAAATAGAATCCATTCGACTTCCATTCTGAAATTTACAGGGAATATTAAGATTATATTGAGCTTTAAGAAAATGTTTTTTTCAGACTTTGCGACTTGTTCGAAGATGGTGGAAAACCGAAATTAAATAAAAAAAACAAATTTTAAAAATAAAAAAAAAAATTAAAAAAAAAAAAAATTTAAAAACTTTAAAATCCATTCACTAGTTTTAGAAAACCATCAGCTTAAAAGTTGTCATGTCGGATTACTTTTCACGATTTTGACGATTTTCAAATGCCCATAACCTTTTCAAAAAATTTTTTATTTTTTTTTTTGGAAACATGAATGTTTAATACGTCTGGCAAATTTAAAGTAAATCGGAAGAGGTGTTGTAAAAAAGGTATTCGGTCTGACATGGGAGCCCCGCGTTCAAAGTTTTACATTTTTTGAAAATTTTCTTAAACTGCTTTAAAAAAAATATGTTTTGCGACATATAATTTTTAATTAGTTTTGGAATCAGACAATTTTTGAAATCAGACAAACGGTTTTCAAGATACCGCGATTTTATTTTTTCTAAAAAAATGAGTTTTTTCCTCCAAATCTTAAGTTTTTTTATTTTTCCACTAGCAAAATAGATAAAAGGACTTTTCATTGTAAATTGACCTACAAATATCTCGGGAAAACAGAAAATTTATATAGTAATATTGTAATGCTTTTCTATTTTATACACATGATTATTGAAGGAATATTTACTTTAACTTTTAATTTTCATTAATTCTTGCTTTGATTATTATAGCACTAGGTCCAATGGTTTTGTGGTGCGAAATTAAATAAAAATTGGTCTACATAACCCTTGGCGACCTGCGCAAAAAGCCTCTGATATGTGGACAAACAATTGCTGAAAAAATATTATTAAAAATTAAATTTTTTGTATGAAAGTGGTACGTGCATCCAAAAGAGCTTTCTTTTTTGACTCAAAACTGGCTCAGAAAAATTAGTGTGTAAATGAAAATTTCCATTACAAATTAAAGTCTTTTATGAGAAATTTTTAAGTCTGGAAAAAATAATAAAATTTCCCTCAAAGATTGGAGCCTTTTTTGATTAATTTTTTGGGGCTGAAATTTATATTCGTGAGCCTTTTTTGAGGGCTTTTGCTATTTTATAAATATATTGATTTTGCATTTATCTTGTATTTTTTGAAAATTAAATGAAAACAAAAGTTTGAAAACTTCAAAAAATGTTAGGCTCCAAAAAGAATATTTTTTGAAGCTTTTCGAATTGTTCATAAATTACGTACATTTCACTAATTTTTGAGTGATTTATGGAATCATTTTGTGGACAAAATAATTCTTTATAAATAAATAATTCATGTCATGTCGGATTACTTTTCACGATTTTGACGATTTTCAAATGCCCATAACGTTTTCAAAAAAATTTTTTATTTTTTTTTCTGGAAACATGAATGTTTAATACGTCTGGCAAATTTAAAGTAAATCGGAAGAGGTGTTGTAAAAAATGTGTTCGGTCTGACATGGAATGACTCATAGACAAGCATTAGAGCGGCATTAAAGCGGCATTGTTTTCAACTTTCGATTTTTATCAATTATTGTTGCGATTATTGCAGAACTAGGTCTAAAAGTTGGGTGGTAAGATTTTTGAAAAAAATCGGATAGCATTAAACCGTGGAACCCGCGTTCAAAGTTTTAGATTTTTGGAAAATTTTCTTAAACTGCTTTAATAAAAATTTATATAGATAAAAGGACTTTTCATTTAATAATAATTATGTTACTATGGGCTAAAGGATAACTTGTAAATTGACCTACAAATATCTCGGGAAAACAGAAAATTTATATAGTAATATTGTAATGCTTTTCTATTTTATACACATGATTATTGAAGAAATATTTACTTTAACTTTTAATTTTCATTAATTCTTGCTTTGATTATTATAGGACTAGGTCCAACGGCTTTGTGGTGCAAAATTAAATAAAATTGGACTACATATCCCTTGGCGACCTGCGCAAAAAGCCTCTGATATGTGGACAAACAATTGCTGAAAAAATATTATTTAAAAAAAAAAGCTCCAAAAGAGCTTTCTTTTTTGACCCAAAACTGACTCATAAAAATTAGTGTGTAAATGAAAATTTCCATTACAAATTAAAGTCTTTTATGAGAAATTTTTAAGTCTGGAAAAATTAATAAAATTTCCCTCAAAGATTGGAGCCTTTTTTGATTAATTTTTTGGGGCTGAAATTTATATTCGTGAGCCTTTTTTGAGGGCTTTTGCTATTTTATAAATATATTGATTTTGCATTTATCTTGTATTTTTTGAAAATTAAATGAAAACAAAAGTTTGAAAACTTCAAAAAATGTTAGGCTCCAAAAAGAATATTTTTTGAAGCTTTTCGAATTGTTCATAAATTACGTACATTTCACTAATTTTTGAGTGATTTATGGAATCATTTTGTGGACAAAATAATTCTTTTTAGGAAGGCTCAAATTTGCGTCCACAAAAAGTGTGTTTTTGACAAAAGAATTTAAACCTCAGACAAGTGTCCAATATTTGAATCGTTTTGGACTTCCAAATAAGAACCATCCATATTTCTATATTAAATTTGAATTCAAATAATTTGTTGTTAAAAAGTATAAGTTCCTTCTTATTCGATTCTAAAGTTGTAGTCTTTTGAGTACTCCATTTTTTTTGCGTAGTGTATCTTCAGGGTTTAGTTTTAATTAAAAACATGATTTTGTTAACGCCAATTAATGGGTATGAACGTTAAAAAATATCATAAAAATATAAACATCACAGTGCGTTTATAATTATGATTTTTAATTTAAAGGAAAATTGCTAAACTGCACTAAGAGAAAGATATGCATGATATTAATGAATTTTTGCATAAAATCATTGAAATTTCACTGGAATTGGTCCATTGAAATATTTTATTTAAGTAATGCAAGTTTTAGTAAAATTGTATGTAGAATATCATTTTATTTTTTAAAAGTTTCATTCACTCAAAGAAAAACCTTCCTTAAATAACTGGTTTCATAAAAAATATGAAACTTTTCATTAATTTTAAGAAAATGTTCGTTTATTTTATGAATACAAATTTCATTGATTTCTTATATTCTTATATATCCAACAAAATTCTCTCTGTGTAATTTACTTCAAATACTATATTGGGAACAAATATTTATTTGTTGTTTTACTATATTTTACTGCAGTTAGATTGCATCAATATTCCTTAAAATCTCTATTGAAAGTAATTCGAAAATTCAATCGCAATGATTTTTAGATTAATTCTCAACCTATGAATTGTAATATTTTAATAAAGACAGATTTTAATGTCATGACGAATTTGCCATCATCCATTTAAGTTATTGTTTAAATGCAGTATTGTACTCCCTAAAAGAGTTAATTTTACTTTTTAATTATCGTTACACTTGTGGCAAACAATTTCTTAATGGTTTTCCAAGAAAATGTTTGTTTAGCAAAACTATAAAATCTTAGAACATAAACAGGATATAAAGCTCATAAATATATCTTTCGAAAAGCATTGATACATGGATACTCTATATGAAAAGTTAAACTGAAGTTTATTGTCTAGAAGACTGAATATAAAACTAAAAACTACACAAAACAATTGGCAAACATTATTTTTAAATAGATTTTAGTTGATGTTTGTTTAATGCACTAAAACAAAGAAATAATATGCTTTTTGTTGAAGATCTGCCTATTATGGAGGCTCTAGCTTTTCTAAAACTTCGGGTTACTGATGAGATCTTTAGCCAGATCGAAATACTAGTATCAACCTAGCCAATATTTTTGATTTGATTTATTTTTGTAAATATACGGAGGTTGAAAACTCGTTATAAATTAAAAATAACTTAAAAATAAGCTCGATGTATACAAAAACAAAGAACTAATAAAACAGAAAAAAACAGTATTTATTTAACCCATTACCGCCCACTGCCCCATATGAAGGTACCTATATTATTAATTTCTAATATTTTGTCTCCACATTGGGTGACTTCTTCAGGGAACAATTCAAAAATCAAAAATATTATAGAAATGTTGATTTTAAGAAGAAGAATAAACGTTTTTTCTCTAAAAATTATATACGCTATAAATTTTTAAATCAGACTAGACTAGTTTCTGTCTTTTTATGAACATGCTCATCAGTGGTTTTGCATTTAAATTGTATTATTATGTGTGTCTTATAAATGTCAGATTGTCTCTATATGATAAATTTTTTCAACAACCTGAGGCTGTAAGAATCAAACCTACGCTCATCTTACATTACAAAACGTAACAATACCAAGTCATGACCGTTTAGCGATCACAACCAAGTATGGCCTCGAATCTAATGCAGCCAAATTGCAGTTTTCTTCAATTTGAAAAACTAAAGATATTCTAGGAAACAAAAATAAAAATTTCCCACAAAACAAAAATAATTATAACAATATTTAAAATCTTAACTAGAATATTGAAATTCTTGTATTATTTAACATCATAATAATTATCTTAGTTCTTATTAACTAAATGTCTGCATATCTGAGCTATATTTTCTGTGTTCGTCTTATAGTTAATACGTTGTGTAAATGGTACTTTAATAACTTGTAACATTTCTAACATATTTCTGCGTATGTAATTATTTTCTATGTTCAAAATTAATTATCAATTATTATCAAAATCTGGATAATGATTAGAATACTTGCATTGCTTTTCGTATACCAAAAACGAACAACTGATTCATACAGTACAGATACGGATACAGCAACGTTTGCATAACTGAGCCTTTAGTTTATTTTTACGTAGGTACACTACGTATACTTTATTACAATTTTCATTATCTTAAACCCTACATGGTAACTTATAAACAAAATTGGACATTTCCAATTTATATATTTTATCCTTCGTTTTGCTGAATAGTCTACCTAATGTATAATATGTTCTATGTGCCACTAAATATTTCTTTTCATTACACGCAGAGAATAAATTGGTTCGAATACCATTGTAACCAACAAAATTTAATCATTATTCAATAATTTTAATTGATAATACTTCAAATTCATCATCAGAATAATTAAACTATATTGTAGGCACAAAATATATAAAATTAACCAAAACAGTCACATCATTCAAACTATTGATTTTCCTTATCAATATTGGAAAAATATTATCTTCTACATTACCTTTAACACCAACAACCAAATACTTTTTGGAGATTTTATTAATTGAATAACATATTTTCAGTTAAATCGAATATTAGTTTAGCCTGAACAATAAAATTTTAGAATAATATAATTTTTTTTAATAGTTTTGGTAACTCTAAAAAATATTAATCTTAATAACATAACGAATTCTGTTGTTCATACAAATCTATTTTTAGACATTCATATTTAAACTAGAAAAAAAAAATCTTTAAGCTAGAAATTTGCAAATACAAATTCAAATTGAGTTTAGGCTAGAGGTAAAGCAATTGCCTGACAAGCAGATCCTGCCACAAATCTTTTTGATCAAAAAAATTATAATTACCTAAACCATGATTTCAGTTGCAAATGTTTTGAACACCACTGTATATAAATTTGAAGCAAAAAAACGTTCAAGTTTGAAATTGGCAATAACAATTTGAAATTGGGTTTACAGGTAATGTAATTGCCTGACAAGCAGGAGCCCAGTTCGCTGATAAGAATTTTTTAATAATAAAATAATTTTGAAATAATATAAAATTTTTTTATAGTTTTTGTAACTCTAATAAAATAATTGCTAATGGATTTCTATTGTACATACCAATCCATTTTTAGACAATTATCTAAATCTGAGACTAGACTTTATTTAAGGTTGAAATTTAAAAAACCATATTTAAATTGGGCTTTGGCAAGAGGTAAATTACTTGCCTGAAAACGGAAGATCGCCGGTTCGAGCCCAGTTCAAGGCCTACAATTTTTTTATTAATAAAATTAATTTTATTGAACGCATGTGAATTTATTTATATAATATTATAGTCCATAAACATAATATATACAAAACTATTTTTAGACAATATATAAATTTGAAACTATAAAATATTCCAGGTTGAAATTTAAAACATCATATTTAAATTAGGGTTAACCGAGAGATAAAGTACTTGCATGACAAAATAAAATTTTGTTGAGCGCATGTGAATCTATTTATAGAATATTATAACTCCATAAACATAAAATATTCAATTGTTACAATAAAAATTCGAAATTTGTAAATAAATGTCGGATGTTACAATAGTGATAGTACATGGAACCACAAAAATTGGAAACAAATTCTAGTGCAACTCTAAAACTGTTGTATACATTTTGAATTTTTAAGATATAAGAGGAACAAAAGTTAGAGATTTATAAATTTTAGGTTCAGTAACCGTTCTTGTATTAAAATTATTTCGGTTTTTATATTGCTTATTAATTTACAGCTTAGATGAAGTGGGTAGTTATTATCATTAAAAATATTATAAAGGGTCTGACATCTAACGTTTTTTTTCAACTAGTGCTTATTTCGTGAATGGTAACACATAGCTCATGTCTGATTTGACAGATAATTAGATTTATCCTTCCGCTGAACGAATATGGTTGTGTATACGCTTGAACAACGCTGGGAAATATTGCGACATTACTTTGAAAATCATGGTAATGTTGCAGAATGTGTGCCGATACACCCAAAACGAGTCACTGTTTGGTGCGGATTTTGGTCCAGAGCCATAATTGGGCCATTTTTCTTCGAAAATGAGCAAGGAGTGGCCGTTACAGTCAATGGCGATCGTTATCGGGCCATGTTGATCGATTTTTTGTTCACAAAAATTGAATAGGAGGAAATACAGCTGCACACAATCGATAATGTGCTTAAAAATTGGACCGATCGTGTAGGCTACTGCATGGCTAGCCAAGGCAGCCATTTGAATGAAATTATTTTCCATTATTAACCGGAAGGATTATATTTTCAAATAAAAAAAGAAATTTGAGAAAATATTCAGTAGTTTTTTTTTTATAGCATTTTCAAAAAAAAAGTTATTTGGCGGACCCTTTATATAATTCTCATGTCAGACAATATTAACTAAAATGTTTTAAATGCTTTTACCATCATTAACTCCCCTTAATGACCCTGTAGGCTTTTACAAAAAACAAAATTGAAATAACACTTTTACTATTTAATGAATTTTCTACTTACAGAAATATTGTAAAAGAAAACGAAACTTTTTCTAGTTTGTACAAATTCTTGAATTTCGACATTTTCACTCTCGTTTTTGTTAATGACACATGTAAGTAAATATAACACAACAAATAATGTGTTACATTTTTTTTTTAAGTATTTTCGTCTTTTTAGCGTTTTTTTTTTTTTTTTTTTTTTTTTGGTAAAAAAACACATTTAACCTAGTTAACGCCTTTTTTCACAAAGCTTAATAAAAAAAAAAAAAACATACATAAATTTACTGCATCATTTGTTAGAACACATTAATGGTTGGTAAACAAATATTGTTTGATACAGGAAGTACTTATAATAAGTTACACAGTGGATGGTGTGAACTTATGGAATTACTGTTTGAATAAAAATTTTTGAAGTTTTTAAATGTAAGGGAATATAAGAAATGGCGATTCGATGTAAGCCAGCACAAATTTTTAGAATCAATTTAACTTTAAATCTATTTCGGAACAGGTTTTTGTAATACCGGTTTCACAGGAAAAGTCAATGAGAAAAAATACATAACCTTATCTCATGAGATCCCATGGAATATCAATTTGATCCAAAAAATTGATCAAGTTATATATAATTTAATACAATTTGATCTTCATAAAATTCTTTGGAAAATCGCACTTCAATTTAATAAAAAATAATAATTTCAAATAATAAAAAACAAAATTAAATATAAATCAATAAATTGGAAAATAAGACATGGTTTAATTTTGAATTACACACTGAGTTTCATAGCTATATAGTCATTTTGTTTTCCAATTATTTCATAAACAACTGCACCGATCGTTTAAGTAAGTTATTTTCGTCTGTTGGCTGAACTTGTAAGAAAAAAAATTAAATAGCTCATATTCTTTGGGAAATCAACTAAAAAAGAAAAAACATTTGCTTTGCAGTAATTTGGTTCACATATAGTTATACCTATGAGCTCATGTGGGTGCTGGATTAGAATGAGGCTGAAAATATGACCTAGTCGCTAAGGTCGAAAGAGCGTTACTTCCTCTACCGTTGATCCTCACAGGATTTTTTCGTTTTTACTTACATTTATAAACAATTAGTTTTTCCTATTTATAATAGTACACACAGAGAATAAATTGGTTGGAATTCAATTGTAACTAACAAAATTTAATCATTATTCAAAAATTTTAATAGAATATATAATCATTTTATATAATAATTTTTAAGTACTTAAAATTCATGATTAAAATAATTAAACTATATTGTAAACAGAAAATATATAAAATTAACCAAAACACAGTCACATCATTCAAAATATTGATTTTCCTTATTAATATTGAAAAAATATTATCTTCTAGATTACCTTTAATACCAGCCACTTTTTGGATATTTTATCCCTTGAATAACATATTTGCTGTTAAAATCGAATGCAAAAAAACAATCACTCTATTTAAAACATAAGTTTTCGTTACCAATTTTAACATAATATAAAGTATTTTAATAGTTTTGGTGACTAATAAAATATTAAGATTAGCAACCCAATTTCTCCTTGTACATACAAATCTATTTTTAGAAATTACTATTTAAACATTAAAGAAAAAATATATTCAAGGTGGAAATTTTAAAATACCAAGTATAATTTAAGTTAGGCTAGAGGTAAAGTAATTGCCTGACAAACAGGAGGTTGCAGGTTAGAGCCCAGAGTGGATAATTATTTTTTATTTATAAAATAATTTTTAAATAACATAATTTTTTTTCTAGTTTTGATAACTCTAATAAAATATTGAGATTAGCACCCGAATTTCTATTGCATATAAAAATCTATTTTTAGACAAACATTTTAATTTAAAACAAGAAAATATTCAAGGTTGAAATTAAAAAAAAAAAAAATTTAAATTGGGTTTAGTCTAGAGGTAAAGTAATTGACTGACAAACGGGAGATCGCCGGTTCGAGCCCAGTTTTTTTTATTAATAAAATAAATGTTTGTCCATAAACATAAAATATTCAAATTTTACAATAAAAATGCGAAATTTGTAAATAAATGTCGTTTGTTACAATAGTATTAAAATTTAATAATAGTGATAGTACATGGAACCACAAAAAATCGATTGTAAAAAAATTCGGTTGCAACTCTAAAATTGCTTTCTGTGTGTGGCATTATAATTTTTATCACAAACCTGACAATTCAAAATTAAATGCAATTTTAAAAGATCATCAATAAATATAAAATTCTTAAACCAAACATACGGGTACAATAAAATTGAAAATGCATAGAGTATAAATCCATACGCCTGGCTCCGGCCTGGGATCAGCTTATATGCCAACTCCTTGGGCATTTTTTGTTTGTTCTATAAATCATATTCTTGTGGAAACTTATATAAAAATGATATATAACAATTTTCCAAACAACTGAAATGGTTCGCATTAGCGAACATGTTAGCTAAAGTGCAACTAAAAGCATATAAAATTGTTAGAAAATGAAATAAAATTGACAAAAAAAAATTGCATAACAAGTTTAAGCATCGTTTAAAGCTACTAAATGATAACATTTTTAATAGCGTTTAACAAATTTTGTTTGTGTGGCCGAACTTGTTCATCTATTACGAATTGATAGAAATTGACATTTACTTTCGTCAAAAATACTGAAGAAAGAAAAACAAATTTTCGCTATTTGTACGAAAATTTCTTTTCGTTTGTTATAGATAAACTGACAGTTACAAATGCGAAGAACGCCAGAAAGACTTTCATCGACTATGTGTTTCAAATCTTCTCTAACCCTGTGTCTTTGAGTCCTTGGAGTTTATTTGGAGAAGTTAGGGACTATATAGAGCACCTAATATTACAAATATTACCAAAAGTTTTTTTTGTTAAATTTTTTTAAATTTAAAGTGAACAAAGTTTTTTTTTTTTTACTTTATTCTAAAAGCATTTGGTTAATTTTCCTTAGTTTTTTGACATTTTAACGTTTCTAAGAATATAATTTTTGATTAAAAATTTGGGTGGTAATTCAAAAAAGTGACATATTGACCAAACTCCATGCCATATTAACAAAAAAAAAATTAAAAACTTTACAACAACAAATTACTGACAGTGTTTTTGTAGATATATGACATTTTATTGTTGGGCTTTACGGTTTTGAGCGCTATTACCTAACGCCACTGCGGACACTTCCCGTTCATTTCAATCCACTTATTTTGAACTGCATATTTTGAATAGCAAATTTCTATTGCCAACACTGCTGTATATTACACTATAGTTTTCTTTTGGTTTTACACAAAACTAGTTCAAAAAAATTCTACTGTGCAAAAAATTAATTTAAGAATCATGTGTGAAAAGATCTTAAGATATATGGTTCATAAAAATCATTTAAAAAAATCATAAAGCCGTCATAAACAATTGTCTTGATATTTCATTGAAATTATATTTTTTTTTCTATAAAATTAATGACAACATACAAGTGGTCATTTGAGAACATGTGCAAAAGTCATAATAGTGGAATAAAAAAAAATAAAGAAAACAAATAATTTAAGAATATTTCTAACAAAATTGTAAAAAAACGACATACAACGTGATGGTGGTGAAAGTAGTTGTGCGTATCAAGAAATTCTGAACTGGTCTTAAAAATTCTGTGTGTTTTTTTTTTTTCTTTCTTTTATATTTACAATTTAATATTAAACTTACAACTAAACAATGGTAATAATAGCAATAATAGTAGTAATAATGATGATAATAAAAGACACTAGTGACTGACTTAAATGCCAAACAATTACTCCAAGTCTGTAGAAGCAACTATAAGCAACAACTTACATCAACAATACAAAAATAAATAAATAGAAATAGAAAATAATTCTAAAACCGCTACAAGTATCAAGTTATTAAACTTTTAGGAAAAAGTTTTGTGTAAAAAATAATAATAAAAATGTTTAAAAAAAGACAACTTTACAAATATTGTAAAACTTTTAAACCAAGTCAACAATGACAATAACAATAATATCAGGAACAATATAACAAAAACAAATGTTGCAGACATTTCTTTTTTTTTTTTGCCAAGTTGGTGTTTTTTTCTGCTGCTTCAATAAGCTTCACCTTAAAAATTACCGCTTGAATGGTTGTTTTGCTCACTGGTCAGTAGTGATGATAATGATAAGAAATATATGGCCAGGGTTGTCTGACTGAAATCGGACTTTAAACGCCATTTTATTTGCCAGATATTACTGCAGTTTAAATATATTACAAAAGATAGTTAAAAATATTGCAATAATATACACTCATAATAATCCATGCTAAAAATACGAAGAAAATGTCAAAAAATACGAAATCTTTTGTAAAATGAACAAATTTTCGTTTATTTAACAAAATTTTTGGTTATTTTGACATTTATTTGTATTTTTACGCATGGATTATTATCAGTGTAATATATAAAATTTTAATTGAATATTTGTTTGATTTGAAATTCACTTTTAAATTAAAGTTTAATAATATCAATTAAATGCTTGATAGAGAATCAATTTAGTGTACACAAAATTTCCAGTTTTTACAACCCATAATGATGACAAAGTGAAAAATTACAAAATTAAAAAAAAAAAATAATACAAAATCACCAATACCAAAAAAAAAAAACCATTTAATAAAAGAAAATTTTTTATATAAAATTTTTTGCATCTAAGTTTATTAATACAATGCCACATATAATTACATCTTATTACATATCGACCACTATATAATCGTATATGACATATACAATTATATATGGTTTTTCCAGTTATGTACATTAGATCGACTCAAGTTGTATGGAAGCGAAATTCGTGCAAGGTGTATCCTCCTCAAATTGAACATTTGTATGATGTTATGATGACATCTAATATATTTCAGCTCCAGCTTTGACCTCTCGTGAGCTGAACCATTTTGAAAAAGGCTCCATTTTTGCTTGTTTTGTTAATTTAAGAATATGTTTCCTTACCAATATATACAATATGGGTATCATAAGAAAGGTTTTTTTAAGGCGCGTCCAACTGTATATACAATTTGTCCAAGGACGAAATTTAATACCTTTCTTTAATTTGCAAAAAAAATATGCCTCCAAAAAGTCGTGGATCATTTTTTTTTTCTTTCTTTAGTCCTATTTTCATCGATACATGATCTAGAAACTAAATCCGCTATCATATTAGAGTTACCACAAAATTGCATTTATATATATTCCAGAGCACCGTGTAAAATGCATCTTATTTGCAAAAATCTAAATTATTTACATACAAAGATGATGTACTTGGCAAAGGAAAAAATTTGATACCCATATTGCCCTATTTAAAACGAAGAGTTACCATCCCACCGCATTTTTGTCAAAACGCGAACTAGCACGAATTTCAAAAAAAGCTGAGACCCGTACACTCATAATAATACATGCTAAAAATACGAAAAAAAAATGTCAAAACAACAAAATTTTTTGTAAAATGAACAAATTTTCGTTTATTTTACAAAATTTTTGGTTATTTTGACATTTATTTGTATTTTTACTCATTGATTATTATCAGTGTATTTAATTAAATCGACTAAAGATTAAAATATGTTAATTTGGCATTTTTATTACAAACAACCCCGAACAAAAAATTCAAAAAACCGTTTTATTTTAGAGAATATCCTTAAAAAAAGGTCATGGCTGATTGTCCTTGGACAAATTGTATACACAGTTGGAAACCTTTCCTATGATACCCATATATTGTATATGTTGGTAAGGAAACAGATTCTCAAATTAACAAAACATGCAAAATAGACCCATTTTCAAAATGGTCCAGCTCACGAGAGGTCAAAGCTGGAGCCGAAATATTTTAAATGTCATCTTAAAAACGTCCAAGGTTCATTTTTAGGAGGGTACATCGAGCACTGTTTTTGGTGAGTCGCTCTAATGTACATGTATAATTCGATATAACACGAATCAAAATTATATATAGTAACATAAAGCGCAATATAAAAAAAAAATCATTTTGGCTAAAACTATATATTGATCTATTCATAGTTGCACTCACAATATGTTAACAGTAACTGATTGTAGTTTATTTGAACGAAACAATTGAAATACTGTTATCCGTAAAATACCGCTGCCGATATTACTAAAATACCAATATCCTTGATATACCTTTACCGAAATAACTGAAATACCGTTATCGTTAAAATATCGTTACCGAAATAATTAAAATAGTGGTATCCTTAAAATACCGTTACTGAAATAATCTGACAAAATCAGAAATAATCGCTATAAATATATATATATTTTGCGACAGCTTGATCATAAACTAGCTCGTCATTAGAACTCGGGCATAATGGGGTTATCGATGAGCATTAACATTACCTAAATATCAAAAATAACGCTATCCTTAAAATACCAAAAAAAAAAACTGAAAAACCGATATTACTAAAATAATGTTAACAAAATAAACGAAAATAGCGTTACCGGTAAAATACAGATACTGAAATAAGAAAAATACCGTTAACGCTAAAAACCCGTTACCGAAATTACTGAAATATCGTTACCCCTAAAATACCATTACCAAATAAGCGAAAATAGCGCTACCCTTACTGATATCCGCATCGAATCGGTTATTATCCATGCAGAATTGGAAGAAAAACCAGTTTCATGTATGGTCTCTTCCCCTCTTTTCCATTAAAAAATGTGCTCAAAATCTAAATTTTAAAATGCTTCAGCCTGTTTTTACCACTAAATACTAGCATAACAAAAAATCCTTTGTTTTAATTTGTATTTAACCACGCCTACTTTATACACCATTTGGAAAAATTTAAAAATTTGTTTCATTTTTTATTCGTCTCATATAGGAAAATAAATACTGTAATTTTGTTAATAATGCGATATACTTTTTCTTGTAGCGGTACAGTGGGCTTGGAAAGCCTCAAATATGGCTCTTAAAAAAATTAGACAAATTTTAATTTAATGTCAAATACTATTTAATGTCGCATGGATATCATGATGAGTAATTTCATAGATACGATTAAGTTATTTCTTTGAGTGTATGAATGTTAACAAATATCCCTTTTAGATAAGGCGTGCTTTCGAAAAAATGTTAACACCGAACAAATTTAACAAAATGTATGGTCCTTAAAATATTTTTTATTAATAAAAAATATATTCTAGTTTACAAGCAAAATCAAACAAAATCTGTCTTATTATAAATTTCTTCACCTTCTCGGGAAGCACTCCTATTAAGGTCTTTAAAGTAGTTTCTGTAACCTTCTCGGAGTAGGTTTTAAATCTGTGCTTAAAATTGTCCATGGCCTTTAATTCTCTTTCAGCAAGATCGCCATATATTTAAACAGGTCTTAGCTCCGGGCAGTTTGGGCTATTTGCCTCCATTGGTATAAAAACAATGGTTTTTGCTATATAGGGTTCTTTGGTTGTAGTGGCAAGATGCCAAGTTAGGTCAGCAGTATGTGGGCATTAAAAGTGTCCAAAAAAATGAAAGTGATTTCTAAAGTCAAGATATGGGCTAGTTTGGTTCCTTTGTATGTAAAAACATTTTTACTTACTGGACCCATTAACTGTTAGATATGAAATATTTAATTTTTAGGATGTCGGTATCCTGTCCTAAGGTGACGTCAAAAACCAACAATATTTTTGTTGTATTTTTCAAATCTCCAATTTCAAATTTTAAAAAATTTTGTTCAACAAAATTACAAAAAAAAAAAATAGTTTCGCACACTAAGGACTCACTAAGTATAAAATTTAAAATAGAAATACCAAAAATTACACATATCCCACTTTTAATATAGTAAGGGCAGCTATTTAAATTCAGCGGATTTCGAGGAAAACGCTTTTTTTGCACAAAATTGGATCATAAGGTAAAATTTATCTACTTTTAACAAGTAACAATAAATGCTATTCAGAGTTTTATGAAACAAACTACAAGCACTATATGCTGAAAATTTGGTCAAAATCGAATTACGGCAAAGGTCAAATGTTAAGGTCAAAGGTCAATTTTTTCGAAATTTTGAAGATTTCATGAAATTGATAACGAAAAATCATGTGGTATCTTCGTATTTGAATGAAAGTTGACTAAATTATTTTCCGTGGTTGGTATTTATTATTTAAAAAGAAAAAAAAACTTAATTAAGCCTTTTGTGCACTTGGGGCCAAAAATGTCCCAATATTTTTTAACATTAAAAAACGCAGTTTCTTTCAAATATCTGCATAATAAAGGTAAAATTTTTGAATTATAAATAACAAAATACAGATTTACTTTATTTAATTTAATTGTATTACCTAAAAATCGTTTAATGCACTTTGGGCCAAAACTTACTCAATATTTTGTAACATTAAATTTTGTAACTACAAAAAGATATAAATCTCTATTTTTCTATTTATAAATAGAAGTGTTTAATTTTATTATACAGATATTTTAATTTATAATTTTTATATAAAAAAAAAAAAATACAGCAAATCAAACATATTAGCTAGGTCTGGTCTCGATCTGGTTAAAGATCTCATCAGAACCCAAAGTTTTAGAAAAGCTAGAGTTTCTATTAATTATCAATTTTGCGCCATCCTTTTTACATCACTTATTTTGTGAACAATTGAAAAGAGAAATTCTAGATTATCATTAATTGATTTACTGACATATTTTTGTAGGGTACTATGATAAAAAAAAAATTTTAAAGAAAGCTTATGATAAAAGTTATAAAGGAAAACGCATGTTAACATTTTTTCGAACGCACACCTTACCCTTTTATATTGTAACGGCAAAAAGTTTTTTAATCAGAAATATTTGTAAAATCATTTATTTTAAGTTTTTTTTATTGCCTTGTTTTATAAAAATTTTACCACAAATTTTTGTCTTCCAATTGAAAATAAAGGGTGATTTTTTAGCAATTTTCTATTTGGCAATACTGTTTTTGGCAGCTCAGCTGTGTTCGTGTAACATGTTACTGTTAAACATGTCCAGTTTGGTCTATAATTTAAACATGAATCGACTTACAAACGCTCGCAGATTATTGAATTTTATTATAAAAATTTATGCTTGGTTAAGAAAATGCATCGAGCAGTTCTTCCAATTTAGGGTCAGTTTAGGTGTCCTTCTGAGGCGGCTATTCGGAATCTTGTTACTAAATTTCGCACCAAATTTACATTATTGGACATTAAACCAACAATACGCATACGTAGAGTGCGGACAGAAGAAAATATCGCAGCTGTATCTGTGTTGTTGATACCGTGAATTATCGATTCGGCGCCGTTCGCAGCAATTGTGCCTCCACTACGTGGAAAATTTTGCTGATGGATTTGCGTGTAAAAAAGTCACACAGTGGCTCATGTCTATAGGGACAATCCCGCAACGATTGACGCACTAGAAGCCAATATTGAAGAATTTATTCGTAAGATGCCGGCCGTTATGTTGGAGAGAGTATGTCGAAATTAGACCCAGCTTATGAACCAATTGAGGCATAGCCGAGTTCAACATTTACATGAAATTATCTTTAAACATTGAATTATGAAAGATCGTTATAACGACTCAAATAAAGATTTCATACATTTCTCTAAATTTTATGTTTTTTTTTTAATCAAATCCGAAAGCTCTTAAAAAAATCACCCTTTATATACTCATATTTCGGTTTTAAATAAATGGCAATAAGAAAAGGTGTAGTTTTGTAAGAAAAAAAAAATAAAGAAATTTATTAACACTTAAAAATTCAGACTTAAATTTTTAAGGAATATATGACATCAAATAATGGTTATAATAATCTAAAAAATTTCATCTCTTTTTAAAGAAGAAAACAAGAATTAAGGTCATAAATGTATAAAATGGTCCTTTCACATTTTGTGTGTATGAGAAAAAAGAAAATAAATGCATAAATTTTTGGTAAATTAATTTTACACAACTTTTTTTGGTTTTTACAAATATTAACTAGTTAATTTTAATTTATAAAAAATGTTAATGATTTAGTTCGTATATTTAAAAAAAGTTGTTTCAAATTTTATTTTAATAACTTAATTGAAGAAGATCTTATCAACACATAAAGGAAAAAGTTCTTTTAGTAAAATATTTCTCAAATATAGTAATTTTAACAAATTTTGCTTAATTTTGCTAATGATCTCTTATTAAATTTGACACTTACCGTTTATTGTTCTGTTCTTACCAAAGTTTATTGCCGTCGCTGGCATTTTGACTTAAATATGAAACATGTACTATATGACATATAATTGGTCATGGGATTTTAAATGTTCTAAAGTGGCCTTAAGGTTTAATATTGTGTAATTTTGTTGTTCGTTTTGGAAAAGAAGATGCAAAGAAAGGATAATTTTGATTGTTTTTAAAATTACAACACCCTTTTCTTGTATATAACTGGTTTGAATTTAACTTATAAGGGTCAAGGAAATATATTAAGTTTATCATACAGTTTGTAACATTAGATATTTAGTAAAATTAATATGATAAAATTTAATTTTCGTTTGAATAATTAAATTAATTTTCGTCAAACTATCGCTAATTATTTTACTATATGAGACAAATGAAAAAAATGGAACAATTTTATAATTTAATAATCCTCACCAAATATTTTAATATTTGTTTGTTAACCCCACAATTCGTATGAGCAATCAATAATACATATAAATTAATTCATCATATGTCACGTAGTTTTAACATAGAAATATTGAAATATCTATGAGGGACAATATTCACCAAATAGTTTCTGAAAAATTTATTGGAATTATTCTATGCATCTTTCGGATTCAATAGAGAAACATATGAGTAATTTTAAAAATGTTCAACATCTCTTGAAACTGACATATGAAGCCACTAATTTCTTAAGGTTTTTATAATTTAGAGAAACCATGGACAGGGTTTGGTAGACTGTACTTAGCGGCATGCAAAGTTTCGTTTTTAAAAGAGTTCACCTGAAGATTTTCATACATTTCGAACTTTAGTTTTAAGATTTAATTCTCAACCCAATTTAGACATGCCTTAATTTTGGACTTGCATGAAATTTAAAAAAAAAATCATATTAATATTAAACGTTTCATTCGCTTAGTTACAATGCATTCTTGAAGAGTTTTATTATTATCAACGAATTCCTTAATATAAAAAAAATTTATGAAGTTGTTTCGTAAATTCTATAAACGTTCCATTATCGGAATGATTCATTAGTTTTACGAAGATTTTCCATCATTTTACAAACATTTCATAAACATTGACTTTAATGAAACCTGTTTCATAGATTCTATGAAGTTTTTTGGCTAAATATTAATTAGAAAAATATAGCAAACATAAATCCGTTAAATCTACAAAATTTGAGTTATATTTGAGCTAAATTTTAGTTAATTGATAGTTACAAATAAAGTTGCTAATAAAAATCTACAAAAAATTTTGAAAATATTAGTTGACTGAAAAAGAAACACAAAAAATATGAAGTTTTTAAAGTTATAAAAAACTGATAAACTGATATAAAAAACTGATCTTCTGTAATTTTTATTTTTTTTAAGAAAAGCAACACTCAGGAAATTCTTCCTATTTATTAACGTGTTGTTTTTTTTGGAAATGGGTTAAAGGGGAGATGAAAGGTGGGGACAGATGAAGATCTTCAAATATGGCAACACTGTAATTGCGCGAGATGATAAGTCTTAGAACAGTTGTTGCTCGCCACCTGATTAGATTAGATCAGAAGTCACTATACATCGCGACCAATGTAGGTATTTTGTGCTGCCTAAAGTTACCTACAGATTCAAGCTACCTATAAAGCCAATTATCCTATTAGGCAAAATGTTCGCGAGGTCTCAGACACCATCTCACAAAACCTGCACATATCCGTGTCACTTTGACCCTTCCTGTGCAGATGGTATCTGAGATTAGTGTCCAGTTAAGTACGACGCCAGGGTCCTCAAACCCCCTCTTTCAAGCGACAAGAGTCGCCTCGACCCCCTACTGGAAAAAGAGGTCAATCTCTTAGCCTGGCGCTGACCAGGAGAGTTTCCCAGTAACCAGAGAATTCAGACTCTCTCCATGCCTGATGGAGAGTTTGCGAACTTATTGAATCTTTTTGTTTCATAGCCCTGATTCATTATTTGACTTCGGTGGGGTTAAGTGCTATGGGAACACCGAAGGTGAGCGCTGCGATACATATGAGGGATAGAAAAACTCATACATATTATTTTTCTAAATTGATGTTGCCGTTACTGGGAATCGAACCTGCGAACATCTGTGTAACAGTCCAACGCGCTAACCATTACACCACAACGCCCACGTAATTTAAAACCAAATGTCTTTAAATTTTAGAAAAATTTACTGTAAATTGCATTCAACTAATTTTAAGGTAAATATATTGCAGAAATATTGTTTATATTGGAGATTTTTTTGCTTAGCAAAAGTTTTAGCTGATTTTACAAGAATAAATTGCAATTTTTAATTAACTAAAATTTAACTCGAATATAACTAACATTTTTTAAGTGTAACAGTCCGGGGTAATATGATCATATATAATTATATACGGGGAATCAGATCCGCAATTTGAGTCTATCTGACATATATGAGCCATATATGACTTCATATATAATATCATATATGCACTTAGAATAATATGTAGGTAAAGACCGCTGCATATTTATTTAAAAACAAGTGAAATTTCATTTGAAGAAATGACGACTTACATTACAGTAAATTCAACTAACATTGTCATTCGTTTTTTACTGTTCAAAAAATGAAACACAATTGTATTAAAAATGAGCCACATATGCAATAAAAACCAAGCAAACATTTATTTGTTTTTTTTTAATAAAAAAACTACTGTATAAAATTAATGTAACATCATAATACAGTAATTTTATGTGGTTTGTTAGTTCAAATGAACTACTATTGTAGTCAAAACTGTAGTCTTCACCAAATGACTGTTTTTTCACTTAAGAATAAAGATACTGTATTACAACTCAAACAACTACAAATATTTACTGCAGAAGTTCCCTGAGTGTGTATACCCTATGGGGAATGAGGAGTCAATTGACCTAAAAGTGACTGGTTAAAGAAGGACTAATCACAGGACTGGTATAATTTAATACTGAATTGGGTTAAGCAGTGTCAACTGTCCTAAAAATACCAATCCTGTGACTCGTAAAGGGAGGACATACCACTTAACCAGAATGCTTATTAACAAGAAAAAGCCAGTTGTCCAGAATTTTAGCCATTGGAAGCTGTTTAGTTTTCGTTTATTTTTATGCCCATCTTTATGCCCTTTTTTGCTTAGTCATGTGGCATGCCACTATGTTGTTTAAAGCAAGACAAATGACCCCCTCCTATGACAAGCCCATGTTAAAGTTGCCAGTTGTTTACATAGGGTAGGGTTTAGCAGAGCACCGCTCTCTGGCACGAAGGGGCCGATCCTGTGGCACACGCAGGACCTTTCCCATTCCCCATAGGGTATTAACACACTTCATTTTAAAGATCCTCTATTTAACTGTTAATTGAAATTGAAACACTCACATTAAAAAATTAAATATTATGGACATCGGCTGAGTCCGCGAGATGTGTCTGAAGAATTTTTGCGTCATTTCTTGTCAGTCCACAGCGCACAAATTTGATGGTTGACATGAAGCGAACATTGGATTTGTTTGAATTAATATTAGCAGCAATGAAATATTTAATATTCTTGATTTCCCATCTTGCCCATTTATTTTAGTTCGTGAATCTGGAAAAAAAAAATTATCATTTATAAATTTATTTTTTCAACTACATGGTTATTTCAGAAATCTGTACACAAAAAATAAATAAAATATTTTAAAGTTTTCAAAAAACAAAAATGAAAAAGAAATAGAAATAGAAAAGTTGAAATTTATAATAACAAAACCAGGGAACCAATAAAAAATGTTAGTAACGTTTTTAACCGTAATGTTAAATTTGGAATTAGACCACTAAAAACAAGATTCATTATGTATCTTATATATGACATTATATATAGAAAGATATGATGTCATATATAACAATGTCAAACCAATACAATTTAATAATAATCATATATCTGGATCGATATATGATCAGATATCGCCCATATATGGATTCATATATAATCAGATATACTCCTACGATATTTCATTAAATATATGTTCAGATAAAAAATAAATTTAAATAACAAATATGCAGGTGCTTGTGCAAATTTAAATGTAACTGACACTAACAGAAAACATATGCTTTTCTATTGTTGATTTACTTGAATAAACGTCACTACATTGCTAGGTCTGTCAAAAAAACAGAGTAGTATTTGGAAGATGACAAAGCCAATTGTGACAATTTTTTGTTGTTGTTTTTGTTTTTTCTTTGATATTTTAAATTTTGAATCTCGCTCCTAGACGAGGACAAGAAATTCTCATTGAGTTTGTGATTTAACATAACAAATATCTCTAGAAATTCTAATAACAAAGTCCCCTGAAGATTTCCTTAGGCAGGAATGAAATCCGGATAGGGACACGCCTACATCAGATTGCTTTTCACAATTTGTTAAATAAGTTTTGGGACTTTAGCACATTTAATTACTATAAATAAAATTTAATATAATTAGATATAAACCTTTTTTCTGGGTAGTTTTAATTTTGCTTTCCTTGTCTTACTAATATTTATATAAAAAAAAAATCTGCTTATTTTAGCAGTATTTTCTGCAACGTCATTTTTAATTAATTTTTGCGGAGTTCATAATATTTGTTCCAAGGTAAGTACTAAAAAATTACTTCTTATATTATTTCTGATAGTGTGCTAAATAATATTTAAGACCAATAACATATTTCATTTACAATTTTTATGTGTTTAATTTTGTACTTAAAAATTCAATCATTGCAAAACCAAAAATTTTCCTACTTAAAAAATGCCACAACATTTTTAGCAACATAAGAATTTTTACGCTGTTTAAGCCAAATATTTTTTTCATATGGGTTTTTGGCAATTTAGTTCCTCCTTGTTTTTTTTTTTGCAACAACTTTATGTGCGTTTAACACCAAAAATGTATTGAAGATAAATATGCATATGATAACATTAAGTATGAGCAGGTAGTAGTACATGTTGTATGTAAGATTTAAACAAAAAATGAATATTTTCGTTACGAATTTCATTCTTCTTTTGTTATAATGTTTTTTTTTTTTGTTTTTATGTTGCTGGTTATTAATTAATTATGCCGCTATATTTTTTCTGGTATTTCAGTCTTCTTGTGTTTTTGAAAAAAGCTTTCTGTAATAAAAGAGTTTAATGGTAATTGGTAAAAGTCGTTTGTTGCAATAATGAAAATTTGGTATGAAGATTGTTTTTTTTTTGTATGTGTTACAAATCAATTTGATTACAATCGCTTACTGTTAATTGCCTTAAAATATTATATCGATGAACCTAAACAAATTTATATAATTATTAGTATTTTGTTTCATTTAAACCGCTTGCTTCGTTATCTTTAGGCAAAACATCTCAATTTTAATTGAATATTAACAAAAAGTGCTAAGTAAAAAAAATGATGTGGGGCATTATCAACTTATATTAAATTATATATAAACTACATATTAGATGAAATCAAAGTTTATCTGAAAAATGTAAACATATAATTGTATCTAAAATACATTAAAAGGTATCGAATTCTATACAATTGTATCGAATTAGTTTTCAATCACTTTATGTCCTTTGAGCTCACAGTGTTGCAAGATTCGCATTAGAAATTGATAATATCATATTAGTCATTTTTAAAAATTTTTAACAATTGTATTTTTATTAGTTGTTATAAAAAATTTTTTTTTATACAATATATCAGAATTAGAAAAAAAAGAATAAAACTGGAAACAGTGTTTTATTTAACACGAAAGTATTAAATAGAGAGACTACACTTCCCGCGCCTAGCAGCAACATAATACCAAGCTCGGGCTAGCAAATGAAAACATTTTTTCTTACATTCAAAAATAATTGTAGCATTTTGATAAAAAGTTGTTGCTTAAAATACTCACTTTTATTTTGCTTTTTATTTTGTTATTTTACATTAAAATATACTATATTTTAATTTTATCTTTCTAATTTTATAATTAATATTTGAAGTTAATAAAAATTTTATTAAATTATTATTCAAAAACATGATAAAAATAATTAAGTATACATAGATTTTTAAGTTTCTGCATGTTTTCATTTGCTACGTGCGAGTTTACGAACAAATAAAAAGAGGGCAGATTGAGAGAGATCAACCACTGCCCGAACTCGAAAGAGTACCGTGTACTATGCCTATGATATTCTTCCGAACTCGAGCAGTTAAAAGGGTTCTTGCAGACCTCAACGTAAATAAGTCACCGGGGCCGGATGGCATACCAGCACTGGTGCTGAAACAGTGCTCTTCGACGCTTGCTCGTCCATTGGCTAACCTTTTTAGTACTTCGTATCGTATGGGAATCTTTCCTTCGTGCTGGAAGGTTGCTAATGTCCAGCCAATCCCTAAAGAGGGTGCGGCAAATAACCCTGAAAACTACCGCCCAATCGCAATTTGCTCTGCACTATCGAAGGTGATGGAGAGCATGATCAATTACCATCTTGTGAATTATCTAGAGTCGAACTCACTTATTAGTGACCGTCAGTATGGTTTTCGTAGAAATCGCTCTACTGGTGACCTGTTGGCTCTTCTTTCGGAGCGTTGGAGTCGGTCAATCCACCGTTTTGGTGAGAGTAAGGTGGTTGCTCTGGACATTTCCAAAGCGGTCGACCGTGTGTAGCATGGTGCGCTTATATCAAAGCTTATTGCTTTTGGTGTCGGTAACGACTTCGCTCGCTTTGTTTCGAGCCTTCTCAGAGATCGCACTATACGCGTTGTTATAGATGGGGTCTCATCCGATGAGTTTCAGCTAAATTCAGGCGTACCTCAGGGTTCCGTTCTTTCTCCTTCCCTATTTCTCATTTTTCTAAATGACCTTCTTGTTCAAACTTTCAACCCTATTTACTCTTTTGCAGATGACAGCAACATCTGTCATTCATTTTCCTTCGATCGTAGGCCAAGCCTTGAGGAGATTGGGGACAAAAGGCAGAATATGAATGATACACTCAATTATGATCTTTCTACAATCTCTGAGTGGGGTCGTGCGAATTTGGAAGAATTTAATGCGCACAAGACCCAACGTTGTATGTTAACCCATAGGTCCGTGGATTTAACGCTGTCACCTGTTCAGTTGAGTGGTATTAATATTGAAAAATCGGATACTCTTGATGTTCTGGGCATGAGGATTCAGTCTGATGTCCGTTGAAATAAGCACGTTTTCCAGGTGTCGAAAGAAGCATTCAAGCATTCTCGGTTTCCTGCGAAGGTGTATGAAGTACTTCACTTCTTCCGATTTACTTAATATTTATACCACCTATATCCGACCGAAAATGGAATACAACTCCCATATATGGGCAGGGGCTTCAAAGTCTATTTTGGAGCTTCTGGACCGTGTCCAAAAGAGGGCGTCGGCGCTCATAAATGACGAGAGGGTATCTAGCTCTATTGACTCATTGGAGCATCGTCGGAATGTGGGTTGTGTAACATTGTTCTATCGATATTACTATGGAAATTGTTCTGCTGAGATAAGTGAACTTATCCCCAGGGCCCGTATTTTCATTTGAAACACTCGCTTATCTAGCAGAGCTCATCCGTTTGTAGTCGATTGTCCAGTGAACCGCACAACGCATTACAGTTAAAATTCGTTCATCAGCCGTACTAGCCGTATGTGGAATAAACTTCCCGCGGAGGTCTTCCCTGTCACTTACAATGTAGCGAAATTCAAATCAAATATTCACAAACACTACTCCCTCTTTCTCCCTCCCCATAACCTAATTTCCTGATATCAACACAATGCATTGCATTATAGGGGCATCCCCTGAGTGTTGGTCTAACGAAAAAAAAAAACTGAATAATTTTAAAGTACGTGTAACTACCCAAATGCTTTTGGCGAAAAATTCAGATGTCACAACGAATCTGTTTGCTGTGTATATGAGTGTATATAAAATAATGTATTATTATATACATTATGAAAAACTTCATAAATATGATAAAAAACTATGATGTCAGCAAGATTATTCAAGTTCAAGATCATTTGTTTTTTTGTTAAGTAAAAAACTTTATTGATTTTCGTCCAATGTAACACCTCCTAAATATGTTTCATACAAGTTCAAATTGATGTAACCCCTTGAAACCGCGCCTGCGAAGATGAAACTGTTGAGCCCAATAATAATGACTCTTTTCAACAAATTTAACACCGAACAGGAGTTTTTTTTATAGAAAAATTAGCTTTTCGCAGACTTTTTCACTACTAAAAGGCATAAAGCTTTTTTTTAACTTCTTATGCTAACTAACCTGGTATTTTGCGAGAGAGGCTCAACTTTTTTTTTTGTTAATTTGCATTAAAAGTACATAGCATATACATTTGCGCATGTGCGAACCCGCTGGAGCTAGAGTAGGTCTTGTGAACAAAAATACAAATTTTGTAAGTTAAGTAACTCAGTAATCTCAAATCCGAAATTATATTATTATATCTTAAATCACTTAGAAAATATTTATAAAAATAAATAAAATAAATATTTTTAATGTTGGTTGAAATAAAGTTTCATAGAAATTACTGTACCTTTATGCTGAATTATGCATATACGAAAGCATATATAACTCTATATTATAGATATAGTAATATATAATTTGTTATATTATGCATAATTTTATATAAGACAATATAAAATAATATATTGCTATATATACCCCGATATAAATATTTTTGAAACAACACAAAACTATATACAATTACATACAAATATTCACGCTTTAACATAAATGTTTACACTATTGGACAAAATAAAGTGCAACTACATTACTGTTGTCTTTCTTGAAGAAAAAATTATATAAAATATTGTTGAATATTAAAAATTTGACGAAATTTATTTATTTTATACACAATACGAGACAAAAAACTACAAATCATACATATTTGACTTGGGATTTTTCTACATGCCAACCAAAAATGAAGAAGGTACAGAATTTTGTTGGACAAAATAATGTGCAAATTTTATGAATTGTATTTTAAAACTTAAAATAATTTAAAAGAAAATACTGTTTTAGTTTTTTTATCACATATTTTGTGTTAAATATGACATCTACAAGTATTTTTGAACATATAAAATAAATTTGTTTAAAAACATTTGTGTCTATTGCCTTTTGTTTGTAGGGTATTATATTGAGAGCGTTTACATTAATTCAAAATTTTCAAAATAGTTTTACTTAGAAAATTTGTATTATTATTAAATAAGTGTTTTGAGCTAAAAAGTACAGTTTAAAAGTTAGCTTTACCCTTAAAATAGTTATTTCCATGAGAATGCATCCAGTACAGAGAACGAAGCCGATCGGCTTAGCCGCCGCCGACTATTTTTCAGTCACTTGAGCCGCCGCCGACTTGTGCGGCTAATTTTGGCTAGAAATGTTAGCCGACTCAATCAGCTAAGTTGGTTGATTGATTCTACAAAAAACCGTTTATAATTTTTTATAAACGAAAGGTGAATTTTATGAGAATTCTCTATCTTTTAAACACCGCCAACCACCTGGTAACATTAAGTTTTCAATATGTGGCAACACAAAAATATTCCATAGCGTCTGTAAAAAAGTCCCGTTATATTATTCGCGTTGCAAGAAAAAGTGAAAATTTTAAAATGTCGCAAAAAAATATAAAACACTATTTCTCTACTACACAAACTAATCCAAAAATCCCTACTGATTCTGACTCAGTGGGTCGCTGGAAACTGCGTTAATTCTAAAAAGTTGTCTTAATCCTGCTACTATGAAAAAACAGTTGTTCGTTCATGACAACAGGGCAATAGTAGCACCATTTTTATCTAATTAAAATAAATATATAACTATACTTAAATGCTATAAGCAAAATCTAGTCCCTGTTATTTTTTAATATACTCGCATATTTTTTTAAAAAATAAGAATTAAATTACAAGAATGTTAATTTTTGTCAAAGAAACGTCGACTTTAGTGACTTTTAGTCGCCGCCGATTTTTTTTTAGTTCAGCCGCCGCCGCCGAAAAATGTTCGGCTCTAGTCGACTTTTAGCCGCCGCCGACTGTTTTCTTGTTTAGCCGCCGCCAGCCGAAATACAACATCGGCTTCGTTCTCTGATCCAGTACTCTGCTGGAGGTTTAGATCACCCGAACTATGCTATTTGCTGCATAGCAATTATAAGCACATCTGACCTTAGAGCAATCCATTCTTAATGGAACTTATCTGACAATGTTTTTATTTTATTTAAATCGGTTGTGGTATTTCGCTACAAATTCTAACTATTAAAAGTTGAAATTATGATTTTTTCGAAATTAAATCTTTTTATAATGGAAATGCGAAATCTTCAGCAATACTATTAATCACACAGCAATAAGTTATATGTCTTGGGGGTCATTTTCGTCCGCAGAAGGGGTTTGTCCGGAGAGAGTCGAGCCGAAAATGACTTGATAATAATTATAAATCCTTTTAAAACATTTTCGGAATTAAAGTTTGACAATTTCGATGAAAAATTGAGCTAAGTTGTCTTAAATCTCTAACAGTATACTGACCGCAACCTCGCGAGAAATGCTCTAAACTGCTATTTTAAGCGTAAAATATAACTTTTAACTGGATTTCTCAGGTCAGAGCTCTTATTAAGAATTCATATAAATGTTTTTTTTTCTCATAATTGATATTAAATATTAGACGAAAAGGGGGCAAAGTTGCTAAAATTATTTTAGAAAAATTTATGTCAAGTTAAAGCAATAACCATCAAAATTACAAAAAAAAAAATATTCTATATGTTTCAAAAATACTTCTAGAAGTCATATTTAATACACAATATGTGACAAAAAAACCATAATAGTATTTATTTTATCTTATTTTATGATTTTAAATACAATTAACCCATTCCTGCCTATTGGGTATTTAAATACCCAAAAAGGAGCCATCTTAAAAAAATTTATAGCTAAAGCCAGGTAAGAGTTGCATCACATTGATTTTTACTGGTAGGTGGAGAAAGGACAAAAATACTTTAGGAAAATGTTGGTGTAAAATTGGGGGTTGGTAATTATCTGTTCAATTGTCTGCAAATTTACATATTCTGAAAAATTGAAAGAAAGAATTGAAATTGTCTCTGAAAAATTGGAGAAGCGACACATCGGAAAACTTTATTGTTGGCTAATAGTGTATTCTTTAAAGTGCAAAAAATTTGTAGCTGGGTAGGACCACTCACTTGGGCTACAGGTATGATTTCATGACATGACCATTAAAATACGTACTTTAAAGTTTTATGAAGTACCCTTGCTTGAAATATCGATTATTTTCAAGTAAAAATGAAGAGTTTTACATGAAAGAGCATAACAAAATAATTTAATTAAAAAACCACAGAGGAATTATTTTATATCAGTGGTTAATTCATAAGTCCCAAGTATGGGAAATCGAAAAGAAAATTATATCAAATAACTTCCAAAACCTTAAGTAAAGAATGTGTGAAATTTCATTGATGTTGGACAATGGAATCGGGGGTCAGGCATTAATGGGTTAATAAAATGTTGCACTTTATTTTGTCCAACAAATTTTTGGTTTGCACGTTGAAAAATCTAAAGTCAAATATGTATGATTTGTAGTTTTTTGTATCGTATTGTGTATAAAATAAATAAACTTAGTCATATTTTTAATATTTGATACTATTTTCAATAATTTTTCCTTTACGAAACACAACAATAATATAATTGCACTTTATTTTTTCCAATAGTGTATATGACTATATAGATTTATATATTGATACATTTAATTGTGTAAAATAGTATCTATATATATATATATATATATGAGAGTTTTTGTACTTGGTTAAACGAAAATATGTATTTTTTACTTATTAGCCAAAAATATTCACTCAGAAAACAGATTCATGGTTGTATCAGAATTTTTCGTCAACAGTGTTTTGTATGTACCGTTTTAATACTATTGGCGAGCATTTAGGAATGTGTAACCTGATTTTAGCGCATTATGGAAAAGAGCGGATTATTTCAAATCCAAATATAGCAGCTAGTAGTATTTTTTTTTATTTCAAAATGGTACCATTTCTTGATTGATCGGCATAAATCTGACCGGAGATCATTTACTTTTCTTAATGTTTTGTACCCGTATTCTCTGGGATGCCTAGTAGTCACTACAGTTTTCAGTTTTTTAAAGTTTTGTTTACTCGCTGTTGTATTGCCGTTTTTCTTTTTTCAACTAGCGCTTATTTTGTGAATGGTAACACTTAGCTCATGTCTGATTTGACAGATAATTAGTTTTATCCTTCCGCTGAACGAATATGGTCCATATGTTCGTTTTCTTGTGAAAAAAGTGAAAGAAACTGGCATCCTCATCGATGAGAGGATGACACACGAGAATATTGCTGCTGTGGCAGAAAGTGTGCGTGAAGCGCCATCAACATCAATTCACCGTCGTTCTCAATAATTGAACATTTCGGAGACAACATTGAGACGAATTTTGCATAAAGACCTTGGTATGACGCCATACAAAGTCCAATTGGTTCAGGAGTTCAAACAAAAAACAAGTTATTTGGCGGACCCTTTACTTTACGATTTGTAATTAAAACGACCACTTTTTTGTGAAAATGTATTTATAATTCAAATGGAATTCTTTAATTTAAGTTTTCATTTAAGTTTTCATCAAAATTTTACCGCTACAGACTTTTTTGCAAAGCATATTCAGATGAAGAATATACATTTTATTAAAATCAGGTCACATGTTAATAAGACAATTGTGGTTAAGCGACATTATCAAATAAGATAACAATCTGTATATCTCAAAAAGCCTAAGATTGATGATTTTGAGTTTGGCCTTAAACTGTTTGTGAGGGTGCCTCTGTTGTAATCTAAAAGAAATTCAACGATCTTTTAATTAAAATCCATCCAACCACACAGTGATGGGGCAACTGTTACGTTTTCCACGCTATCCTTTTAAACACCCAGTAGCAACCGTATTTGTAGCCAATTAAATGTTTTATTAGCTGTGCCTGATTTCTTCCGTTATGATAACAATCATTCGATAAAAAACAACAGATATCAGGTGATAACAACTAAGGTATTCAATTGAGTTGCCGTTACTCGATTAATCCAAAATTTTTATCAAGTCATTTTTTTAACAAGACGACCAATTTTGATAAACGAATAACTCCAACAATTTTGGTCGATTAGTCAAGTTATTAGAGTAATTCGAAAAAAAGTATCTAAATTTAATACTACTATTTTATTTATTTCATTGCAAGACTTGTATTTTACTTATATTTTTATTTGTCTTATATATTATTTCGAATGTTTTTTATATAAGTATTTCATTTGTAATTTTTGTTGAAAAAATTACATTCTCAACCCATAGGTCCAACACTACTGAACCGATTTTAAAACATTAAGAGGTTCATGTTAGACATTTTCTCTTGCAAAAATGGAGAATGATAGGCAAAAGGATAACGATATTAAAATAAAGGTACCGTACAATAACTCCCAAATGAAATAAGTCCCAATGAAATAAGTCCCAAAAAAAATGAAATGAGTCCAAATTTTAATAAATGAAATAACCTCCAAAGAAAAAATTAAATAAGCCCCAACATTTGGGAGTTATTTCATAGTAATAAAATAACTCCCAACAAAGAATGAAACAACTCCCAATGAAAAAAGTCAAAAAAAAATGAAATAACTCCCAATTCAAAAATATCGAATTCTATGTATTTCATAAATACATGTAAAAATGTACATAATATTAAACATATTATAAAGATAGAATTTAATGTATCCATAAATATACAAAAATAATCAACAAAATTAGAAGAAAAATACATATTAAAATATATTTATAGAAAAACCTGGAATAATCTTTGTTTTAAAAGTTAAAATAAATTAGTTTACATAGCATGGAGTAGTGGCATGTCACAACGTCCAATGACATAATGTCCATGGACGTTATGTCACTCGAAAAGTGTCATAATGTCCATGGACTTTATGACAAGTTGGAAAATGTCGTAATGTCCATGGACATTACGACATTATTTTGTTGGATATTATGTCACTTTCAAGTGTGGCATAGCGTCCAGACTTTTTAAAATAAAAATATTAATAATATTTAGTATATTTAGTATATCAATACAATTTTTTTAAATATTCTTTAGTAGTATATCACAAAATAAAACTAAATTTATAAATCGTATAATCGCATGCAGAAAAAGCTTTATTTTGCGAAGCCGCCTGCCGCGTTCTACTGAGGAAAAAAACCCCTAAGAGCGGCCGAAGACAGCCACACAGAAAAACTTGTTTTTACAAATTACTTGATGTCTTAAAAATATAAGATTTCAACGGATTCGACATCTGATTTGAAAAACAAGTTCTTCGGGTGGCGGACTTCGGCCTTCCTCCATAGAACGCGGCAGGCGGCTTCGCGAAATAAAGTTCTTTCTGCGTGCGACACAAAAGAAACTTCAAAATTACTGATCTGTTTCCACACTGGAATATAATGTCCATGTACCTTATGTCGTAACACGTTTTCTTCGTAACACGTATAATATTTTCTTCTTCTAGCTTCCGAATTTTTTAAATAAATTTGATTTTCGACGTATACGTATAACACTTTACTATTTCTTCTTTTGCCACTCATTATTTCAATTCAAGATTTGCCATTATTTTTAATCACTTTAATACCGATCTTTACTTACCAAAATTCTGCGTTCCTTTTGGTAAAATAACTAATTGTATTGCTATTATTTACTTTACGACAATTTTAAGAACCGTGCATAAAATTTATCAAAATGTAATTTTAATGGAAATGAAATAACTCCCAACGATAAAATCACATTTAAAAATGAAAATGAAATAAGTCCCAACAAAAGTGAAATAACTCCCAATGCCAAAAAGGAGTGAAATAACTCCCAACAAAACCTGGTTGGGAATTATTTCATTTTGAGAGTTATTTAAATAAGTCCTAACGCATTGGCAGTTATTTCATGATGAAATAAATCCCAATTTATATGGAGTTATTTAATTTTCTTTTTGGGAGTTATTTCATTTGGGAGTTATTTCACGGTACCTAAAATAAATTCTTTATTTCGCGAATATCTCAAATAAATATAATTAATTTTTCTGAAATTTATTTTGGAATTAACTCAACGTATCACACACAACATAAAAAATTTCTAGTTGGGAATCAGAGGAGTTTTAAAATAAACGGAGATTTTCCGAAAATATCATTAATGTTAAATATAAAATGTTGGATATTTATTTAGGACCCTTCAATAAATTTCGATATTATTTGCCTCACATAGGAAAATCGAAAACAGGAGACCACGTGTAATTAAACTGTGCACTCAGATTTTCGATATCACATCCTATTTATGTCCTTTGAAAAGAATATTTAAAGTCCAATTTTTAAACAAATTATTTAAATATCAGTTTTCATTAAATGATGACAATATGGGTATCAGATGGAACATCATAATATTTGCTATTCCGCAAAATTATTGGTCTTAATATTTCAAGACCTACAATTTTGCAAATTTCCTTTTAGAAATTTTATCACTCAATATTCTTGATTGCTTTAAATATGTTCGCAAATTTTAATCTTTTTTCCCAATTTTTAGTAACTTCTATTACTATTTTCACAGATTTATTTCTATGAGCGTAATGAAAACCTTTGAATAGAGATAACATTTTCTTGGTTTGATAGAATTTCAAACAATTCATTTGTTATGTTAGGGCTAATTAAGTCCTAATTTAACCATTTTAAATTCAATTTTAAGTATTACAACTACAGAAAGGTTGAAATTCATTACTTTGTTGCTGCCACTAAATACTATGTTGTACATTCAATTTAATGATATTCAATAATAGCTAAATGGAATTCATTTTTGTTGCATTGTAAAAGCTTTCTCAAATGTAATTATTTTCTTTCACACTGTATGTAAGTATCAAAAGTATTTAACATTTTTCACAAGTTACATTTCATGACAATGTCATTATTATGCAGCGAACTGAACCTATTTTTACAAACGTTAAAATCATTTGTCAATATTCCATGGCTGTTAAACAAAGAAATGGAAAAAAAAAACTTTTAAACCAGCCAAGTTACTAACTGACTAACTACTTACCACAAATTTTAAATGCCAAACCAAACAAAATACTTTAAGACGAACAAACAATAAAGTACATGATGTAGAAGTTAAATAGAACCTATCAGTGTTCATTAAGTGAGAATTGTGTCACCTAATTAACGTAAATGAGTCAAATAACTTGGCCAACACCAAAAACAAAATAACACTACTCAACAGCCAAAAAAAAAAACACTGGCTTGGAAATACATCTATTTTAATTTACCTATATACGCGCTAAATCCAAAATTTGGCAAACAAAAAAATTTATATTTTGCAGTTTTTGAAATATCCCGGTTTTTACTTTATTCAAACCATGTTTTCGTATATTTTGCTTCATTTGTTGAAACTTTACAACAAAATCATTTCAGAATATAAATCTGCACAACATTATCTTTGATTTTAGTATAATCATGTCGGTGTTTGTATCAGGATATCGCTCTGGTATTGCAAGGAACTTTTACTTTTTTTTTGTTTTATCATAATAAATTTTATGCATGTTAACAAATTTGAAATTTTTATCATTGTGCAAGGTTTTTTTTATTAAAATTGCCAAGGCATTGAAAATGGTTTGAAATATTTAAGAAAGATCTTAAAGTTTTAACTAATTTACCAAAGTAAAAAAAAAAAAAATATCTAAATAATGAGAACAAAAAACCGACATTTTCAACTTTACCTCTTCTGATTTTATTAAAACTTAGTATAAACATTCTCGTACACAAGTTTGTTATAATTTTTATTAAAAATAAAAATTATGTTTTTTTCGACCTTTAATTGTGCAATGAAAATGAAAATTATTCAAGTTCGAGGCCATATACTCTATATTTCTTCATTAGGATATTGTCCTAACAAATAATCTATAGAGTTTTTGTTTTCAAATTTATTATTTGACCCTTTCAGGAATGTGTTGATAGATCTATTTCGGGAATTTTCTAGGTTCCCATCATCAGAACACGTTTTGAAAGCGGCAACAATCCCATGCCAAACCTCAAGCATTCATATGAACTAGTTTACTCACTACATGAGAACTAATATACATATGAGTTTGAAATTAAAGATTATAACCATTGATCAAAAAATAAATTGAAAACTTGTTTGATGTGCAAGATCCACCTCTGGTGGATATTCAATACACGTTTTTTTTTTGTTTCTCTCTCATTTTTTATATTTTGTTAAGTTAGTTAACAAAACAGGGAAAGTAAACTAGGCGGTACTCTGCCTTTTTTCACAAGTTTGTTATAATTTTTATTAAAAATAAAAATTATGTTTTTTCGACCTTTAATTGTGCAATGAAAATGAAAATTATTCAAGTTCGAGGCCATATACTCTATATTTCTTCATTAGGATATTGTCCTAACAAATAATCTATAGAGTTTTTGTTTTCAAATTTATTATTTGACCCTTTCAGGAATGTGTTGATAGATCTATTTCGGGAATTTTCTAGGTTCCCATCATCACTCATCATACACTCAAAAAAAAAAGTTAGTAATGTCAGCAAAAAATTTTGCTGAGTCAGCAAAATTTTAGTCAGGAGGGTGCTTGCAAAAAAATTTGCTAATGTCAGCAAAATTAGTAGATTCAGCAAAAGTTTTGCTACAACTTAGTGGATCAGAAATTAAAAAACCATTGCTAAAAATTAGTAAAATTTTTGCTGAATATTAGTAGACTGAAGAAAACTCAAAAAATTTGTAGAAAAATTATACTTTAGCTAATTTATTTGCTGAAAATCATACAGCATATTTTTGGGATTCTTTTAAAATAATTTACAATACGTTACAAAATATAAAAATGATCATACTCTCACATTGACGACATAAATTAATATACAGTGCACTCGCGATAACGTGAACACCAGGAAGTGTGAACGACTTGGAAACGTGAACAATTTTATTTTTAGACACACACAGAGAAAAGTTTAGCTATTTGCCAACTGAAATTCGGTTGCTATGACTCAAATTCGGTTATTACGAATATCAGACGGTAACATTAGTTTTCACAACAAAGTTTGGTTATTTCCACTGAATTTTATTTGCAAACACCCAAGATATTCAGAAATATAATGTATTTATCGTTGTACTAACAGAATTTATAAGTTGTTACCCTTAATATACACTTTTCAATTCGGTTGGCACTTTATTTCTCTGTGTGCAGACTACTCTAAAACGTGAACAAAGTCTGAAGCTCTAAAACGTGAACAAAATTAAAGATAACATTTGTTAAAGATAACATTAATAGTATTAATGATCCGATTTCATTAAAATTAATTAATTGATTTAATGAATTTTTATTATATGTTGAGAATTATTTGCCAGTTGCGATAATGAGAGCAAAAGAAAACTGAACGTTGCATATAATAATATCGTCCGTTACGTATATGGTCTAAAAAGATATGACCACATTTCGGCATTTACAAGTCTTCTTTATGGCATTAATTTTGATAATTATGTTAAAACGAGACTATTACTTTTTATGCATAAAATTATATATACACGTCAACCAGAACATCTCTACTCAAGATTAAAATTTTCAACACTAAATAGGGGTAAAAGGCTACTTACATTTAAGCATCACACGCAGATTTCTAAATGGCAGTTCTTTATTTATGCAATCGGTCTCTGGAACAGAATTCCACATAGCTCTCAAACTATAAGTATCGCACTTCTATTTAAAAAAAAACATTATTAGGTATTTTTTCTTAATAGATGATGTATTTGATAATGTATTTAATTTGATTTTCAATGATATAAATATTTTAAAATACATTTAATTATATTTAAACCATTTCGAGTATTTCTTTGTTTTTTATGTAAATTTAAATTTTTTTTTCTTTTCTTTTATTTTTATTTATAATTTCAATTTTTATTTTTGATTTTTCAAATTTATTCAATTTTGTAAATTATTTTTTATATTATTTTTTTTTTTTCTTTTTTGATATTTCTATTGTTTAATTTTTTACTTGTCTTCTTATAATTATTAAATTTTTTTTTTTTTATTATTTTTCTTTTGTTAATATTGTATTGTATGTGCATTAATGTAGTAATATTTATATATATTTAACGACTTATTGTATTTAACACTTGCTCAGTCCTATACTGCAATATAAGACCTATAGTCTTGTGTATAGGATATCAAATAAATAAATCAAATCAAAATTTCATTAACTGAATAAAAATTAATATTGTTAATTTTTTCATTCAAATTTTTATGATTAAATGATTAGATGAAGCTACGTGCCAAATGTTGATATTCTAGCTTTGCTACTTTTGGAGATACGCCAAATGACCCTTTTTCGGATATAAAGCTTCATTAAAAAAAATTTGACTTACATTGCCATGATTAGATTAGTTTATGCACAAAATGGTTTTTTTTTTCAATGACCAATATCCTAATGAACACATTTGAACAAAAATATAAAGTTAATCGGCTTTATCGCATATTTTTATATTATTTTAAAAATGTGTACAAGTGTAGTCAAAGGGTTAGATAAAAGTTTAGAAAAAATAATGATAAAAAAAATTTAACTTTCATACAAAATTGATGAAATGTGTATTTGAAAAGTACTGTTTATTGGTATGATTGTTAAAGTTTATTTCTGAGGTTAAATTGTGATTTTTTTTTTAAATTTTCGCAACTGAAAACGTGAACAAATTTGATAACGTGAACACCCTTGGTAAAAATTAGTTCACGTTTTCACGAGTTCACTGTAATATCTAAAAAAAAAAAAATAGAAATAATTATATATAATACAAATAAAATTTTCTTTCAACTACTCCCATAAATGGTTGTCTAAATGATGATATCTTTTAAAGGAACGCAAATGGCGCAGAAATCAATATAGAATTATAGAAACGAAACGAAAAAATAACAAACTATAAAATATACAACATTTTTTTTGCAATAAGAAAAAGGAAACATAACAATCTTTCGCTTTAGTCTGTCTACCTGTTGTATATTTGTTTGCAATTTGACCACACTAGATTATAAATATCTACAAACATTTAGTTTACAAATACACATTTAGTCTTTATTAAATTTAAATATTTCAGTTTGTCTTTTACTTAATTAAGATACAATTACTTTCAGAAGCCGTTGACGACGCAAAAATTTAAGTTGTTTCAATCCACAATTTTGTTTTATGTATGAAAAACAGATACAAAAATCTTCCATGGTTGATTTTTTGTATATGTCTTACTAGAGTTGTACTTTATAGTATCATTTTCCTCGTCACTACTACATGTTGACATGCCGCGCCATCTACTTCATTCTGCGTATATCCTTCAATCTGGTTGTCGTACACGCTATTAATGTGGTAATCAGCACAATTTTTTTTAGCAAAATAAATTAGTAAAATATTAGTAAAACATTAGTTCAAAACAGTTAAGTCTTGAATATGTATAACTAAAATTTTAGCTGAAAACATAATTTTAACAAAAAAATTGCTGAAAAATAGTATACCTGATATACAAGACGTTTTACTGACTTTTCTACTAACTTATTTTTTTGAGTGTTTTTTGAAGTTTTCATGTACAGCATGCCAAAATTAGTTAAAAATCATGTAGCATAAATGAATTTAAGAAAAAAAAATAGTTTTTGTGCTTCGAAGCGATTTTTTAATTTTTAGCGATATTTCGCAATCTATTCAAACGATTTCAAATATTTTGACATATTCGTGTTCAGCATAACAAAATTAGTTAAAAAGCATGTATTAGTTAAACTATGTATATTTTTCAAAAAAGATCAGCAAACTATAAGAAAAAATGGGTTGAGTGATGTAAATATAAAAACTACGATATTTCAAAAACTGCAAACGAGAAACTACAAATTTTGACAGATTTGTAGTCAGCGTACCTAAGGCTATTAAGAAATATGTATTTAAAAGACAGGTTCTGCAAATATTTAAAATTTGTTAAGTAGTGTAATAGAAAAAATAACAGACAAAAAATTTAACTGCTGTACTCTGACGAAAAATACTGTACTACATCAATGGAGACAAGAAACGAAATATAAACAAATTTAGCAAAATAAAAGAAGAGAGAGAAAAAAAAACACTTCAAAACGTGAGTAAGATAACGCCTTTGTAATGTAATGCAAAGTAATGTCATGTTATGCATTAATTTCAACTTAGCTGACAAATGCAACAAAAAATAAATAAAGCAGCAGCAACTAAAACCGTCGAAAAGACGGACGGAAATTCAAGAGGCAAGCCTTGCATTTCCCTAGAGGGTTTGTTTGCATTAAAACTGACAACAGTAGTCAACTGCTGGAGGAATTAGAAGTTTACAAAGCAAATAAACACAAGAGCAAGAACTCAAAAACAAAAAAAAAAATAACTATAACTATAACTATAAAAAGAATCAGAGCGGCTTCTAGTCACATTTACAGACACTTTGTCAAAATGAAATGTCATGAAACTCAACAGAAATGCCAAGCAGTTACAAAAACTAAATCTTAATAGAAACAAATTAAAAACGTGACAAAGGAATTATTAGCCAAATATTTGTTACTTTTGTGTTATTATAAAAAATATTATTAACCATTTTATTTACCTGTATGTTAATAAAAAAAAATTCTTTTCTTTTTCTTAACAAAGCAATAATTTTCTTTATAATTGCCTAAGAAGATTTCATTTTATTTCTTTAGTTTTTTTTATTACTTTTATTGTAAATGTTTGATTTTTTCATCAATTCATTTTTAATCGTTTGACATTTACTCAATACCGCAGCCAGTCAGTCCGTCAGTCAGCCAGCAAAAATTTCAAAAACCATTCTTGCCATTCAATTTAATACAAATATGGTGACAACAACTTTCTTTTCTAATAATGTTTTCAAAAATGTTTTGTGGTCTTTTCATTGCGGCACAGGTGAATGCGTACATATTAAGAACAACATTTTTAATAGCCAAAGAGTACCAAAGATTCATCTGTATTGTTTTTATATACATGTTTTTGTTAAGGCACCTGCATCACACACAATAATGCAAGTATGATAATTTGCGAAAAAATCCTTAAAATTATTTTTGTTGGAAACAAAAGACTTAGGAAACATACCTTTTGTCTCTAGTTTGAATCAGTGTTGCCATTTTAGCATATTTTCTGCTTGATTTAGCAGGTTAAGATTGGAAATTAAAATTTTTTTTTGAAAAAAAAATTGCTAAATGCGTTTTAGCTTATTTCGTTGTTTAAAGCATATATTTTCCAAACAATTTTTACGATTGAAAGTATTTTTTTGGAACAGTTCCACTACGTTTTCGAAATATTAAACGGATATATGTTTTAAAACTGTCACAAACGTTTCTTTATTAAGAAAATAAAAAAAAATTCTCATTAAAAAAATAAAAAAAATGTCAATATTTTAATGCAGCAGATTTGTAGCATATGTTCTGTGTGATTATTTTGCAGAACTTTAGCACACTTTTTCGTTCAGCAAAAGAATTACTTTTTACATAACACAAGCACTATAATGACCAATTAAAAAACCGCACTTTAAAAAAGTGTAAAAAAAAAAATTTTAGTAAACAAATGTAGAAAACAGAAAAATATTATACTATTAAACTCTTCGGAGTTAAATTGTTAAAATAGAGCCTTGATTTTTTTCTCGTCATTTTTTCGTCTTCGTAAAATGACTCAAAATAATTTTTGTCAACAATGTTTTCAGTATAAAGTAGGTTTAACAACTACATACGTTATTTCTAGAGATGTCTCGAACATTCGGTTACTATTCGGTATTCTGCATATTTTGCAAGTTTAGACCATTCGGCGGAATAGCGAAAAATGGCACTATTCGGCTGAATTATTCGATTAAAATAATATAGCTTAAAATCTATATTTTTCATACAAAAACTTCAGAAAAATCTAGTTTGTCATAAAACTTTTAGTATGTCAAACGTGGTGGATTTTTCAACATAAAAAGTACGATTACGATTTAGTTTAATTACGTATACATATAAAGTAGAGTGTAATTTAATATTAAATTTATATGAAAATTAATGTAAGAACTATTCGGCAAATATTCGGTATTCGAATCCACTATTTGATACATCTCTATTTATAACACAAACTAGGTTCAATTGAAGATAGTCGTTTCAAATTACATATAATTGTTTTTCAAATTTTATAAAATTATATATAACAGTTTTTATCAACTCTTATCCAATAATATTAAATTACATCTAATTCGATACGATCATATATAAAAGAGTGTTTTTTGATTTTTAGATTTTGGGATATCATTACTTTTTAGAAGGTTTTTGTATCAATACAAACAAAGGCGTTTTTATTTTTGAAAAATTTCAACTCCTTCAATTCCCGCTCGGCGGCTAATTTTGGGTACCTTCTTTTGTAGAACAAAAACCGCTAAATATATTTAAAATCTGACTTCACGAATCGATTCAACATGAAAAATTAGGCTTATAAGCAGTTTTTTTGCCCTTTTATAATGCACCGGGTGGTCTAAAAAAATGGATTTTTTTTATTCTACAAAAGAAGGTTCCCAAAATTCGCGATTTTAGCCGCCGAGCGGGAATTAAAGGAGTTGGAATTTTTCAAAAATAAAAACGCCATTATTTTTATTGTCGCAAAAACCTTCTAAAAAGTTATGATATCCCAAAATCAAAAACAAAAACCAAAAAAAAAAAACACTCTAATATACATATAATACCAAAAAATATGTATGAGGACAAAATTAGAATGCTTGTATCTAATAAAAATCAAATTGTACAAATTTGTATCTAATTGCATCGAATTCGATACGATTGTATTGAATTTGATACATTTTGAGGTATTTTAGATACAATTATTTGTTCTCATTTTTCCACCAAAAATTACTTATCTTTTTGGATCTTATTAATTTCAATTAGATCTAACTTAATCCCATGGGATATTCTGGATCTATCAAGATCTTAAATTAGATATTATTGGATCCTGCAATTTTTAGCTAAATTTCGATCCAATTTAATCCAGTAATATATTTGAGGAATCTTATAGGTTACTGGATACCCCAGATTTGGGATAAGCTTGGATAAGAATAAATATCGATCTATATAAAATGAGATCTAATTTTGTATATCAGATATTAATTTTTTTTTTCCTGTTATATCTTAAAGCCCTTTTAAATCGTTTTTAAATCAAATATAAAAAGCTAAATTTAAATTTAATAAAAACCCAAATATCATCTAAACGTATTTCGATAATGATAATTTGAAATATTTTCAGTAAATATTTTATACTACTTATTTTGTATCAATAAACTGTTAGCAAATTTTTTTAATTTGCTTTTAAAAGTCGGTAAAATAAAACGTGTTTAATTTAAGAAATCACTTTTTTTATATCTACCTATCCCCTTTATAATTGTTTAACAATCGTTTAATACCTTTTCGTAAATATTTATGTACAAAACTACAATTAGTTTTATTTGTTGTTGGTTTCTAAAGTAAAGCGTTTTGTGTTACTGTATTTGGGGTTCATTATTATAAGCTTGATTAACCATTATTGTCGAAAGTGAAACAAATACCAAATTCAAAGTTCGTCTGCCTTTTTTCGACTATTATAAAATACCATTAAAATTTCAATACTTTACTGTATTTACTCTAAATATTATCGATTTTATGCATTAGAAAAAAAAAAACCAAAAGTAGACCATACTTTTTATTGTTTACTGTAAAAAAAAGATCTAAATAAAATTTGTAACAATTGTATTGTTAAAAGGTGTTGATAGCCATACAAAAAGTACGCATGCTTGATAAATAAAACATATAAAAATTACATGCTCCAGAAAAAAATTAAAAAAAAATTAAATAATGGCAAATATAAAAATAATTTTTTATAAATATTCAAATTTTCATATATAAGGCCCTTAACTAATCTAAAAATAATTATAATGGGAAACATTTTTGAAAATATCCGAAGTGAGTATTTTAATCTTCTTTTATATACATTTTTCGCCATAAGTTTATCAGTAGATTAAATTGTAATACTTAGGAAACAAACTTGAGTATTTTATATTTTTTGTAAGGTTTATGTTTAACTATTGTTTTAGATCAGCGCTTCCCACCAACTTTTGCTTCATGGACCACTTGAGATGCTTGTACTTGTTCACGAACCCCCAAAACAAATATTTTTTCATATATTTCAAAAAAATGCAAAAGTAACGAAACAAAAAAAAAAAAAAAACAGATTTTTATCTTAAAAATAAAAAACATTACAACAAATAAATTTTGTAAAACCCGATAAAGACAAACTCTGAAGGTCCAGAAAAATTAGTTCATTAATATCGAGATTTGTATTTACTGGAGTAAAACATGTTTACAATTTTTTTATTGTCCACAAAATAATAAAATTTTTAATAACTTTTTTAAATGATGCAGTATTCTTTTATTTGATTTCATAAAAAGATACCGATTCAGGGAAAGCGTTGGCACAACGACTACCTAGAAGGCCACAAAGATATTGTCCAAACAAAAGATAGTAGTTTTCCATTGTTCTGGACACAAAAAGTACATTTACTACCAAGAGCAACCGGAATCCCATTTAAGCTCTTCTTCAAGGCATTTACTATTAACAAATATTATCTGGAGGATTTTTCTTGCTGCAATTTTTATCGCGTGGAAATGAAAACATTTCTACTATAAAATATTCCATAGAATGACAATTTTCAATAAATATTATTTAGCAGGGCACAAATTAGCGTCCGGTTGTGTTTACAATACCAAACAATAATGTTAAACCAAGGTAAAATTTTACAATAAATTTTATTACTCAATTTATTAAATTAGCTGTAAATTTAAAACAAAAATATTCATTGGGAAAGCGCTTCTTGCTAGCGTTCCCAAAACGTTGAAATAATTTCTTGCTTTGCCATTAGTAAATTTTGTATTGACAGGGTTGGCAAAGTATTTTCTCAAATTATAGCGAATTAGTTTTTTGCCATTTCTGTTTTATAGATACTGTAGTAAAACAACGCTTTGTCAACGCTTTGTTTTTTGTACCATCAGCAACTTCTGACTCTGTAGTTTTCAACACATTTGCGAAAAATTTTTGTGGTTTCGGTTTAAAGGTTGTTAAAATTGAAAAAAAAATTTAGGAAAATATTGCTAATATTGGGAATTTTTTTATTATAAACGGAAAATTGTATAAAAATTTGTTAGTGGGACTATCAAAAACAGTTTGTATTAACAAAGGGGTTTTCTTAAGGAAGTTCGTATTAACAGATGTTACATTGAAATTATTACCAAAAGGTCAGGACGTTCAAATTAGTTGTAATAACCGAGGATTCAACTAAGCCGTGTTTGGATTACGATGCTTTTAGAAAGAATCATCAAATGATTATTATCCGGCATAAGTTTCTAAGTATATTAAAACTTTTCTATAAAACAAAAGAATTAGGAAATAAACTTGATATTTTCGCAATTATATATAAATTTTTCTTCCCTTGATAACAACTGTGTTTTTATGATTCTAACTTCTCAAAAAAGGTAGTTTTTTTTATAAATTTTAAATCAGAGTATAGATAAAAAAATTTATAATCATACAAATAATGCTCTAAAAAATAAATAAAAGTAAACGATTGCAAATATAAAATCAATTTAAGGAAATTATTAAATTTTAAAGGGACTTTAAGTAATCAAAAAATATCTACAAATCTGAAATATTTTTCAAAATTGCTGCACGCAATCCATAACTCTTATTTTAGATAAATTATATGCCACAAGTTTGTCAATAAATTTAACATGTAATATAAAACTAAAGACTAACGCTCAGCGAACTTCTGCTGTAAATATTTGTAGTTGTTTGAGTTGTAATGCAGTATCTATATTTTTAAGTGACAGTTATTTGTAGAAGAAATTTAATTTTTGACCAAATATGTAGTTCATTTAAAAAACCAAACCACAGCAGATTACAATATTATGATTTTCCAATCATTTTATACAGTATTTTTTTTTTTATTTAAATATATAAAACAAATAAATATTTGTTTATTTTAACTGCATATGTTGTTCATTTTTTGAACAGTAAAAAACAAATGTTAGTTGAATTTACTGGAATGTAAGTCGTTCATTTTTCAAGTGAAATTTCATTTCTTTTTAACTAAATATGCAGCGATCCTTACCTACATTTTATTCTAAGTGTAGGAATTAAACTTGATTATTTTGTCTTTTAAAGGTTAATGTTTAAATTGATATAGATCATTATAGCTGATAGTTATCCGCAATAAGTTTATCACTTTAATATAAATCAAAAGACTTAGGAAACACACTTGATTGCTTAGTAATTATTTGGTGATTCTGGATATCCTTATACCAACTGATTTTAAGATTCTAACGGTTTGGAAGAAGTAAAAGGTGCAAAAGATTTTTTTTAGAAATTTAAAGACAAATACAACCTGGAATGACAATTCAAACACCTTTAGAGTTTTTGAACTTTAGACTTAAAAAATAAATATAAATTATTTTTATATAAATATTGTCTAAAGAAGAAAAAAAAAAAAAAAAATGGACACATTTCTATCAAATATGGCTTCTTATTTGCGGGTACACTTTGGCAAGTGCGAAAGCTTTGGAGATCAAAATGATTTCCATAAATCTGTTTTGGAAGAATCTTTTTTAAAATTCTTAAATCTCTCTCGAACATTTTGTTTCAATATTTCATAATTTATTAGATTAATTTATTATATCGACAATGTTTTTGAGAAAAACAAAATTGTCAGCTTTTGGAAGTCCTGAAAGGGGAGTATTTCTAAAAACTTAAGTCTTTTTAAACATAAAAGTGTCAAATTTAAACCAGGAAATTCATTAGGAAATCCAACGAAATATATCAGGAAATTCATCAAGAAATTCAACGAACGCAACCAATGATAGTTTAATAATGCTCTATTTAAGCAAAGATATTTCGTCGGCTACACAGTCATACATTTTTTTAATTTTTTTATCATACTCTGAAATTCAGATTTATTATTCTTGTCATAAATGTGATGTGTATGGCCCTGTGAAATTTTTAAATGTTTATAAATATGAGAACAAAAATTTATACATTACGGAGTTTGAAGACATCTTTCAACCCCTTTGCCGTATGTGCTACAATGTGATTCGAATAGACAAATGTATATAAAATAAATAATGACAGACTCAATATTGATCGGAAATACACCCAGAAAAAGATTGGATGGAATTCGCTCAAAGCCATTGAAATTTATTTGATAGGACATTGTTTTATTTGGAACTAGCACTAATCTGTACTGTAAATTAAAATACTGTACTGGAAATTAAAAAGAAGGAAAAGGAACTAAAAAACAATCCATTTATCCAATTATTGGTATTTTCAATCAACTTTTCAAATTAATTAGGTTGGAAATTATGTACGGTAGAATCAAGCATTTATTTTGTGAGAATACAATAGAATTGATAGATTTTTTTATTTTAAATTGTCGATAATCAAAATTGTTTACATACGGTATTCGCAATCAAATATGCCATTAAATTAGAGGTTCAGTAGTACCATCTGAATTGTGGATTGCATTGTTTATAGAAGCAACTAATTATTGGCATTGGTAAACGAATTTGAGATAATGTTTGTTCTCCTAACAAAATATTTAAATTCAAATTTAACACTCGATATTTTAAGTATTTGTGGTGTAGTGGGTAGAGAGTTTGCCTTGTGTTTAGAACTTCCGAGTTCGAATCTCTGGAAAGACAATCACAAAAAGTTTTTTTTTTAATTAAAACACAATATTTGAATGTTTAAATAGCAAATAAGGCAATGAAAATTAAAAGTTATTGTGGTGCAATCAGTAGGACGAGTAGGCTAGTAATCTGAAGACCACGGTTCAATACCAAAAAAAATTAAAAAAAGTTTTCTAATTTCAATAAAATTTTGTGTAACGTAATACTATTTATTTAGAAAGTAAAATTCTTTGAGGCAGCTGAATATTAGCTGTCATGACTTAAAATATAATTTAGCATTACGATAGTTGCCGTAACCGCCAGAATTCGATTGCCACCAAATTAGATGGCCACAACTGAGACTGTTTTCTGGGTGTAGTAATCCGTTCAATATATCAGTTTTGTGATAAAATTTTATCTTAATTGGCTTAACGTGGAACCAGTAGAATGGTTTATGTAGGTTAAAGAAAATTGTCTGGAAAACTGGTGACTACCACTTGGCGCCTTGAGCAACAATAAACGCAAACACTTTCAAACGCCAAAGTTAGGTAATTTTCACAAAGGTCTTAGAATTTAAAAATAAGAAATATATGAACAATTCCTTGAAGCTGAATAGTCGAAATACATGCAAGAATAAGAATGTCTTAAAACCTAACAAGGACTCTTATATCGAGAAATCGCTACGTCTTGCAAAGAGTGGCAAACTTTTTTTTTTTAACTTAAAAACCTGATCAAATTTTCTTTTATTTGATATCTCAACTATATTTAACTGCTATTAGTTTTCCTATAATTATTTAAATTCATAAAAATTATTTTATAAAACAACAAAGTTTTGGTAAACAAAAGTTTTAAAACACATTCCAGGCAACAAATTGTATAAAAAAAATTAATTATTACAAATATTTAAACAAACTTACAGAAATTTTCTCGAAATGACTAGAAATGGGATATATTTTTAACAATAATTAATCAACTCTCTTTTTAGATAAATATTTCTGCACAAGTTTGTCAGTATATTTCACAAGTAATATGAAACAAAAGACTTAGGAAACAAACTTGATTATTTTTGGTTAGTGTTTAACTCTTGTTTTAGATCAATTACAGCTAATACTTAACTGCAATAAGTTTGTCATTAGAATAAAACTTTAATATAAAACAAAGACAAAAGAAAACAAACTTGATTGTTTAGAATTTAATTAATGAATTTAGATTTCCTTATAGCACTTTAGTTTTTATGATTTTTGCCAATTTGGAAGAAGTAAACTTTTATAAGTTTAAAAACATTTTCAATGTTACTGCTCTTTACAACAGCAGTTAAATTGATTTATAGTATTACTTTTTTTGTTTGTCTACTAAATTTAAAACTACTACTTAATTGGAGCAGTTGTGAATATTTTTGAAATTAATTTGTTAATTGAATGTTGTTTAAATGACCCATTAAAGTATCATGAACAACATTAAAATTAATCTTATTTTGGTATTGTTTATAGAATGTATGTCAGTAATACTATTTAAAAAAAATATATAATGAAGAAAAACTTTTTATATACCAGCAGTACTTGGGTTATACGTATTTTAGCTAATCATAATAAATCATGCGTTATAGTCATATTTAAAACACGTCTTACATGCTAAAATATTTCACATTTCTTTTCGTCTTTCTGACAGGCCACTAACACGTAGAGTTATAGACAGACAGACACACAGACTGACTAACGGACTGACATTTATAAAAACCCCATCAACAGGCTCAGTAGACATGTCATGTGTAGGTGTAATTCAACAAAAGAGACTATAAAAAAAATTAAAAAAAAAATATTCATAAGAAAAAAAAACAGGATTTAACACAACACATAATTTACTATAAGCATTTAAATTTCCGAGACTCCTAGGAAAATATGTTCTTACTTATTTCGAATAGACTTGTTTTAAAGCAATTTCTGTCAAAAAAAAAGGTCTTGATTAAAATCCACCTGAATTTGGGGCTTGCGTGAATCTAATTGAAAATATAAATTGGGTTCCATCTTAACTGTCATTTTTTTTTTGTCTAAAATATTTGTTTGCTTTAAATATTTGTGTGCCGGCATTTCATTCATAAATACATCTGACACATTGTTCCAAAATGCATACAAAAAAAGAACATCATTATATGTTTCAAATCACACGTAATAATACCTTTCAAAACGACACATAAATTGTATGTTAGGAATTAAGAACAAAACACGAAAACATTTCATAAAACAAAAGTGAAAACCCCTTCACTACAGACAAATAAAGCTTAAAATTAAATGCATTTAGATTCTCATAAAAATACATGCAGACATTTTAAAAGAAACAGAAATTCAATTTACCAAACTGTGATCGAAAAGTTTTTGGAATATTAGGCGATATCCCATCGATATATAAAAATGAAGAATGATAGTTCTCATGATATTTTTAATTAATTTATACGGTTAATTTAGAAAACATACATAAGTATAGAAGGCATATATGAGGGTTTCCATACCAACTAACCAGCTGCACTTAAAAGCATATCGTACATTGAGAGAATTGTCTTCACTTCAGTAATGAATTTCTGCATAGCTTTAATGAAAATTGTCACTATAACTTGTCTATTGAAACTTTTCATAGAATCTAAGAAACAGGCTTCATTAAAGTCAATGTTTATGAAATGTTTGTTGAATTAATGAAAATCTTTATAAAACTTATCAAACATTCCAACAAGGACGCGTTTATCGAATCTATGAAAAAGTTTCATAAAATGGTTTAATATTAAGGAATTTTCTTGAATTCATAAAACTCTTCATGAATGTTTTGAAAAATGCATTGGAAATAAGCCAATAAACTGCTTCATATGATTTTTTTAAACAATTTCATTGAAGCCCAAAATTAATAAAAGGCTACATTGAAATAATAAAATATATTGATCCCATGGGAATTATATCTTAAAAGTAACTTTGAAAAAGTATAAAACTTAATGAAACTTTGAAAATTTATGAAAAAAATCGAAAAAGGTCTTCGAAATAATTGCATATCTCTAAAGAAATTTTTCATTAAATTTATGAAGTCAAATGAATTTTTTTTTAGAAAACTATAAAATTTTATGAACATCTTTATGGAATTCTTCATTGAATCTACGAAAACAATTCTATGAAATTGTTTCATTGTCAAACTTAGATAAATTATAGTCCTGAAATGGACTCATCATATGCTGTGGAAGAAATACTTAGAGGCAAAATGTTGGCCAAGACCCGCTTCTATATTGAGCGAGATCTAAATACTGAAAAGCAGTAACAAAAATAAGTAATGATGCAATTGAAGACAGGCTTGTTAAATAGAGATAACCGTCATAGGGTTCAAATACTAAATTAAAGGCTTAAAATTGCGGATAAATTGTTTAAGTGGGTTAAACAATTTAGCGGAAGAAGTGGAAATCAGGATGGAAAAATAGTACTGGAATTTTAATATCAAAATTATACTTTTAATATAGTTTTAGATTACAATAATAAATGGTAAAATATTAACAATAAATATCAAAATGTCGTCTGCTAAATGTCAACAGGATCTAGAAGATATCCACAGAACCCAATGAGGGTGATATATCCCCCTCCCCACCAACCAGAACATTTTCGGAACATAAAACGTATAGTAAAATTTGCTCTTAAAACAGACATTTTCTTTAAGAATTCCTATTTTAAAACTTATTTTTCATTAGAGTTGGAATAACTTCGAGAAATTTATTTTAATTGCCAACAAAAATGGGAATAAAAACTGAATATAGCTAAATCGGCACAAAAAATTTTAAATTTGCAAAAATCACCCAGTAAAATAGTAAAATCCAAATAACTGGTTGCAGAACAACTGTAAGATACTACTGTGTTTGTAAGGTACTATTGTACCATATTTGTACTTTGAATATTGTTTCGAGTATATTTTTTACAATTTGTAACAAAGTCATATCAATTTTGAAAAATAAACTTTACTTTTGAATTGAGCAATTGAAAAGAAAACAACTATTAAAATTCAGGTGTGGGGTGTCACAAAAATAAAAATTTGGATAAAATTTAAAATGGATTTAAGACCAACACGCCAAGCCATAATTGAAGCTCTTAATGCGGCCAAAATATCTTTTCCTGAGCAAGCAACAATATCTCAATTGAGATCACTAATGCTTTGCCTCAATTTCAAAATGAAAGTCGTGGTACTGAGGATGTACCAATGGATTCTGGTATATGTGCTACTACCAATGATGAAAATATGGTTGAAAGATGTGTTGAAAGATGTGTTGCTTTGACCGCTGCTGCTGCCGATGTTGATAATACTGCTGTTATTCCCTCTGGTATTGGGAATTTGATTGATGTTCCACATTCTAGTGGTATTGTTTCCGATGTTACTGCCACCACTTCTAATATTTCCCATGGAGTACACCGCAACGTTTTAGCTTCTGGCGCTGATGTTACTAACACAGAAGCAAACGTTTTTTGCACAAACTCAATGCAAGATAATTTTAATGTTGCCCGAAACCAAATAGATGAAGAACAACAATTGGCAAAGCAAATTAAAATTTTACAAATGCGATGGGAAATGATAAATTTACAAAAACAACTTCAATCTTTAGAATTTGTTGATAGTCAAACTCACAACACCCGCCGAATAAATTATGAAGAACTTGTTATAGTTGTTCAGAAATTCAGTGGCGATGATAATCAAGACATTTTAAAATGGTTTCGACATTTTGAAGATTATACTCACACATGTGGATATAATGATCATGATCTTGTGACGCCAAAAGTCGCGGTGGCTCGTTTTTGGCTACATATTAATTATTTTTGTTAATGAATTTTTATATTTTGCTATTGAATTTGCATTGTAATTTTTATTTTTTTTTTGTACTTAATAAAATTAAACACATTTGAACTTAACGGATTATTTTATAATAACCCAAGCGGTAGATATAAGAACTAATCACAGGCTACTACTATATAGACAACCATGTAGTTACTACGATATTAAGCAACATAAAAAAGGAGTAAAATGTGTAACATAGCAGCTGATCGCACCATATAAAAGGCGGTGCACTAGCGAACAAAAGGCAGTCAGTCTACGGACGTCGTTAAGACAAGATCGACTTTGCTTAACTTTGGTGAGTTTTTCCACTAAACGTCCTGAATTTCAGAACCGTTGTTGAGTTTACCATCAACCGTTCTCTCTCTTTGTCGGCGAGATTACCGCTGACCTCTATCTCTGTTTTGTTGGTGAGATTACCGCCAATCAGCTCTCTTTGTTTTGAGCATTTCTGTACCGCCCTCTCCCAAATTTTCAGAACCGTTGTTGAGTTTACCATCAACCGTTCTCTCTCTTTGTTGGTGAGATTACCGCCAACCAGACTCTCTTTTATTTTGAGCATTTCTGTACCGCCCTCTCCCAAATTTTCAGAACCGTTGTTGAGTTTACATCAACCGTTCTCTCTCTTTGTCGGCGAGATTACCGCTGACCTCTATCTCTGTTTTGTTGGTGAGATTACCGCCAATCAGCTCTCTTTGTTTTGAGCATTTCTGTACCGCCCTCTCCCAAATTTTCAGAACCGTTGTTGAGTTTACCATCAACCGTTCTCTCTCTTTGTTGGTGAGATTACCGCCAACCAGACTCTCTTTTATTTTGAGCATTCCTGTACCGCCCTCTTCCAAATTTTCAGAACCGTTGTTGAGTTTACCATCAACCGTTCTCTCTCTTTGTTGGTGAGATTACCGCCAACCAGACTCTCTTTTATTCGGAGTATTCATCCCCTACCCTCTCCCATAGTCCCAGAACTGTTGTTGAGTTTACCATCAACCGTTCTCCCTCTCTGTTTACGTGCTTACCGCCGAACGCTCCCTCTCTTTCCATTGTTGGTGAGCTTTCCGCCAAGCAGTGCTCTGTAGCTATTGTAAGTGTCCCATTGATCGTCCTGCCCATATTCTCAGAACAAGTTGTTGAGTTTACCATCAACCGATCGCCCTCGTTATTTGTTCTCAAATCGTTCATCCTCTAAATGTCGCTGTGTGCCGTCGATTCGTGTTAATATTTATGCTATTTGTACGACTAGTTATATTGAATTATCATTAGTTTGTTATAAATAAATAACGTCTATGTGGAATAAAGTAATAAGATAATAAGCGGTAAATGAAATGTGTTTTTAATTCTCTCTCATCGTTAGAAAAACAAATTACTTTGTAACGAACCCTGGGAGCCGCGAGCTCTACCCCAGCATTAGGTGGAAAACACGTCGTTACAATCTATTACTGGGATTGAAATGGTTACTTCATGGAACTGCCTGTCAATATATTCAAAATGTTGATATAGTCAACTATAATGACTTAAAATGTGCTTTAATAAAAACTTTTAGGAGGAAATTGACTCGTGAAGATGTTTACATAAAGTTGCGTTTGCGTATTCTAAAACATCATGAATCGTGCTTAAGTTACGTTATTGCAATGCAACAGATTGCAGCTGAAGCTAATATTGACGAAAAAGAGTTAATCGATATCATTATCGATGGATTTCAAGACAAATCAAACAATATTGCTTTATTATATGGAGCCTCAACAATTGAAGAATTAATTGAAAGTTTGGATCGTTATGAACAACGCCGAGTTCATAAGCCGCAAATGTTAGAAAAACAAAAGCCAAATTTAAAAGAAAAGTTTATTTTTCAAAATTGATATGACTTTGTTACAAATTATAAAAAATACACTCGAAACAATATTGAAAGTACAAATATGGTACAATAATATCTTACAATTATAGTAGTATCTTACACAACTTATACTTCATTATAACAGGTTCTAATTTCTGTTCTGCAACTGGTTCTTTTTATATGGAGTTTGTTTTATTTTTTATCAAAAAAAAAAGGATTTTTTTTTATCGCAAATAAGATTTTTTATCGAAATATGCAAAAACATAAGCAAAATATGCAAAAATATGCTTATAGCAAATCAATGCCAGCATTCGTCAACTATTCGAAAAAAGAGGAAAAACCAAGAAACAATATATTTCTGGTTGCGCTGAAACAGAGGCTATTTTGTGTAACGAAATCCGTAAAAACTTCTAAGAATTTTAGATTTATCGAATTTTAAATGTATGTTTTTTTTTGTTGGCAATACCTAATTCTAGACCACGTGTGCTCTACAAAGACATTTAGTCGAGATAAGAAACCAAATTTCCAGTTACTGGCTTTACCGCTTTTACCAGGCCGATAAGGGCTAGACTTTATCACTTTTTGCCCTTCCCGCATGGAATTTACAAAACTCACGTCTCTAATACGCCTAATTTGACCACTTTTTGAAAAAAAAAATTAAAAATGTGTTCCATTTTGGTATTTGTTTCATATGGGACATTAAATTGGAGTTTTAAATTAAATAAATATTTTATTTTTTGACTAACAATGACTATGTTTAAAATATGGCTATGTTCAAAATATGAAATTTGGAGCAAACGATTGTATCGAGAATGAAATTAACGGAAAATGCAAGTAGAAAAGTTGTGGAAAATAAAAGAACATCAAATGGCCCAAAGGGTTTAGAAAACTTAGCTCTGATTTCGTGTTTATGGCCTGATTGAAATAGGGGTTTTAAGCCAATTTTTCGATTTTTTTAAATGCATTTCAATAATATAAACTACTTTAGTAAAAATATTTATTTTGCTCTTTTAAAAAAAATTTTTTGTATTTAAACATCTTATCTAATCTTTTGGATTTTTAAATTTTTACCATTAATGTTAAATTTTTATAGCAAAATGTTATACAAATTTAATTTGAGCTAAGTTTCTAACTTTAATTCCAGCCAAATTTGCACATAATTTTCCACACATACATACTCTTTATTTCAAGTTCTGATAAAAATAATTACACTACTTATTTTTCGGCTGTTTTTTAAGCGCAATTATCTGTAGTATTTTTCGATTTTAAATTATAAAATATCAAAATGAAATTACAAAATCAATTAATATTTCCAAAATAACAATAAAAATTAGAATTCAAATATAAATTTAAATTTAAAAAATTCTATTCACACGAAAAAAAGTTCAATATATTAAAAATGCTGGATATATAAAGCTTGAAAACGATGAATTGATAGCGCGAAAAAAGTTCAAATAACTACAATTTTAAATTTATGTAATATCATTCCTTATATCTGCGATTTTAATATTTTCAAATTTCAAGTTTAGGTGATAATGGAAATTTCAAGAAGTTATTTATAATATTGCCACAAATTTTATTTCTTAAATATACAGTGTAAATTTGTCGAAGTATTTTTTTTAAAAAACACATAACACAAAAATTCTCATCAATACAACAATAACAAAATTCTCTTTAGTTTTCTGCTCTTAATAAAATATTATAGATGTATTTCAAATGCATTGTTAGAAAATGTTTAAATGTTTTTCTTATTTAACAATCATCATGATTATTGTCATCAACATGATAATCATAAGTAGTATAATCGTCATGATTTTAAAGTCATTGTTTGTTTTGATGTTGTTTCAATTGTTGTTGCTCGTAATGCAGTTATTTGCCTGGTGTTTGTGATGTTATATAGGTTTATGTCATTGAGTGCTATTGTTGTTGCTGCTAGTATTATTATTACGATTTGTCAAGTACACTTAACAAACAGGAAAAACAAAAGTGAAACTTTTTATATAATTTTTTTTTTAATATTTAATTGTATGGATGATATGGAAATTTGGTACTCATATAACCGGAAGCTGTTGTTTAGTGTCTTTATAAAGTTTTGTAACTCTTGACATAGATTTTTAAGAAAACAAATGTAATGTCATTAGGTAATTTTGATATTTATCGATTAGTGAAAGATTATAAGATAAAACTATTGAAAATTGTTAAAAGAACTCAAAAAAAAGCTCTTTAAAACAAAAGACTTAAGACACAAACTTTGAATTACATAAAATATCTTGAAGGCTAAAAGAGACTTCTGAACATGTTTTAATTATATAATGATAAGTGTAAATAACTTTGACCAAACACGTGCATTTAATGCCTTAAATTATTTTTTTTAATTAAAATCAGATTAATACACTCACAATATATTTTCTTTTACCGTTTATTTATAAAGTTTATTTTTTTTTTTTTTTTTGAATAACTTCTTTCTTTATTTGCAATCTATCTGTTTTAAGACAATAAGCTAATTTAATAACTTAAGTATAATATAACAGGAGTTAAGCAGCTCCAATGAACTATTTAACTATATACAATTAAAAATAGTTAACAGGTATTTACATATTTACAAGGTATATAGATTAGCCTCTAAAAGGTAAATACGTTTAAGTCGTCGTGTTTCATTAGTATCATCTAAGAGAGCAATAGCTAAGGGATTTATATGGTTGCTTAATCTTTGAAGATAGTTTTCGCTGAACTTTTTGATTTCGTGCTTAACTGTGGACATTTTAAGATCTTTATGAATATCTTTGTTTGTTATAAACCCAGGAGCATAGTGATAAGTCTTAAAGTTCTTGACTGATATCTTTCTAGGATATCAACACTGTATTTACTTGCTGTTCCCCATAGTGGAATTCCGTATGGCCAGAACGGTTTCTGGATAGCTTTGTATATTCTTAATTTGTTGTCTAAATTTAGCTGTGATTTTGGACTTATAAGCCAGTATAATCTACGAGTTTTTATTTTTAAATGAGTTTGTTTAGATTTAATTTGTGGGTTCCACGTGCGTCTCCTATCTAGTATCATACCTAGATATTTATATTTATAAAGTTATACGTAAAGTTTGTTTTCAAATTATGAATCAATTAAAATACATAGAAATATGTTTTCAACTTTTTCTATCGGTAGTTTAAAAACAATCTACAGATTTCTTTAGTATTAAATATTAGCAGTTAAATTTGGGATTTTGTTTGTTTTCTCATTCAAAAAAAAAAACGTCAAATTATTCCAAAAAAAAAAAAATTACAAAAAAAGTTTGTTTAAATATAAATTATTTTAATTGAATTTACAAGAAATTTAAACATACATTTCAAAATTTTTTAGAACACATTACCTTTGAACCTGTTCTAGAACGTCTTCTTTAACCACCGGTTACATGGAACCAGTTCTACAACAGGTTCCCGGGAGTCAAAATGAAAGGTTTCACTGTCCCAGAACCAGTTCTATAACTGGTTCTAAAGAAACCTGTTCTAGTTTGAAGATAAAGAACCTATTGCAAATGGGACAAACTCCATTTAAAAAGAATCAGTTGTAGAACAGAAATTAGAACCTGTATCAATTGTTCTGCAACCTGTTATTTAGATTTTACTATTTTTCTGGGTACAATCATAACAAACATACATACAAATACAAACATACATACAATACATACATACAAATACAAACATTAACTTGGTATTTTTGTGTGTTCTGTGTTGTAATTAAAAAAAAAAAACATTTAAATATCAAAATCAAACTAAAAAAATCATGTTTTTTACGTTTTGTATGTTAAATATTTTTTTTTTTTATTGAAATGATTTTTTTAAAGTTTTATACATTTCATTTTATTACACCTAGTCTTAGACTAACAAGTAATATCTTCGATTTTTTTTTTTTAATAAATTTAAGCATTATTAGACACCAAATCTTGTGACTTGGTCCTCTTTAGTCTTCTTGTGTAGATTTCATCATCACATAGAACGGAAGCTTCTGGGTTTATGTGACATTGCAGTCTCTCAGAGTGTTTGGTTGCATAGAGTTGTATTACATCAGAGACTTTCAACATTCTAAGGTCTCTATGAAGATCGTCAATTTTGACATGGTAAGGCGCATTGACTATGTCTTTTAAGTATCTTGTTTTGTATACGTTGAATCACTTCAATTTGATTTTTAGCTGTACATCCCCACATCTGAACTCCGTAAGTCCAAACAGGTTTCAGTATTTGGTTGTAAATAAGTAGTTTATTTTCTGTTAAAACTATGGAATTCCTTCCAATGAGCCACTTAAGTTTGTTCAATATTAAGTTGAGTTCTGTTTCCTTCATTTTGACATGCGCTGACCCTTTAAGTTTTGCATCGAGTGTCATTCCAAGATATTTTGCACAGTTGGCATATGGTACTACAGAGTTTGATATTTGAATTGGTTTATATGAAATATGTTTATAGATAAAGTCAACATGGGTGGATTTATTATCATTTAATTTTATTTTCCATTTTTCTGTCCATTCGACTATTTAATCTATAGATAATTGTAGCTTAGAAGAAGATTCCATTTCATTATCACCAGTCGATAGGATACAGGTATCATCTGCAAAAGTAGCTTTTTTGTTAGTATTTGGTAAAGGAGGTATGTCAGCTGTATATAATAGGTATAAAATAGGGCCATATGTCAAATATTGAAGATTATTTTAAAAGGCTTTCGGTTGTCTTTACTATTTTTATTGGTTATTTAAACAATGTTCCAAAATAAGTATCAAAAATTTCCACTAACTTAATAGCTATTGCCTGTAGTTTTTAATGTAATAATATAGCGAGTGTACGACGACAATTAAATTCGAATTTCTCATACACTTGAAAACTTTTTAATTGATTTTCCCATGATCTAAATTCTATTTAAAAAAAAATGTTGAACTTAATTAATATTAAAAATTATTAATTTCTTTAATATTTATTTGAGTAACATAAATAATTAAAATTAGAGTCATGTTTGTATCATAGCAAGTAGAATATGCGAATTATTATATTTTCTCATAATCTTTAATATTGCAACATTAGGAATTATAAAATGAAAAAGCAATTTAAACTTTCCCATCTTAAATTGCAAATAGTTTTTTATAACATTTATAATATAACCCAAGATTTGATTAATTTATATTTAAAGATTTCTCCTAAATTTCTAATTAGGTAAATTTTTTCTCATCTTACAGAAAAAAAAAGAAATGTTAAATATTACAAAACTTTTTCCCAACTTTACAACAAATTTACTAAATTTTTCGTTTGATATATAGCCGAAAAATTTATAAAATAATTAAGCCTAAATTGACTACACCTTATTTTATTTAACATCAATCTTAAATCAAATTAAATGAAAAACTATGTTGTATTTCAGATAACTAGCGGCAATTATGATAATTAATAGCTTATTTATATAAAGCAGAGATCTTCTGTTTTTATATGACGAAGACACAGACACTTCAGCTTTTATAGGTATTAGAAACACTACCCAGTCAAAAAAATACAATCGGCACAGTATTGGCAAAGCGTAGGCGTCAGTCGATAATGCGTTCTCAGAACTTGGGATTAACAATCTTGACAGTATTGTTCTGTTACCCGATTGATAAGAGTGGGCTCTGTGCAACAACTACCAGGTGAAAAATGTCCAAAAAAAAAATGAAATAAGTCCCAACAATTTTTCATACAAATTTGGGAGTAATTTCAAATGAAATAATACCAAGTTCTTTTGCAGTTATTTCATTTTTTTAGAAGTTATTTCATTTTTGTTGTTAGGTGTTATATCATAATGCAGTAATTCCGAAATAAAATAAGTCCCAACAGAACATAGCGTGGGACATAGCGCCCAAAAAATTTGTATGTAAATTGTTGTTGTAAAAATTTTCTTGTTTTTTGGGCAATACGACATTGATTTGGATGAAATAACATTTTTTGTTTGGCCAAAATAAATTTGGGCGCTATGACGGTAAAAAAAGAAGTTATTGCCAAAAAAAAATTTTTTTTTTAAATGTCATAAGACCTTAACTTTGAAGGCTGATGCATGAAATCAAACAAAAGAGTTTCAAGGAAACTTAAAAAAATTGCTTTAATTTTATTTTTTTGTGTCGCACGCAGAAAAAACTTTATTTCGCGTAGCCGCCTGCCGCGTTCTACGGAGGAAAAAAAACTCTAAGAGCGGCCGAAGGCCGCCACACAGAAAAACTTGTTTTTACAAATCCAATATCGAATCCGTTGAAATCTTATTTTTAAGACAATATGTAATATAATTTGACCAGTCATAGCTTTGTCATTTAAACATCTAATTGATTGTTTTTTATCTTAAATAAAAGAGTAGAGCATTGGCCTTCTGTTTATTTAACGTGTAGAAACTAATATATACGTAAAATTTTTAATCAAATAGACTTTTAAAAAAATAATCATTAAAAAACAATAAATCTTGGTGTGGGTTGGTATTGGCCATAGCACCCAAAAAAAAGTTTTGGATTTTCTGTCATTGACTTGGTCGTTATAACATATTAACATCCACAATTTTTGGGGATATGCGGACATTTGGGCAATATGTCATTTTGGTTTTGGGGCAATACGACTTTGGGGAAAATAACGGTACGACCTTACTTCATTTGTGTTGCATGGACTATTTTTGGGAGTTATTTAATTTTTATTCATTGGAAATTATTTCATGCTGAAATAACAACCAAAACCCAGGATTTGTTTCCTTTTTTGTTTTGGAAATTATTTCATTTTTTTTAGAATTTATTTTACTTTTTCGAGACGGGACTTATTTAATTTTTTTAGAATTTATTTCAGTGGGAGCTTTTGCACTGTAACTTTTTGCACCTGGGACTTATTGCATAGAGCCATAAGAGTGACCTACAGTTGGTTTGAGCGAATTTGACACCGTTGACATAACGTTGGCAATTAAACAAATTTGGTGCCTTCAAAATAGCTTCAAATAAAATATGTATTTTGATAAATAAATATGTATAATAAAACACATTTAAAAAGCGACAATACAGTTTGGTTTTCATCTTATACATCATATTTAAATGTGTGAAATATAATAGAATATTTAATATTGCTTGTAATATTGGTAACAACAATATTGGCAAAGAATTTAGCTGTGCATACTTTGCATAATTGTGTTTTCCTAGTACAATATTAGTTGTAATTGTTCAAAAATAGCAGTAGTTTGCCAATCTTATTCTTTTTACTACGGTTGGCAATTTCTACCTGGGAAGCTAAAAATAGTTATAACTGTCAAAATACTATGGCTACTTCTTTTGTGTTGTAGTTCATTTGGTAAGAAGAAAGGCTTCATAAAAGGCGGATTTTTAAAAAACAATTAGTAAAAAGAAAATAATTTTTAATTTAGTTCTATCTTACATTTCTTTCTTTCTTTTTTTTCCAAACTTTATTATTTTAATAAGCCTATCGTATACTTCAGATAGTAAGAATGTTAATATTTCGTAATATTATCCACATGCATGCTGTATATCATTATTTTGAATAAGTTAAAACATTTTTGTGAATCATGTTGGAAATTAGCCTTAGAAGACGGAAATCAAGTGTCAAGATATACCTTAACTAATCAATTATTGTTAGCTATATACTACCAAAAAATTGTGAGTATTACACCATTTCAAACATTGGCAGACAGTTTTTAACTTTTGAGGAAAAATATGACTTTTAAAATCTGTCCAAAACATCAGCGCACAGTGGAATATATCACAAAATTTTTGAAAATAATTCGGTCATTTCTTAATTTGTGATCCAATTGCAATGAAATTTGAAACAGACATGGCGTAATATCGAGCTTGCGTTTTGAAGTCGAACCTCCTCCCCCCCCACACCAAAAGGGCAATTTTTTAATAAAAAAATTTTGAGTGCTCGCCATTTTTATGTCTCTTAACCGATTTTAAAAAAATTGATGTATTTATAATCTCATAGTAGAAACTAACCAAAAATATGTTAATTTGCGTACGTTATCTCCTATGGCGCCTGAGAATTTTCCATTTGAAAATGTGAAATTCGAAATTTGGTCAGAATCAGTTCCAGTTTTTTTGCTAATAGCGGGACAAAATCGGGCTAAATTTTTTTTTTGTTATTTAACAAAATAAATTCTTGATTAAAGAAAAAAAAAACAAATAATGCAATATCTTGTTCTACACAAAAACTACATTTGCTTAAAGTAATAATGTAGAAAAAACAATCAAAATTTTGCGATAATTTCTCCAAAACGCACCAACACTCTTTTGCCTACAGATAAATATATTCTTTCAAAACATGGAATACATACTCTATTCTCAAAGACTTTTTCATGTTTAAACGAACTGTGTTAAAAAATCATTGAAACTTCCCCATACCGCCGTTTCTAAATTTGTCACAATTTTAAAGCAACCCACTGTTCCGAATTTGTACGCTTCTAATTAAATAGCAAAATCGGTTGTAGAGACCCCAACAAATACCTAATTTATTAGGTAAGCCTCTTCAAAGGCCCGCTTTAAATGTAGACATGGCAGCAAAAAATGTAAAAATTTCCATTTTTGGAAATTATGTTTTTGGGAATTGTGTGATTGTTTACAGCGAATGATAAATTCGGACATCAAATGATAAATTTGGACTTCAAACTTCAGAAGTGGCTGGGGTAAAAGTGTATATAAGTTAGAGATTTTTTTTAACACTGTTAGCTTTAAATTAAAAAAAAACCTTTTAGAATAGTATGTATACTTAATATGTTTTAAAAGAAAATTTTTATCTGGAGGCAAAAGAGTGTTTTTGCTTTTTGGGAAAAATCTCAAAATTTGGAATTTTTTAAATTATTATTTTAAGCGAATGTAGTTTTTGAGCTTAACGGGACATTGCAGTCATTTTTGGTTTCTTTAATCAAGAATTTATTTTGTTAAATAACTAATATTTTAAACAAAAAATTGGCCCGCCATTCGAAAAAAACTGCACCTAAAACACACAGAATTTGATATTTTACATTTTAAAATAGGAATATCTCGGAAATTATAAGAGATAATCTACATATTTTTTAGTCTCTTCTAGAGGGTTGCAAATGTGTTATTTTTAAGTCCAAAAAGAAACAAAAAAATATTGATTGCCAGAATTCGGAGGAGGGGGTTTCATGTTGACGCCCCAGAGGGATCTGTCTAACCAAACGTCCAAACTTAACCTCAGTTTTATATGTGTTCCAAATTACATTAAAATCGGACCACTAGGTAAGAAATGGCTCAAATATTTCCGCAAATTTTGTGAAATATCCCATTGTGTGTAAGTCTCTCTATATTTAGTAAAATAAGAAAGTGATGTGAAGTGATGTGACACCAATACTAGTTGGTTTTTTTCGTCTTTACAAAAACTCAAAACTCTGCGAGTGGCACCGGACTTTTTGATAAAACTTTATTCAATATGAGTTGAAATAATTAAAGTTTGTTTTATAATTAGCAGAATAAATAAAACTTTTTATGATCTTCTTTTACAGCCCATATGGTTAAACGTGACGTTACGTAGCATGATGTGATATAGATTTTCTATTAGGTAACTACTATTAATTACTCAAAAAATGTTTTTTATTTTTTATAAAATTAAAAAAATTATAAATTATATGTGGTTAATTTATTTTTGAGAATGGATAACTTGTAAATTAAATTAACTCAATTACACAGGCCAACTATTTTTCCAACGCTAATATTTGAGTACACTTTGCAAAAGGTTTCATGATATTAAACGTTTTGCGAATAACGCTGAACTTGCGATGTTATAACGTCCGAAATATAGCGAAAAGCCAAGTTCTTTAACATTTTTGGTTAAGATATCGCGAAAATCTGAAAATATACTCCAGTCCCAGGGACCTGACATTTTCAGATTTATATGGCCTGTGTTTTTAGTGGAATATATAAAATTTTATTATTGATTTAAGTGGATCTGTTTTTAATTTTTCTCTATACCCTCTTGCGCTTTCCTACCTATTAGCTAAGTAAAAAATATATAATTTTAAATAAATATATTTTACTACTCGGAAGTAAAATATTTTCCAGGTGACGTGACAAAGTTTGATTTCTTATAAAAAATTAGCCCTTCTTGATATGTCGAAGATTTTCTTTATGAGAAGTAAATCACAACAAACTTAATTGGAATTAAAATTTTTAAACACCAGCTGCCAGCAACGCAGAAGTAATGAGAAAAATGTTGTTTTGCGGTGACGAACGTGGCATTAGAACAAATGAAAAATTTATCATTCACTGACCCTTATTTACTCCGTTTGCTTTTTTGGAGTTAATTTTTGTTGTAACAAATATTTTGTGATAGGAATATACTTTCATAATCGCTTTTAACGAATTAAATATTTAAGAGAAAATGTTACTGAAAATTAAAAAAAGTTGAGAAAAAAAACAGAACGTAACATTGCAGTCCATTTTAACGTCATGGCAACTAAGATATGCGTTCTACTTTATAATTTAATAAAAATTTAGTAGTTTTTTTTTTTTTAAATACAAGTCGAAAGAAATTATTTGTCCAGCTTTAATTTTTTGGTCACGGTTGACCTTTCTATGAAAATGTTAATATGAGGAATTTTAAAGTGATTTTTTGAGAATTTAAAATATAACAGTGAATGTCAGTCGCGAAAACCATGCTTACAAAAAAAAAAAAAACTAACGTCAATTCCTTATAAGTTTGTAATATGTGTGTCCGGTTATTGGTGCGTTGACATCAACTTGGTATACCTCAAACTGTAAGGAAATGTACAATTAAAAAAAACAGATTAACTAAGTAGAATATTCCAATTCTAAATACATCAGCTTATAGGCCAAATCCTTGGATATTTTTCGGCTATATATTATTCTCTTGTGACAACTAATGTAAAAAAGTTGTATAATAACACGGTGCTACAATGAAAAAAAACTTGGAAAACGACCTAGCGTGGGTTATAGGTCTTGTTGAGTACATTGCAAATTGTGTCAAAAAATTTCAGAAACCCCCCTTAAATTCAGAAGTTATTCTAAAAAACCGTTTCAAGTGATGTTCGTCAACTTATCGACCTGTTACTCAGTCAGTTTTTGTCCGATTTACATTTTTTTAACGGGTTTAGAAAGAAAACTGATTAGGCTTTAAAATGACGTGCATTTCTTATACATTTGTAAGTTATAAGTATTGTTTTTGTTAAGAATATCTACAAAAAAAAAAACGAAAATTATAAACTTTTTTGATTTTAGTAGCTTTTCATTGCTTATTTTAATATGAAAGGTTATAAAAATTTATACCAACGTATAAAGAAAATTTAGTTCTTAACAAAACATGGTTTTAATTTTTCAAATCGGATGAAAATTGTAAAAGTTATTCAACTTTTCATTAACACCTGTTTTTAGCATTTTCTCCCCCAGCGCAAACCATATGAATAAAAAAAAAAAAAAAATTAAACAAGCGTTTTTGTAAGTCAAGTGGTTTACCAGAAGAAAAGTCTGCAATCTTAACATTTTACTTTAGAAAAAGTTTAGTAACTTTTGCAAATAGAAGCCGATTTTAACAAATAATATCTCGTTTTTTTCTATATAAAATTTTCTTTAAAATACAGTGCAAAAAAGATAGGTTTTCATAAAAAAAAATTAAAATAACTCTTGTTGAATTTGAAAAATTTGGAAAAAAAAATAAAAAAAAGAGAAACTTTTGCTAAACACTTACCTAATGTCGTGGACTATATATTTAATGAATACATTTCATGAAAGCCTAATTCTTTGTCTTTCCAAAACTGTTTAAAATTTTGAAATCGGTCAAAAAATGTGTAAGTTAGAGGTACTAAAGTGCTGCGACCTACCCTAAAACAGTTTTTTGAAAATAACTCAAAATTTTGAGGGTGTTTCAAAATTTTTGAAAACGGTTTTTGTATGTCCTCACCTAGGCCTACAACCCCCACTAGGTCGGTTTTCAAGTTCTGACAAAAAGTTTTTTTTTGTAGCAGTGTGTAATTTTCAAAACAACTCAAAAGGTCCACATAAGGGAACGTATAGACTAAATTAGACCCAAATAAAAAAAAAATCTTAATGCATTGTTAGAAAATTAAGTAAAATTTAAAAAAAAAAATTGTATTTAAATTAAAATTTATTTTAATTATGTTAAATAAAACGATTTATGTGTCGTTTAAGCTGATTAAGGAATAATCATATGTAATGCTAAGTTTTTTAAGTGTGGCAACCAAACGATATTTTTTCAATTTTATTACTTTTTTGTTTTTATATATGTCTAACTTTATAACCAGATTTTATAAAATGTAGTTTGAATTATGATTAAGTACTTGAATTTTGATATTTGAATTATTCGAACTTAAAACGTTTATTATTGCCTATTACAAAATATCCAATGAATTGTGAATTTATCATTACTATTGTGAATTTATTAATTATAAGTATAGCTTAAAAAGGAACGTCAAATAACCCCCTATTACGAGGTTAGCTAGCGACCCTAATTGTAAGAAACTTTCACTTCTTTTCTAACTGAACTACTGTCTACAACTTAAATTGGTGAGCAATAAAGTAAAACATTGAATTTTATATTATCCAAATATATAGTGGTTTTATTTCTTTGGAATTTTCGCTCTCATCATTTTGATTGCACGCTACTTAAATTATAATTCTAAAAGGTTATAATTTATTGTTGAGGATTTTCAAACACCTACGGAAAGACTGGTTTGCTGCATAATTATACAATACATATAGATGGAATATTATTTTAATGTTATTTTTAATTTATAACGAGCTTTCAAACTTCGTATATTTGCAAAAATAAAGCAAATCAAATATATTAGCTAGGTTGATACTATTATTTCGATCTGGCTCAAGATCTCATCAGAACTAGAGTTGGGATTAATCGTTCATTTTGGTGACTCGGTCAGTATCGTTCAATTCGAGTCAGTGAACTAGTTCGTTCAATCGTTCTTTTTTCATTTGACTAGTGACTTATCTGCGTGTTGTGAACTGTGTCGTTCGCTTGACAATTATTACACACTATTCATGCTTTATGAGTGTTTTTACAAATTTAACTGTACATATCAAAAAGTGTTATAATAAAATTGCAACTTTTCTAACAAAAATTTATTTATTTTTTGTAAAAAACATTTTATTTGTATGACTATAATTGCTGTTCCTAATTTGAAACAATATTACTACTATTTCATAAAAAAAAAAAATGCTCTTACAAGCAGTTTCAATTGAATAGAGATGCAATTGTTCTTTGAATAAAAAGAACGAAATGAACGATTGACGATTGAACAACAAGATCGAATATTGATGAACGAGTCATATCGTTCAATTGAGTGAGTCGTTCAATTGAACTAGTTCGTGTTAGAAAAGCTAGAGCCTCCAGAATAGGCAGAACTTTAACAAAAAACCTATTCATCATCAATTTTGCTCCATTCTTGTCTTCTGAGTAATCAAACACGTGGCTAGGCGCTTTTCCTAACAAGCATCATGACGTTACTAAACTTTGAAAACCAAAAATGTTCTATTTATATAAAAATGTTAGTGTTACTTCAGTAAATATTTTTAAAAGTTTTCTTATTTTTTTTGTTTTTATAACGAGCTCTTAACCTCCGTATATTCACAAAAATAAAGAAAATCAAACATATTAGCTAGGTTGATATTAGATTTTTTTCTTTTGTGAAACATAGTGAAAAATTGTTCAAAATATTGTTAAAGTGATGCGTAAAACATTAAAAAAACTAAAAGTTATAAAAAATCAAAAAATAAAATATATACCGAGAGTCCAATTTAGGGAACATTATGAAAATTTATTTTGTCATATTTTGGTTTTATTTATGATGTTTGGAATGGAATCAATTATTTTGATTAAAAAAATCAGTTTTAAAACTTCTTTGTTATTCACTTTTTATTTCTTTTTTTTACAAAAAATTGCATTTTATATTGCATTATGGAACAGGCCACATTTAGAAACATTCCCTTGTTATATTTTCTATAAAAAGTTAATACTTTACTCGAAATTTAATTTGATTTAATATCTTTTTGAAATGGTGTTACTTATTAAAAACGACATTTTCTTTGTTATTCTGGTGTTTAAATTTTGTGATAAAATTACCTTACCAAAATCAAAACCGCATCAATGAAATCGGTGAAAATGAAAACACAGCTGCTGCTGTTATTAATATTACAAATGCTGCTAGTTTTGAATATCAATACAAATCTTGTTAACATAAGTTTGGAAGTTTGAAGCAGGAATAAACAAATGTGTACTATAGAAACAACACCAACAACAACACACGCGATAACACCCATTGATTATGTTAGCTCATTGAGCGGTACGTTTAACATTTCTTCCCCCCCTCTGTAAGTCTTTTCTCTTCTTTATTTTCTAAAGTTTTTGTACTTGTTGGTATGTTTGCTGAAAGCTAGATGCTAAAGAATTGTGTCAAAATAAATGACCACCGCAAATATCTAATATTTTATTTCCACTTTTTATTTTACCCAACTTCTAATATGACTGCAGTAGTACGCTTTGATATTAGAGTTTTGTTATAGAGTTCTGTTTTTTTTTTTGTATTTCCGTTGTTTAAGGCTAAAATATACTATTTATCATTAAGAGGTTATTGTTTTAGATTTTTTTTTTGTAAAAGTGATTATGAAAGTGTGCTTTAAATGTGCAGTTAAAAATTCATCATTTGGTTTTGGTATTTGGGATTAATAAATTATAAGGCTTTATAAAGTTGTATAGCAAAAGAAAGGTATATGATTATTAATGTAAACTTAAGAAAGTATATATCATTTAAGAACTTATAAAAGTAAAAGAATTTTCTTCTAAAACCCTTAAAGTGTTTTGAGTTTTGGATCGTTGTGAAATAAGTGAGAGCAAATGAAAGGGTAAGCTATTAATTCATATAATAAGCTTTCAAATGATATAATACCGTATTATTCGACTTAAATATTTGTCTTGAGTTATAATTTTTATTCTTTTAACTACAGTAACAAGTCCTATATATATTCTTAAGATTTTTTTTTATTAGAAATTTATTTTTTTATTTTTTTATTTTATTTATTTGTTTTTTTTTCAGTACAACAAGATTGAATCTTATAATTATAGTACAGGAATAAAATATCCCAATTGATTAACAATGATTAATATAATGTAAAAAATAAAAAAAAGATATAGACAATTTAAAAAAATATAAAATATATAAAAAATATAATAAAATTTAACAAAAAATAGAGAAAAAGACAGAAGTATTGAAAACAAAATTAGTAAAAATTATTAAAGAACAACATTGAAAAATTAAAGTTATTCAAAAAAGTTATTTTTTTTTTTTTTTAATTTTTCTCTTTATTAATGCAATCTATCTTTTTTGATATTTAACATTAGATTTGAGTTAGATACATATACATAAAATGGCTATGATCCATTGATTATACCATAATGTTAAGAAGGTTTTGCTGTGTTTGCAAAAAAGTTATAAATGAGTTTTTTGAAGTGCGTTACGTTGCTGGTTTGTTGTATGTTTTGTCGTAATAAGTTCCAAAGACGAGCAGAGTTTACATGAAATTGATATTCAGAAACAAGAGAGTGATGTCTAGGAAGTATTAAATTTTTTCCTCTATTGGATCTTGCAAATCGAATTTTATCAAAAATATATTTTGGCTTTTGTGTGTATATAGTTTTATGAAGAAACAATAGAACTCTTATTTTTCGAAAATTATCCAAAGAAACACCGTATATGTTGCTTGAAATTGATAATAAATTCCGACGATGCAATGCATCGTCGAAGATGTTGGTGTAATCCGCAAACAACAACTAACCAACAAAGTGTGCAACCAATCTGCAACATTAACCCCGAGCAAAAACCTGGACGACTCGGACAGGCCCTTAAATGAATCGAAAAAACCATGTCCAGTCGAAAGAAACCCAGGCCAAGCCCGAAGCAAAAGTGCGGACGAGAAGCACACAATGAAACCACCGAACAAACCTAAGGCCTACACAAACCTCCTAATCTGTAGTGCAGCCCTCGTGAATTCACCAAGCAGATGCAAGGTGCGAGGGTCAGCCAACACACTACTGAAATCGTACGAATCACCGGAACGTACGATTTCCATACCACCTAAATCTCTAACCTCATCGTAGAGAGGACACATAGTCAAAATATGTGACCAATCCTCAACATCACCTCCACACAAACACCTGGACGACTCGGACAAGCCCCTACAATGCAAAAATGCATTGAAAGAACCATGTCCAGTCAAAAAGAAACCCAGACCAAGTCCGAAACTGAAGTGAGGATGGTCCCTAACAAAGGCGCAATTACGCACAAACGAAAATGTCACACGACCATTATCAGAAAAATCCCACTTACTTTGCCACCTATCGATGACACACCTATCCAAAACCTCCTTTACCCGTTTCCTGTCTAACCCAGCAACATCATCAACAGAAATCCAATCAGAATCCAAAAGAGGCAATCCCTTCCGAAGCTTAAAAGCAACAGCCCTACGGATTACCTCCAAATCTAGGGGCGCAACCCCTAACAATACGTAAAAGCCTCCGTAGAGACAGTCCTACAGACAGGCAAAGATGACAACAAAGCCAACCTTTGATACGTCAGAATCTTATTCCTGCCCGTAACAGTCATAGCAGTTCCGTACAATACCGGAGCACCAAATGTTGCACAAGCAACAAATAGGCAGTCGTATATGATACGCACTGCACGCCTGCTAAGACCCCAATCACTCCTCAGACCACGCCTAAGAACACCTGCAACTAAAACCAACTTCCCTCTAATATGCGAAAGATGAACCATAAAGTTCATCCTTTCAGACATCACCAATCCCAGATACTTAACCTTAGTTACATATCTGAGACTAGTGTCACCTGAACGTACAACCGGCGGCCTACTACGTGATTATTAAATACAATATTAAGTCGACGTTTGCTTGTGGCGTCACAATTTGCGAAGAGTTCGCAGCCGTATAAAAGACCAGGAATAATGTAGGTCTTAGCTAGAAGCAATCTTACATTTAATGGAGTGAATGATTGTGTAGACCATAGTGTTCTAAGCTTGGCATATGGTTGACCAACTAACGAGTTAATATGGTTAGTCTATGATAATGTGCTATTGAATTGAATACGATGCCTAAGTTTTTAGCCGCTGGGACAATTGAAATTTTTTGGTTGTTAATAAGGATTTCTTCATCAATTTCGGGTTGCATGGACCTCTTATGCATAACGAGACATTTAGCCTTATTAGGGTTTAAACAAAAACCATTTGCTATGGCCGAATGATGAATTTTATCCAGATCATAATTAAGTTTATCGATGTTCTTCTTAACTGATTCTACGGGGCTACTTAGGTATAGCTGTAAGTCGTCTGCATACATATGTCCTTTGCTGTACGAAAGTTGTTGAGGGAGATCGTTTGAACTATAGTGAGAAAAGTAGCGGTCCCAAGATAGAACCCTGAGGTACGCCTCGAGTTTGTGTCTTAAGTCTTTCGATTTTCTGTATGCACATATTTTTTTATAGTAACATATATTGTTGCTAGGCTATACATTTTTAACAATTATGTATTTTTAAATTTTCAATAATTAACTAAACATAACATTTGTTGACTTCCTGTTAAATATATAGAAGTTTTTTTTTTTTTTTTTTTTAGTAAATTCCGTCTTTAAAAATTAATTTACGGTGCATCATCAAAAAAAAAGAAAAAAAACAATAATCAATAATTGCCCTTAATGATGTTTAGCACTAGAAACGTTTAAATAAAATTATATTAATTTCACTTTCGAGCATAACTAACATTATTGAGGTTCTTTTTAAATCACTTCTTAAGAAAAGTGGCATAATTTCACACTTTTAACTACTGATCATTTTAAATTTTAAAGATTTGAATCATTTGCTGACTTCATAGCTAAACATCATTAATTATATATAATATTTTGAATATTAGTTGCACAATCTAAATTCTATTTATATCCATGAAAGCTTGTTAAAAATTATTTATTTAGAAGAAAGTTTTTTTTTTTTTGGAAATTATTTTTCTATACAAAATAAACAATTATTAATAGTAATATAATGTAAACTAAACAATGAAAAGAAACCCAAAATAACAATAATCATCATCTTTTGCCACTCTAATCTTTTACATAAAATGCAAATTTTAGCAGATTTTTTATTATTATATTTTTCAGAAATTAAATTGTTACCACTTTAGCATGAATGTATTCTTGGGGTATTGTGTTTCTGCTGCTGATTTCCGGAAACAAAAAAATGTCATGGTTAGTGATAACGTTTGCGGAATGAAATAGAAAAAAAATTCGCCCAAATTTATTTTTTTTTTTATATTTTTTTTAAAAAAGAAGATATTTCTTCCTATTTATTAATGTGTTGCTTTCATTGGAAGAGGTAAAAGGTGGGGAAAAATGAAGGGCTTCAAACATGGCAACACTGTAATTGCGCGTGCTGATAAGTCTTAGAACAGTTATTTTTCCCCAGCTGATGGAGAGTTGGCGAAATTATTGAAGCTGTTTGGTTCATAGCCCTGATTCATTATTTGACTTCGATGTGGTTAAGTGCTATAAGAAACCCCAAGGCGGGCGCTGTGATACATATGAGGGATAGAAAACTCATACATATTATTTTTCTAAATTGATGTTGTAGCCACCGGGAATGGAACGCGGAACCATCTGTGTAACAGTCCAACGCTGTAACCATTACACCACAACGAACGATGGTGAGGCAAAGTGGAAGTACTTTGTTGAAAATTTCGATGTTGGGATTTTTCCGAGCTTCTGCATTTTAAATGTAAGACAAAATTTTGTTAGCATAATTACTTTTGTTTTTAATCAGCTAAGCAAAATTTGTTACAATTTCATTCCGCATACGTTATTAACCATGGGATTGTAAACAAATTTCATTTCATTTTTCTTATTTACATTTTTATTATTGTCACAATTGTATGCAAATTTAGCGGATATTTTTTTTATACTTATTTTCTATTTCCATTGATTTGATGAGTCTTAGACAAATTCAATTTCAATAACAAATAAAACGTCTTTCAATAGATTTTTATTAGAGTCGTCTTCTTTTTTTATATGTTTCCTTGATTTTCGATACGACATGTTTATTTGGTGGATTTTGTTTTTCAAGATCTCAAAACAAATTGCTTTCACTCTTATTTGATTGAAATTGAAAAGAAATCAAATCAAGCCATATTATAAAAATCCCACTTAAAATTTTTTTAAAGTTCAATTTAGTTTTTGAATGGAAAACGAAAGGTGTATTTTAAATTTAAATACACAGGTACCGTATTCTTTTGTCATTTATATTTTACTTATTTTGGAAAGACGATAGATTTGTATTTGATATTGTTTAGTATTGTATTTTTGGCTAATCAACTTTATGCAAATTTTTAAAAAGACAAATTAACACTTTAATTTAAAGAATGGTCAAGTAGGTGGCAAAAGTCTTTTGTTGTTTAAGATTAAATATATAATTAATATAATTATGAATTTTTGTTTATATAATAGAAAGTGGTGAAATAAGAATGGACACATTTTAATTGGAGTTATTTAGTTATTTTTGTCATGTTGAAGAGTTTATAATTTAATTTAAAATTTATAGGTCCAATAAACGAAACAAAGAAAAATTAAAAACAATTTAAAGTGTATTGTTATTGTTACAAAACATAAATTATACTTTTTAGAAACAAATTTTTTGTTTTACCACTAGCAACAACATTTTACTTTAGAAAAGTTAAGGTTAAGATTAAAAATCAACGTTTTTCTCTAAAAATTGGAAACACTATTAATTTTCAAATCATACTAGACTAGTTTCGGCCTTTTTAATGGACAGGTGTCATCTGACTTTTTATTGTGACTTTCATTGTATTATTATTTGTGTGTTATAATTGTCAGATTGTTTGTCTCTACATGATACATTTTTCAACAACCTGCCGGCTGTAAGAATCAAACCTCCGTTTCTTCTAACGTTACAAACGTAACAATACCAAGTCATGACCGCTTAGCGATCACACCCAAATTACAGTTCTATTTCCTATTAGCTTTTCTGTAATTGAATAACATAAAGAAACATTGACAAACACAAAAATTCTTTTTTTTTGATTTTTGTTTATTTTCTAATCTCACCGCCTCTATTTCACAACGTTACCAGATTTACGTATGGTTTTTACGTTTAGGGTAGCCAACTTTGCGTTTATGTTGAGACAACGCCACAGGGAAAATTTTGTAATGTATTTTAGTATAGTTTTATTTTAACTTCAAATAGACAGTGACAGTTAATTTTTTATTTGACAAATTTAATTTAGAAAAGTTGAGGTTAAGAAGAAGAATAAACGTTTTTCTCAGAAAATTATAAACACTATTAATTTTCAAATCAGACTAGACTTAACAACGAAAGCATACTTGAAAATTTTAAAATGCATTCAAATTTCATACGCATAAGTTCATTACTGCAAATGCCAAAAAAAATTTAAAAGCTATTTAATCTTGATTAAACTTTTTTACATTAGCTTTTGTCCTACCAGGCGGTACCAGATTGCAGAGGTGGCAAGGCTTTGTCCTTAGTGAGACTTTTACATGAATGGGACTGGTCACTTTAATATGGCGTTATAAAACGAGGGGATCAATTGACTAATTTTACTTAAGGTAGTGTATCTAAAAATGGATTTTCAAACAAAAAAATCTTTTAGGCAATTGTTTTCTGCTTACCGTCTAAGCTAATGGTGCTTATGTATAATAGCTGGCTAATAGTGTGTTTATGTTTTTTGCATGTGTGTTTAAATACATCGGTGGAAAAAAATAAAACAAAACAAACACTACAGAAAATAAAGTGTAAAAAACACCAACACAATAAAAACAAAAAATTATTAAAAGTGATATGCACTCAGTTATTGCATTTCTTTGGGATTTTTAGTAGAAACCTTTTTATAACAAAAAATCAAAAACGACTTTAAAATTAACGTGCGAAACTAAATATTACAAGAAAAAAAGTGCTACTGTCAAATATTTGTTAATACTTTGAAACTGATATTATTTTTCAATAACTTGCTCAGCGGGTTGTATGTTTGGATTAACAACACTTCAACTCATAGGAGTGCTAAATTTTAGGGCCACAAATCCTTATTTCTAATTGTTATTGTTATGCAAATTTAAAAATTTTTAAAAAATAGTTTGAAATAAACTCACTTTTTTATTCTTTTATATTTTTTTCTTGGGTCTTTCAGCTTTTGGATTCCTTTTGGTTATTATACGTACCTTATTGCAGTGCCATCAAATAACAAATAAATACATGGTAGTCGAAAATTGAAACCAATTTTTTTTTAACTTTTCAAATTTTTGGTGTTTTTTTTTTGCATCGGGTACGTGGAAAATTGGATTTTTTGATCAAATTTTACTAGCAGCCCACAGTTATAGACGAATTTAAAAAATAAAACTTGAAAAATAACAATTTTTAGAAGTCATTTATTTTATGTTCTTAATAATTCGTCAAAATCAGCGAAATTTTCATATTGTTGATATTTTTGTTATAAAAAATTTTAAAATTGTGGTTATATCCCCCAAATATACCCCAAATTTTAAGAAATGTTATTCTCTATTGAGGTTACTTCTTTATTTTGCTTTGTATTAAGCAAATTTGGTTGGAAATATATCCTTTTTATTTTTCATACGAAATCATTAAATATTTATCAATCGTGTTGGTCTTTTTGGAGATGAATATGGATAAAAAGCTTCATCGATATGCGTCTTTACAATATTCAAGATTACAATTAAAGTGCTGTTTAAGAGCGAAGAAAAGTATATCATTTTAATTAAAGTTTTCTAACTTTTTAACTGAAAACATGACTAAAGCAATATCAAATTTGTTACAAATACTAGGTATTTTACAAAAAATAAATATGCCATGTTCCTATTAAAAATACAAGACTTTAGAGTTTTCTTAAATTTTTTTAATGATTGGGCGTTTTCCGATCGAATATTGGTATCGAATTAAAGAAAATCTCAATATTTGGAATTTATTTGATTTTTTATCAAGAAACTAACAAAAAGTATGCGTAGAGAATACAATTATCTTTAATTTGAGATACATTGCCTTTGCATCCATCTCATAACATTTAAGTTTTTTTATAGCTGATTTTGAAGCTATAGTAAGGATATAAAATCAGGGACCGTAAATAATGATTATTGCTCGTTTTTTTGAATCAAAAAATCAATCACTTGGAAGAGACATAAAAAAAAATTATTGCACCATTATTATTATTTTTTGACAATCTTTGCATATCCGTCGTGATTTTTAAATTTTTGATTTTTAAAGTTTTTCTTCAATGGTAATGATTATTTTTGAGTAACAATAAAAAAAATCAGCCATAATCATTATTTTGAGCAAAAAAATAAAACTCAAAAATAATCATTATTTATGATTTTTATTTTTTTCGCTCAAAATAAAACTCACTTTCAATGTGTTGGATTGACATATCTCAGGAAGTATGAGGAGCTTATCGAAGATTATAGTATCAATCTCTTCTTAGGAAGATTCTCTAGCAGATTAATGCAATCAACCATATTTGTGGATGAGGTTTAAGGGGTTAATTTTTAATTTCAAAATAGTGCTTTTTTTTGCCGTATTTTGTGAAAGTAACAATGTGTGGGATGGATATATCTCAGAAAGGAGGAGGAGCTTATCCAAGATTATGGTATCAATCTCTTCTTTGGAAGATTCTCTAGCACATTAATGCATCAATCTTATTTGTGGGTGGGGTTTAAGGGGTTAATTATTAATTTCAAAATAGGGCCTTTTTGCCGTAGTCAAAATTTGGAAGCTCGATTTTCACCGTAGACGTATGTTTTAGTGGACTTTTTTGCTCAGTACAATCCCAAGAATCAGAAACGCGAAGCGCCCATTAAGACTTTTTTCCATCCATACTAATCGCCCGACCCTAATATGTATATATATTTACACCTACATGAAAGTGAGTTTTATTTTGAGCGAAAAAAATAAAAATCATAAATAATGATTACTTTTGAGTTTTATTTTTTTTGCTCAAAAATAATGATTATTGCTGATTTTTTTTATTATTACTCAAAATAATCATTACCATTGAAGAAATCATTAAAACTCATAACATAATCATTATTGTGTAATTTTTCTTATAAAACTCATAATGATTACGGTCCCTGTATAAAATAAATGACCTCTAAAACTCGGCCTTGAGGAATCGATCTAGAATGTAGTCAGTTATGTTTCAAATATTATTTTTTCGAATTCGTTTTAAGACTGTGGGAAAATAGGCAAATTCGCTTAAAAAAGGCAAATTAACAAAAAATTCGTTCTTTGAAGCAGTGAATAATGCTTGCAATGAAGCAATAAAGAATGCATACCATAAAACATAAATGTTGTTATATACAAAATAATGCGCTTCTTACTGTCTAAAAAAACATGAATTTAGTGCTTCTAAGAGCACATGAAAGAAACGCTTTTCCCCCAGCTTAAAAGTGGGACATCGTGAACAGAAATCATGCCTTCAGGATTTGCTTTGGAAGCGCTTCGTAATGAAATAATGCCTTCCGAAAGCGATTCTGGGTAAGCACTATTTTTTACTGGGTCAGTTTGCGCGCATGGCGTAGAAGTTATTTCGATTTGCGTCTTTAATATGAAAATATTTGTCGAAACCCGATTTTTTTTCACTCAAACACTGTGAAGCAGAACAAAATTCAAGTTCAAGATCAAAATGGGACATTTTTGTTAGAAAAAAAAACAAACATAACACACACCAACATTTTCACAACGTTACCAGATTTACGTATTTTATTTACGTACAGCGTAGCTAACTTTTGTTTATGTTGAGACATCGCCACGAGGTAAATTTTGTAATGTATTTCAGTACAGTGCTATTTTACCGTCAAATAGATAGTCGCAATTAATGCTTAACTAATATGCATTTTATAAATTTGATTTAGAGATATTGAGGTTGAGAGCTATAAACACCATTAATTTTCAAATCAGACAAGACTAGTTCCTGATTCTTAGTTTAAAGGCCTTTCAGCTGACTATTGCTATCATTAAAATACTGTTACCGAAATAATTGAAATACTTACCCGTAAAATACCGTTACCGATATAATGAAAATACCAAAATCCTTAAAATACCGTTACTGAAATAAGTAAAATATCGTAATCTCTAAAATACCGTTGCCGAAATAATTGAAATAGCGTTATCCATAACATACCGTTATCGAAGTAATCTGACAAGATTAAAAAAAAAATTATTGGAATTCGGGCATAATCGGGCTTAAATTTTCGGTGCGCATTGATATTACCTGAATAACTCAAATAACGCTACTCTTAAAATACCGAAATAGCGCAAAAACCTTATGCTTAATATAACTTTACCGAAATAACTAAAATACCATTACCGAAATAAGTCAAATACAGTTAAGGCTAAAAAGCCGTTACCGTAATAACTGAAATATCGGTGACCCTAAAATGCCGTTACCGAAATAAACGAAAATAGCGTTACCCTTACCGATATACGCATCGATTTGGTTACCATCCATCCATGGTGGTATATTATAATTGTCAGATTGTCTTTACATGATAAATTTTTTTAACAACCTGCCGGCTGTGTGAATCGAACCTGTTTCTTTGCTTATATTACAAATACTAAGCCGGAAAAATGTAAAAATACTAACGATCACAGCCATTACAATTAGCTTTTATTTTTCTTTCCTATTCAGCTTTTCTGTTATTGGATATTACACGGAAGTCACAAACACTAACACTCACAAACAGTCTATTTTTATATTTTTGTTTATTTTCTAATCTCCTCCGTCTCTGTTTCAAAACGTTACCTGATTGACGTATGCTTTTACGAACAGGGTAGCCAACTTGTGCTTATGTTAAGAGATCGCCATGCCGCAAATTTTAGTATTTTAGTACAATGTCATATTAACATCATATATATTAAATTTTGTCACATTTGTTTTTTATTTGGGTGATTTTTTTTGTCGATTTATTAAATTTCAGCAATTTGTTTTTTAAACTTAGAGATTTTTTTTTAAATTTTAGATATTTTCTAAACTTTGACTTCTTTTTTAAAATTTTGTGGAATATAGAATTTTTTTAATTTAAATATTTTATTTTATTTTACTAATTTTTTTAAATTTTGGAATTTTTTGCCTTTGTGATCATTACGGGTAACAGAAATTGGAAATTTTGGGTACACCAAATGCGTTTTTAAATAAACATTTAATATATGTTATTAAACTTTTAATTCAAAGAGAGATTGAAATCAAACAAAAGTTAATTAAAATTTTTTGATTATAATTTTTCTAATGTCGCAGTATCGTCTACCGTCTGTTTAGTGAAGCACTGTTCTATATATCTCCAAAGTTTAGTTGAAAATTTCTAGCGGATCTATGACGTGTTTTAATAAGTTAACGATGTTTTGACGCTAAAATCTTATCTGGTTTATGAAATTTTTTTTTGCTCTAAAAGTTCAAGAAATTATTATTTTATTCACTCACGGTCGTTTTTGGAAAATTCTAAAAACATCATACAAAATTTATATTCGGCACTCAGATGCATTTTATGCTGCACAATATAAAAAATAACATATAGCTATTTCAGTCCTTAAAAGATTATATTTTCTATTCATCTTTCCACCCATAGACATCAAAATCAGAATATTTTCGTAATATAGAAATATATACAGCTCATGTCATGGTGCCAATATTAATCACCATGTATAAGAGAAAATATATATTGTTATCAGGGACAGGAACCTCATGCACTAATCTAAAGGGTTTTTGGCCAGAAATTATAGTGATTATTGGCAGCTGATTTGATTTTTTCGCTTCGCTATTCAAATTCAAGTTTCTTATTTAAAAAAGTACTACAAATTATGTGCATGACATAAAGAACTAAAAAATCGTTCTGTCCAACAAAATATTTTAGTTTTTGTTTAACTTCATGGGTAATACATCCTCCTACTTAAAACAAGTTTGTTGCTTAAGTCTTTCGTTTTTAACTTCCTTATTAAGACATGTTTTTCAATAAAACACACATTAATATAATGTGGCTTTTTGTTAATCCTTAAAATTTAATCTTAAAATTATTACAGTGTTGAAAATAGTAGTTGGTGAATTTTATGGCCCACCATCACTTCAAGCTTCAACCACACACACACTCTCCTTCTAACCAACGATAGAAAAAAATAGAAAGAAGAGACGTTTTATCTAAATGTACACACATTAATTTATTAAATATTAACCATTACATTGAAGATAGTTAAAGGCATTTACTTACAATTTGTATGAGAACAATATGAAAGTAAAAAAAAAAGGAAAAAGAATCGACAATTTGTTAATAGAATTGATTTTTAAACAAAAACGTTAGAAAAGAGGGCTTGCCATTTCTAAACTAACAGAATAGAAAAAAAGATAGGCTTTAAGATTTGATAGCTTTTAAACACTAATAAAATATATTAACTTATCTTTATGAACAAATAACACATTTAATGAGTTTTTAAAACGCAAACATTTTCAATGATGTTTAAAGTTTAACTTTAGATTGTATTTGTTCGATTTCAGAGAATTTAATTGAAATAATTCAATTAGTTTATAAATTTCTAGCTAAGTTTCACAACATAATATAATTTAGTTATAATTGAAATTATAGTTTAAAGTTTAATGACCTGTAATTAAAGAAAATTGCAAAAAATTGCTTACTCTGCTACACACTTTTTTCTTTAGTTTCAAATATGAGCTACATCAAAAATTTTCGAAACCTGTTGAAACTGACTTTAGGCCTCATATTTCTTAAGGTTTCACGAAGTGAAAGGGATGATGGACTGGGTTAGTTTGCCTATATTTAAAAGCTGGGACATACATAGCCTATGGGGAATGAGACCGGTCCTGCGTGTGTTACAGGATCGGTCCCTTCCTGACAGAGACCAGTCCTCTGCTAAACCCTACCCTATTTAAACAACTGGCAACTTTAACATTGGCTTGTCATAAGAGGGACTTTCAAACCACATAGTGGCATGCCACAGGACTAACCAAAGATGGGCTTACCACAAGACTGTCGCAAAAGGGACATGTCGAATAAAATAAACGAAAACTAAACAGCTTTCAATGGGTAAAATTCTGGCCAACTGGCTTTTTCTTGTTAATAAGCATTCTGGTTAAGTGGTATGTCCTCGCTTTACCAGTCACAGAAATGGTAATTTTAGGACAATTGACACTGCTTAACCCACTTCAGTATTAAATTATACCAGTCCTGTGATAAGTCCTCCTTTAACCAGTCAATTGACTCCCCATTCCCCATAGGGTAGTTTTACGTTGAAACGTTTTCATCAAAAGCATTGATGGCCATTTAAATGTCCAAAAAAAAAAAATACTTGAAACTTACAAAAGCTTTTATTTTACTTTTTTCTCATAGTTTTTAACTTTCAGATCCAAACCAATGCAAAAGGAGCCACTAGATTTGGGAGATACATTCACTAAAAAGGGAATTTCCATATCGCTGCTTGGTGAAAAGTTGTATGGTAGTATGGTTTACAAGTAAAACCAAAATGTTTCGATGTTTAAATTTTCGCAGTTTTTTCCATCCGTGTTGTTGTGCTGTTTTATGGAATTGAGTTCTAAGAACAGTATTTAAAAAATTTTTATACAGTTTAAGGTATTCCAAGTTTATGTCAGCGCACCAATAACGGAATACGAACATCACAATATTTTATGGAATTGTGGTACATTTTTCGAAAATGTATATTTTTTTCGTCTGACATTCACAGTTACAGTGGGAATTACTCGCGAGTTCATGTAGGTAGTTTTTGTACCTAAAGATTCAGGCCCAAAAATACTTAAGTATACTTTTCTGAATTTACTCTGAATCCAAATCTGGTCTCCAAATCACTGGACATCCAGCGTTTAAGCTATATTATCGGAAAAAGTGTAGTTTTAGTACAAAATATCTAACTGTGTTTTTAAATCATGTTTTAAAAAAAAATTAGTTTCGCAAAGTTTTCATAACATATATGGGATTACAAACAAATTCAGGTCTAGTAAAACGCAAGCTAATTTTATATAAACATTGGGGAGCACACGCACTTTTTATACCTACAAAATGAGACCGAAAAATATTTGGCACCAGAACTAAAGTACACTCTTCTAAAGGCATACGGTACGCTGAATCCATATCTGATTTCAGAATTACTCTACGACATCATGCTATATTAGCCGGAAAAGTAATGTTTTAGATAAAAATGCCTGGAAATATATTTTCCATAAGACTTGTAACGGCAGCTAAACACACTACTCTTATTCTTTTTCAGTTTTTGAATCATAAATCACTCCAAAAATGCTCTGTAAAAAGTGGAAAATTTTCTCTTCTAATGCTCATAATTTGGAATGTTTTATGAGCCTTTAAGGAACACTCAGAAAGAGGCTACATCTGCAAAGAAAAACTCTCTCTTATTGCTATGATTTCAGAAGGTCTCAATGCTCTTTTATGTAACTATGTTTCCTTTAGCCATAAATGGTTGTTTCAATTAAACTATTATTGTATCAATCATATTTCACCAATAATATTTTATCATGTTCTTGTACAAATTTCCCTTTTTTTTCGTTATCATATTATTGTATTGTCTACAATCATAATATAGTATTTATTATCATATTCGTCTATCTAATTACAGCCATATTATAGTTGTTATAGTTAACTGTATATTCCATTGAACGATTAACCTTTTAAATAACTGTTGGACTTTTATGGAAAAGTTCTTGTGAGTGTAAGATTTAATTTAACTTTGAAAAAAATTTCAGTCACAGAATTGTTGCTGAACACAAAATTTAATTTTCCTCGGTGTTCCCATAACACTTACACCCACGAAATAGTAAAAATTTAAAGAACAGATTTGAAATCAATGTTAAATATTTATCAATGTTCAGAAGTCCCAAACAAACGTGTTATTCACAATAACTTACAACAGAAGAAATCTAATAAAATTCCAGCGTTCTTTTCAATTTTGACAAATACATTTTGTGCAGTGAATAGAAGCCATTGAATACTATGGAACTAACCCCATCATTATCTAATTATTTTTTTTTTAAATGGACTCATAACACTTTCAATATTATCGGTTTATTATCATATAATTAAACGATTTTCATCAAATTTTCACATCTCAGTAAAATGTGAACCAATAATCTGTGCTAAGTTTTGTCTGATCCGGACCAAGAAACTTTCGCTTAAAAACCATGTACAAGGACAACAAATTATTAAACATAAATATTAATTTCTTACAATAATTGTGAAATCAAAATAACCACAACATTTGGTTCATTTATTCATTATTACGTTGAACGAAAACACTTTTGTAGAATAATATATAACTTTCTGTTGAAACAGTATTTTCTTGCAAATGATAAAGTACAAATTAGAAAACATGTCCCAGAAATATGAAAAGTTTTTGGAAGGATGTTCAAAAAATGTTCGACTTTTTAAATAATTCGATACATTTTTCGCTTTGAATGTTACAAATAAAAATTATGCATTTATTGTACAAATGGCATTAGTTCAGAGCATTTTTGCCAAATTTAAAGGAAAAATAGTTCAAAGTTCTTATACAGCTAAAAATTGCAAAAATTAAAATTTTGCAAAACTGTTCAAATTGATGTATTTTTGATTTACTTTTCTCTACTGAAAAATATATTTTTTCCATTTATTAAATAGAGAAACAAAGGCTTTGAGATTGAAAAGTAGTAACTTCCTTCTTATCTAACCCTTTGAGATCCAGGTGGTTTTTTGATGTTTCTACCCAAAACTGCGAATATTTCCAGTAGTTTGCAATAGTGTTTGAAATATTCACTAAATTCAATTTAAAAAAAATATGTATAACTATAGGGAATGCGTATTACATTTTAAAATATTTAACGTTAAACTTGAAAAAAATCAAGAACTTTTTGGATGCAGTTTGGCTCTCAAAGGGTTAAATGAAAATGTCCACATTTGTTTAATACGTGGAATTTAACATGTCTAGGAAATTCTAGAAACTATTTTCTGTGCCTATAAACAGCTCTATTATTAATGTTACAATAATAGTATAATTTGGTTGCTAAAACTACTAAAAAATTTGTTCACAGCAAAAGTGCTAAAATTATCATATTTTGTTGGTACGAAAAAATTTAGTTATTTGCCAACTGAAATTCGGTGTACTACGACCCCAAATTCGGTTATTATGAATTTCAGGCGGTGGGAAAACTTAACAATAGTTTTCACAACGAAGTCGGTTAATTCAAGTGAATTTTAGTTAAAACATCCAAAATATTCATAAATCTAATGTAAATATCGTTATTAGCTGTTAACATTAATATACACTATTCAATCAGGTGGTAATTTATTTCTCTGTGTGTAATAATTTAAAGAAAGAGAGCCAACAGTTTTTGTTTGCTGATTCTGCCTGGCAAATATTTAGTAAAAGTTTTTGCTAATTTAGCAGAGTGAATTGTTATTTGCAATTAACTAAAATGTAACTCGATTATAACTAATATTTTGTAAGATTAACGGTTTTTTAGTTTTGCTGTTTCTGCTAATTTTAGCAGTTTTTTCTGAAACATAGTTTTTAACTGATTGTTGGTTTATTTCTATGATTTCTCTCATTTTAAATAAAACAGAAATAATTTACAAAATTTTTTATATATATAGAACACAGTACAATACATGATTATGGGAATCAATTCTGAGAATTGCCACGTGAAAGTAGGCCCAAAAATGAGAACTTCTGCATCATTCGTTTTGTCATGTTGGTTACAGTAATAATGTAATGGCCATACGAATTTTTTGGCTCAAGGCGGATTTTTAGCACTTTTTCTATATTTTAACACGGTTATATCTCGGTATACCTTACGAAATATCTCTTTTGTGTCTGAAGCAAAGTTGTAGATATTGAATAGGAGAAAAGAAAATCGGAATTTTTATTTTCATGCAAACTAAAGTTTATATAGAAAAAACAGCATTTTTGTGGATTTGTAATCCAGTTATTGAGCAAAAAAGGTGAAAATGGGGAAAAATTAGCATTTTTGCGATTTTTAAGGCACTGGATGCACTTTTTTCGGGTAGGATTGTTCCGCATTTGTTTTTTTCCTATTCAATATCTACAACTTGGCTTAAGACACAAAAGAGATATAACCGTTTTAAAATATAGAAAAAGTTCGTATGGCCATTACATTATTACTGTAGCCAACTTGACAAAACGAATGACGCAGAAGTTTTTTTTTATTTTTGGGGCTACTTTCACATGCAATTCCCAGAATTGAGTCCCAAAATCATGTGCTGAAAAATGTTGTACTGTGTCAGTACCGTCATGATGCTTGTTAGGAAAAGACACTAGCCCCGTGTTTGATTACTAAGAAGACTAGAATGGAGCAAAATTTAAATTTAAAAAAGCTCTGCCTATTTTGGAGGCTCTAGCTTTTCTAAAACTTCGGGTTCTGATGAGATCTTTAGCCAGATCGAAATACTAGTATCAACCTAACTAATGTGTTTGAATTGCTTTATTTTTGTAAATATACGAAGTTTGAAAGCTCGTTATAGATTAAAAATAAAAACGTATTACTAAACTTTGAAGACCAAAAATGTTCTAATTGTACTCTGGCTCAAGTAATATTTTTGACAATTTTATTAGTTTTTTGTTTTTATACAAATCGAGATTATTTTTATGTTATTTTCAATTTATAACCAGCTTTCAACATCCGTATATTTACAAAAATAAAGCAAATCAAACATATTAGTTTGGTTGATACTAGTACTTCGATCTGGCTAAAGATCCCATCAGAACCCGAAGTTTTATAAAAGCTAGATCCTCAATAATATGCAGAACTTTAACAAATAAACCCTTTAACAAAAAAACCTATTGAAAGCTCGTTATAAATTGAAAATAACATAAAAATAATCTCGATGTATATAAAAACAAAAAACTAATAAAATTGTAAAAAATATTACTTGAGCCAGAGTAAAAACTAAATTTTTTTATATAAATAGAACATTTTTGGTATTCAAAGTTTAGTAACGTCATGATGCTTGTTAGGAAAAAACCCTAGCCACGTGTTTGATAAATAAAAGGACAAGAATGGAGCAAAACTGATTATTAATAGCTTTTTTTCTAAAGCTCTGCCTATTCTGGAGGCTCTAGCTTTTCTAAAACTTCGGGTTCTGATGAGATCTTTAGCCAGTTCGAAATACTAGTATCATTCTAGCTAATATGTTTTGATTTGCTTTATTTGTGTAAATATAAATTGAAAATAAAAACCTATTCCATTTATCTTGTTTGTGTTTGTGTTTTGTAAGGTGTTACCAGAATGGACATGCCCTAGTTAAAATAATAGGGTTTGTAAAGGGAAAGTAACCATTTACTGAGCTTAATTTCTTATTGCCAAACTTCTTACCGGGTAATAGAAAGTTTGCTGTGTGATTAACGCGAATATATTTGTCCTGCTTAATTAAACATTATCATATCAACATATCATAGAAAAAACCTCATTGAAATAATTTGGCTCAAAGTGTCGACATTTTTTGAAATTCGTTACATATTTTTTTGCGTTCTTTGAAAAAAGGTGTACATTTTTGTTGCCAAATTCTTTTGTAGATTTTTTTAGGTAGGTTGTTTAAAGTGTGATAACAATTATTATTAAATTATTTAATTTTTTCTTATATTTTTCATAATTTTAAATTAAATGCTACTTATCTTGGTAACAACAAACAAAACATTTTCACACAAAACACGCAATGATTAAACAATTATCTGAACAACACATTGATTGTTAATTTATGTTTAAGTTTATTTTATTTTTTTTTCATAAAATTTTGTAATTTTTAAATTATAAATTATAAAACAGTATTGTTCAGTTATTATATATGATATTCTCACGTTTACTGCTTGAGCACTAGTTAAGTTTTGAACTTTGAAAAATTATTTCTAGTCTAGAGTCTAAATTGTTTGTACAATAGTAGTACAATGACCAAAACAATAAACTTCCTTTTTTATAGTTTTATACTCATAGTAGTGGTAATATTCTTCATATTTTACTTTTTCTGGTTCATGCAAACTGTTGTTTGATCACTGTTATATTTATCAGATAATAACGAATGAAAAAAAAATGTTATTATAAAAACAATTTTTCGTTATTTTTCTTCTTACCTTTTGTACATAAGTGATAAAAATCAGCCTAAAAGCTACAATTATTGTTTTTTTCTGTAAGAATAATAATAAAAAAAAAGTATTGAAAAAATATGGGTTTAAAATTCATGCCAAGGTAATAAAACCTTTAATTTACAAAATAAAACAATGTTGTCAAAAATTGAGAAAACTAGTTACACAAATTTCCAATTTTTTTAGTGTTTATATGATAAATTTTTAAATTTTAAATTTAAATCAAATAAGTATAATTTCTTAAATAAAAAAATAAAAAACGAAATTTTTATAGTAAAACCAGGCATAACAAGGTTTGCAACTTGAATATAAAAAGGTTTGTAATTTTCAATCATGGGTACATTAAATAGGGTTTTCATTGTGTAGTGCGAGTGCATGTGACATTAGAAATCAGTTTATCTATACCACGGTCAGTGATTGCACAGAAAATTTCATATAGACGCAATCAAACAAATAAAAACATAACAAATATTACATTATTAAAAAAAACAGGGTCACTGACGAAGGTTCAATACCAGAAACTGCGCAGTCTGATTCAGAGAAATTGAAAATTTGCAATGTAGTTATAATTTTTAGAAAATACACTCGTTCTTCTCTACCACGCCTTTCACAATTTCATTGATTTTTTTTTTTTTTTGTTGTTGTGCCCTAACCTTTTTGCCAACATTTTCAATTTGACACGAAAAATGACATTATTTTGTAAAAATTCAAAAATTTTAAAAAATCGCCAAAATTAAAACATCGATTAATGTATAAAAATTCACTTTTTTTTCAACTTTAGCAATTTTGTTTTAATTTCTACGTTTTTTTTTAATTTTGGCAATTTTTTTTAATTTTAATTGTAAAAGGTTTCTTACAATGATCGATCAATAAGTTGCACAATAGAAACAAAGTCTTCTTCAAGCTGCACCATATGCCAAAAGACATCACGCAATTTAGCCAATCACCATCACAAGACGACTGTTTCAATGACGTCTACGAATTTGGAATGTCCCCTCTTCATGCCAGAATTCTTTGTATGTATCATATTCTGAAATTGGTTTATGATTTGGAATTTGGCCCGTTAGGCAAAACAGTGAGAAAAACCACAAAAAAAATTTTGAAAGAATGAAGCAAAAGAAAAAAAACAAATTCAAGAAAAATATCATCAGCTACATACTTGGGATTTTTTCATTAGCTTTTAAAAAATGTCATTACCATTTAATTGTAATGAAATTTTTTGGCATAAGCATTTGTCATACTAATGCTAATGAAATCACATTAATGCCTAAAAAACTAATTACAGTTTTTTTTTTTTTTTTTTTTTTTAAAAGAGAGACAACACTCAGGAATTACTTCCTATATTTAGTGTGTTGCTTTCTTTGGAAAGGGATAGTATAGAGATGAAAGGTAGGGAAAGATGAAGGGCTTCAGACATGGCAACACTGTAATTGCGCGAGATGATAAGTCTTAGAACAGTTGTTGGTCGCCACCTGATGGAGAGTTGGCGAACTTATTGAAGCTTTTTGGTTCATAGCCCTGATTCATTATTTTACTTCGGTGGGGTTAATTGCTATGGGAACACCGAAGGTGGACATTGCAATACGTATGAGGGATAAAAAAAATTCATACATATTATTTTGATGTTGCCGGCACCGGGGATCGAACCCGGGACCTTCTGTGTAAAAGTCCAACGCGCTAACCATTGCATGAGCAAAAAATGCATTTGTTTACAAAAAAGTGAAGTGTAAATTGCTTAACATAGGAATGAAACGGAAATCGATGGGAATTGTACATTTATTTCTATTATCACGTATATAGAATCACCGGCTATTTTATAAAAAATATCTCTCCCGTATCTAGCCCACTTATATAATAAGGGTATATTAATACTCCTGCGGAGCAAAATTTTTGTCCGTTTTTGCCCTATCTCGCTTAGTTCCGAAGGTACTTTGCATTTTAAGAAATCGCCATTTTATCTCGAAAACTAAGCGAATTATCGCAAAACGGACAAAATTTCTGCAGAACTTAACCTAATTCAAATGTGTTAAGTGTTCCGATTTCACTCGTTCCCCCGGTCATTCCATATCGTTCCAGTTTAGACCAATGTTCCATTTTATTTTCAGAGTGTTCAAATTGGTATTGTCATGTACGTATTTGGGTAAATAAATAACGTGGCTGTTTCATAAAAAATGAATCTCTCGGAATCTTTCCCGGACATAGCCTATTTGTATTATGTGTGTTACTTAAAGCTCCAGTGAAGCCCAGATTTCATCGATATTCACCATTAGTTTTTCGAAAATCTTATCTGTCAATTGTAGTTTGTTTCCCTTAATTAATGCATTACTCATGGTAATAAAATTTAAAATTATTGCCATTAATCTAAAATCAAATCAATGAAATTCATTATCAGTAATTAAACAAATGCTAATGAAAATAATTTCATTATTATTATTTTTTTTTTTTTATTAATTAATAATCATATAATTGCAAATTATATACTATTACCCTAACCGAGCACTAGCTACTTTGGCCTTCGGCGCGTTGTAGCGAAACAAGACCAGTGCCTCTGGTGGGAATCGAACCCACGACACCCGCACTGATAAGCCAGCACGCTACCAACTAGCCTAGCGGGGCGCAATTAATTAAACAAATGCTAATGAAAATAATTTCATTACAATTGATATCAATGAAATTGTAATCATCACTTAATTAGTCCATACAATTAATCAGTCCCATGTATGATCAGCTAGGCCTTAGAATTGGCCTTCCAAAACAAGGAGAAGGATATTTAAAAGATGGAAGCACTGCAAGGAGATTTTTTTTCCTGTCCAGAAACTGCAGCATCTATCACAGGAGTACATTATGAATTAATAAAATTTTGTGCCATGAGGAACCAATAATTAAAAACAATATGCTAGCAATTGGAGATCTATCTGAAGAAGCGTAAGAGAAAATTAACAAAGACTTTTTCGAGCACAATACAAGAAAAATGTCCAGATATTGTACTACTGAAGATCACTATTTTGTTCTGCACATCAGACCCATATATGTCCAGTATACGACAAAAATGGAAATCATTCTCAATCGAATTAGATGAAAAAGCTAAAGAACATCTGGAAAATGAAAATCAAAGCTATATAGAAGAAATTTTAGCTAATATTGTTAAATTTATATTAGTTTATAGTTTATAGATTATAATTTGTTTCCGATTTAAGTTTATATTTGTATTAACACATAGAAATAAAATATATATTTTTAAACAATAACAAATGTTGAATTACTTTAAGTTGTATAGGTGTTCTGCTTCTGCTTAAATTTTATTTTTGTGAAAATCTTTTTTTTTCGAACGCAGAAAAATAGGTAAAACTGACCCAAACCAAAAATAATGTAAGTTTGCAAAGGTCCAAGGTAACTAATTTGGTTGAATGCCAAGTTATATCTTCTTACCTACAAAAATCGCTAAAGTTAGCAGCCGATTTTCCGACCACTAGCTGGAAGTGGGTTAATTTGGTTGTGGGCGTTGTGGTGTAATGGTTAGCGCGTTGGACTTTTACACAGAGGGTGCCGGGTTCGATCCCTGGTGCCGGCAACATCAAATTAATATGTATGAGTTTTTTCTATCCCTCATACGTATCGCAATGTCCACCTTCGGTGTTCCCATAGCAATTAACCCCACCGAAGTAAAATAATAAATCAGGGCTATGAACCAAAAAGCTTCAATAAGTTCGCCAACTCTCCATCAGGTGGCGAGCAACAACTGTTCTAAGACTTATCATCTCGCGCAATTACAGTGTTGCCATGTCTGAAGCCCTTCATCTTTCCCCACCTTTCATCTCTATACTATCCCTTTCCAAAGAAAGCAACACACTAAAATATAGGAAGTATTTCCTGAGTGTTGCCTCTCTTTTAAAAAAAAAAAAAAAAAAAAAAGTTGGGTACGATGAGTTTCGATTACAAATTAACCAAACTAATAGAGATGGACCTTTACGAAAGTTGACTTAAGCTAAATATTGGCCCTTCAATGTATTTTCATACAATCGCTCAGTCCCTTAATTTTTGAAAAATAATTTTTAGAAAAAAAATAGAAATTATTTAAGTTCGAGGCCATACTTTGTATTTCTTTATTATTCAGGAATGTGTTGATAGATCTATTTCGGGAATTTTTAGGTTCCCATCATCAGAAAACATTTTTAAAGAAGTGACAATCCCATGCAAAACATCAAACATTCATAGTTATAACCTAGTTTTACCACTAAATGAGAACTAATATATGAGCTCGAAGTTAAAGATTATCACCAATGATAAAAACAAAATTGAAAACTTATTCGTTATGTGCAAGCTTTATCCTTTATTTTCAGACTTATTATTTTTGCCTATACCACATATTTTTGGATTTTTGTAAGGTGTTTAGTGAAATGACATTATTTTGCGCGTCATCCCCATATAAAAGTAAGGAGATTTGTAATAATAATTCTAAGTACTTGCAATAACAAACAATGTAATTATATAATCACTAATATGGTAATGCTTTTCTACACTGGATGGCTTAAAACTGCTAAAATAATGTTGAAATATTTTAATGTTGTTAACTATAATCATAAACGAGAAAATAGTAAAAGATCTAAAGTCTGCAACTATTGGTTAGAAAAAAATTTTTTCGATGGGACTTTTTCAAAAACTATTTCAAAATATAAAAATGCCTAAAACTTCATATTTAGGATCGTAATGAAAATGAGAAAATACGAACATTTATTTTTGTGCTATAAATTAAAGATATACCAAAATGTTGTCCTTTTTTGTTAAAAATAACAATAATTGCTTATTTTTATTAAAATAGTGCTACTCATATAAAAATTTTGATGAAAGGTGTGTGATAGTTTCACAAAAATTTCAAAATATTTTATCTATTATAGAAGAGAGCGCGTTAAGGTAAACACAATCATACAAAAATTTCATAATGAAGCAGTTGTCAAAACAATTGTAAACTTATGCTGAAAACTGTCCGGCAGATCTGTGATAAAATTTTAAAAAAATTTTGAGCGTTTGATTTTTTTTTTTTTTAAAGAAACTAAATTTAAACGTTTTTTTTTTAATAGAAAAAAGTAATTAACAAACACGAGCAGTGTGCTGATCTATTATATACAAATCATATAAATCTGTATGTTTTAATATATATTCTGTAGCAAAAGCATTCAGAAATAGAGTAGTCCCTACAATTAAACACAATCTAACAAAAAAAATCTATTAGAATACAAAGGTTTTAATATTCATCAAAATTTTTAAAGTTTTTTTTGAACGTAAAAATTCTTTAGTGTTTTATTTTTAAATCCCTAAAGTTTTGAAATTATAAAAACATATTCTCTTGGCATTATTGCATTTGTTTACAAAGCACGATAAAAAAGAAATAAGTCTGAAAATTCTTCTTCAGATCCACGAACACAATTTTGTGTGGCACAATTTGTCTGGCAATTTCTCAATTTTTATTTACGATTAAAATTTCTGTTTATTAAAAGTTTCACTACTAACAAAATATTAATATTTATTTATTGCTTTTTATTCTTTAACCTCATTTTGTAAAAATTCCTTATTATATTGCTTAATAAATGTTAGTCTAACTACCGACTTATGTGTACTTTTAATGTATGCATCTGTATTAAGAAACAAAAGACTTAAGAAACAAACATTAACTAAAACATACAATAAAGTACACTCAAAAAAATAAGTAAGTACAAAAGTTAGTAAAACGTCTTGTAAATCAGGTATACTATTTTTTAGCAAATTTTTTTTGCTAAAATCGTGTTTTTCAGCTAAAATTTTTGTTATACTTATTCAGCACTTAACTGTGTTATACTAATACTTTACTAATATACTAATGTTTACTAATTAATTTTGCTAAAACAAAAATTGTGCTGATATGCACATTAATAGTGTGGACGACAACCAGATTGAAAGTTATACGCAGAATGAAGCAGATGTCGCTGCATGTCAAGATGTAGTAGAGAAGAGGAAAATGATACTAAAAAGTACAACTCTAATAAGACATATAAAAAAATCAACCATGGAACACTTTTGCTTCTGTTTTTCATACATAAAACAAAATTGAGGATTAAAACAACTTAAATTTTGCGTTGTCACCGGCTTGTGAAAATAATTGTCTATTAATAAAATAAAAGACAAAAGAAAATATTAAATATAATATGTATTTCTATAATAAATGTTAATAGATTAATAATCTAGTGTGGTCAAATTGCAAACAATCATATACAGACATGTAGACAGAGTAAAGCGAAAGACAAAGACACACATCTTAGGTAGATTTGTATGGTTCCTTTTTCTTATTGCAAAAAAAGGGTTGTTTTTACGTTTCATTTGTTTTTGTTTATTTTTTCGTTCCGTTTCTATAATTATCTTCGGCAGTTGCGTCATTTAGACTACCATTGATGTAAGTAGTTGAAAGGAAATTTTTGTTATGTTATATATATTTATTTCTATATATTTTCAGATATTAAATTAATTCATGACATCAATGTGGGAAAATGAAAATTTTTATATTTCGTGATTATTGTAAATTATTTTTAAAAGAATCACAAAATATGTTTTATGATTTTCAGCAAATATATTAACTAAATTACAATTTTTTTTACAATTTTTTTTTGCGTTTTTTTTCAGTCTACTAAAATTCAGCAAAAAATTTATTAATTTTTACCAACGCTTTTTTATTTCTAATCTACTAAGTGTTAGCAAAACTTTTGCTGAATCTACTAATTTTGTTGCTAAAAATCAGCTCGCTGATTTTCAGCAAAAGATTTTGCTGACATTAGCAATTTTTTCGCTAGCACCCTCCTGACTAAAATTTTGCTGACTCAGCAAAATTTTTTGCTGACTTTACAAACTTTTTTTTTTTGAGTGTAGGTATGTGTCTTAAGTCTTGTGTTTTACATATAAGCAAAGAAAACAAATTCATGCCACCGTAAACCATCTGAATAAATATTGACTACTATAACATTAAAACTTTCTATAGTATTAAGATCTTAACAAAAAAATTTTAGGAAAATTAAATTTCCTATTAAATAAACAATAAATAAAAGTATAAATATAAAAACACTTGTATTTTCTAAGCAAATAATTGAAATTTAAATCAATAGTACAAATAAAATTGACTACAAATAAATAAAAATGTTGATTAAGTTCTCAAAATACTAAAACAAACACATTAACAAGATTTAATGTGGACAAACATAAGAAAACACTTGTTCATGCCATACAAACGGTAGTAAAATTTTATAATTTTTTTTAGTGTTTGGTCTGTTTGATTTTTAACCGATATTTTGACATACTTTTTCTTGAGATAATACATCATGATATTAAATGAAAGGGTATTTTTAAAGGTGTACAATTATAGATGTTTTTTTTCAAAACATTTTTAATTGTATGTCAATTCAAAAAAAATAAAAATACCTTTTTTGAAGAAAAAAAGAAGAGTTTTCGATAAGACAAATAAAACCTAACAAGAAAAGTTGACATGCAATTGATATTTTTGAAAATAGACAACCAACTAGCTATATTCATCTAACTATTATTAATAATAATAAGAGGTACACAAAAAAATCTGTAATAGCATGGAAGCATCTGTTGTATAAAATATTTTTTTAAATTTTTTTTTACTTAAAAACATGTATTTGGCCTTAAAATTTATATTTACCATACACCTCAAAATATTTTTATCACGGTTAAAACGAGGCAGTATCTAAAACGGCAATGTCTGAAAACATGTAAAATCAGCCACTCGATTTAATCCACTTTTTCCGATTTTAATCAAACTTGGAATATACTTGAAATATCGCGTTTCAAAGTATGAAAAATATTTGAAAATTTCGCAAAAGTAGTACATATACGTATATGTCTTTTAAAACTACATGATTTGTTAACACCATATTTTAAAGCTACTGTTATTACGGTTAAAATAAAATTAAAAATAAAAGATTTTTTGAACATATTTGTTCAAATATGTTCATATATGGTTGCATGTGTGGGCAAATATATACATATATGTTTTATATGTGGACATATATGGAAGTGTATGTTATTCCATATATGCAAAAGGTACTCACATATGTTCATATATAGAGGTATTTGTGATTTTATATTCCCATGTGAAAATGATTAAATATTATCATGTATTAAGTGTCATATATGTTCGTATCTGAAAATTGCGGGTATATGGCCGTATATGGCTCATTCATGACCATATCTTTTAGGTCATATATGCTCCTATTTGGATATTGTAAATATTTTAACAGTCATAATTTTTTTTTAAGGAATGGTTTTTAACCCTGAGGTCCGAAACAAGCAACAAAAACTCAAAGCCATTAATTACAAAAAGTTTTGGCTGTTACTTAGCAGTTTATTGAATTGTTGAGGTTGCAACATTCCGGAACTTGGCGTGGCAATTTATTTTTCAATACATAAAACAAAAACAATTAACTTCTTATTACAAATAGGAAAAATAATTTCTTCTAACTTTTTCTCTATTTTTGTTTGACAGAAATTTTAAACATTTTTTATTTTGTTAAAAAAAAATAACAAACAAAAATATGGAAGATACCGATTTAGGTTTATGATATCAGATGTAATTATGAAATTGCTTTTTAAATAAAATGAAATTAAAAGCAATACATTTTTGCAAAAAAAAAAAATAAACTGTGCGCCCCGGTAGGCTAGTTGGTAGCGTGATGGCTTATCAGTGCAGGGTCGTGGGTTCGATTCCCACCAGAGGCACTGGTCGGTTTTCGCTACAACGCGCCGAAAGCCATAGTAGCTAGTGCTCGGTTAGGGTAATAGTATATAATTTATAATTACATGATTATTAATTAATAAAATAAAATAAAAAAAAAAAAAAAAAAAACTGATTATCTTATTATCATGTAATGCAAGTTGGAAATTATCTCTACAAAACAGATCATTATATCACTATTTGAAATAAAACATAAATTACAAGACAAAAAAATCTATTTTTAAAAATAACTTCAGTTTTAGATTCTGTGACTTAAAAATAACTTTCAATAACTTTAAGAAAAACTAATTATTTATTTCTAAGTCAATGATACATGAACATATTATATTATAAAAATATACATACATCTTCAAACATGCTATATATATTACCATATATTGTAATTTTCACCTGTGTTTCCAAAAGCGGCTTTTATGTGAATATATGATCAAATATGGAAGTATGTGTAATCCCTTATGTGCAATGAGGAATCAAAATTTAAATTTAAAAAAATTTTTATATAATAAATTTAGTTTTTTGAAAATCTTTTTTTAGACGCATTACTTTTGTACACGCTGGTAAGCATATATATAACCACATATTTGTTAATTTTAGTAATGATATTAATAATATGTCCTTATTTTGCATGATATCCCCATAAAAAATTAAGGAACTTGTAATGAAAAATGTAAGTACTTGCCAATACTAAATATGTACTTATACACTCTCGTAAAAATTCTAAAATTTCATCCAACCGAATCGATTCGGTTACTGAATCGTTTGTGGTGTTATGGTTAGCGCGTTGGACTATTACACAGATGGTCCCGGGTTCGATCCCCGGTACCGGCAACATCAAAATAATACGTATGAGTTTTTTATATCCCTCATACGTATCGCAATGTCCACCTTCGGTGTTCCCATAGCAATTAACCTCACCGAAGTAAAATAATGAATCAGGGCTATGAACCAAAAAGCTTCAAAAAGTTCGCCAACTCTCCATCAGGTGGCTAGCAACAACTGCTCTAATACTTATCATCTCGCGCAATTACAGTGTTGCCATGTCTGAAGCCCTTCATCTTTCCCCCACCTTTCATCTCTCTACTATCGCTTTCCAAAGAAAGCAACACACTAAAATATAGGAAGTATTTCCTGAGTGTTGCCTCTCTTTAAAAAAAAAAAAAAAATAAAAAAAAAATTCTGTTCCTATTGAAGAAATAGTTCCCAAATTCAGTTTTTTCTATATATGTTTTTGTAGATTTAGGTTTTAATTTTTGTAAAAGTTTTCCTTATAGTTTTGATGTTTTAAGCGCATGTTTTTAGTTAAAAAAAAAATAAAAAATTATTAAAGAAAAGCTGAACTAAACAATTTAAAATAAATTAAAAATTTTAACTAAACTAAAAAAATGTTTCTGTCAGCTCTTGTTAAGTGGTACACAATCTTTTCATCAACTGTGAGACCAGTTCTTCACAATTTATCAACTTAAAGATTTTCCGAGTTTAGTTTTTTCGATTTATTTTAAAATCATAAAGAATTTCAGTTTTCTTACAACAAAGACCTAAACAGTTCTTCACTCCCTTTTATAATAATTCCTTACTTTTAATGGACCCGCGATTTTTGAAAAATAAAAAAATGACATCAATAGAAAATGTTAGCAATGCTATAGAAAGAAATGCTGTTTGCAACATCAATATACCCAACAACAAGAACATGCATCAACAAGCATGTCTTGCATGTTTGAAATTTTTCAAAGAAAGAAAAAAATGTTGAAAAAGCCTAGAAAAAAAAAAACAAAGGTATAACACTAAAATACCGCACGTACAATATTCAATACCAAAATTGTTAACATTACTGATGGTCTACAATCAAACATAATAATAAGACGAAAACGAAACGTAACGAACAACTTAGAAATTGAAGATGAAGCTACAAAACTACAAGCCAAAAAACACAAACGAAGACGACGAGGAACCAGGTTTAAAGCCATAAACATCACCAGAAGACCAGGTGATTTAATGTAACGCACAGGTGTAGAAAACTACAAATAATGAATATTTTTTACCAAAGAAATGTGTTGTTTAGCACAGAATCTACTCAAACGAAAGCAAAAGAGTAAAAGAGTAAAGAAAAATAAACTTTCTTTTTGAGTTTAGTTTTTTTTTTGAGAAATCACTCTTTTACATGGGTTGTGAAAACTCTTTAAGTATTTTCTTACTCTTCTAAAAGTTTGCTCTCTTTTATGGGTACTTTTTTTAACAGCCGGCTTAAACTCAAGAGTTATAGTTAAAGGTTTAATAAGAAATGTTTAAAAAAAATATTTACTAGTAATTTTTTCATAGTTTAAACTGCGTGTTTGTTTATGGCCTGACTTGCCCTGGCTTTAGTAATCATGAATGAGTTTCATTTGGCGCTTTAACTTGTAGTGTGTATTCCAATCGCCAGTCGTTGAAGCAATCGCCAGTTTAGCCAGCAATATTACCATTCGAATGTGATGGTTGTATATCATCGTCTTGATTTTTATGGTTTTTAGATGGTTACAAGAGGCGTCCATTTGATTCTTTTTGATTTAAACTAAAACTTAATATTACAACAGCATTTGTTTCTTTGTTGGCTGCTGCTGCTGTTGTTTCTGCTATTGCTCATGATAATTGTTTTCAAGATTTGGTTTTTTTTTTTTGCGTCTATACACTCCAAACTTTTTAATATGAAAAGGATTTATAAATAAAAACGATAACAAGTTTGATATAATTTTTATTAAATATAAAAATTATGTTTTTTCGACCTTTAATTGTGCAATGAAAATAAAAATTATTTAAGTTCGAGGCCATACTCTATATTTCTTATTAGGATATTGTCCTGACAAATATCTATAGAGTTTTTTGTTTTCAAATTTATTAATATAAATAAATAATAAAATAAATTAAAAAAGCAATAAATTTTTGCAAAAAATAATAAACTGAGTATTATCATGTAATGCTATTTGGAAATTATCTCTGTAAAATAGTAGAACATTACAACACTATTTCAAATAGAAATAAAACACAATTTGAAACAAAAAGTAACACCCTGTTTTTAGATGACGTTTTTTTTTACACGAACGAAAAAACAGTAACAAAATACATGCAATAAAAATAAATAAATAAAAAAAAACATGTACACTCAGGGAACTTCTGCTTTAAAAATAAAATAGTTTGGATTTTAATACAGTTTATTTACTTTTAATGTAAATGTAGAACAAACTTAATTTTTACTAACCTTGTAGTTCTTTTTAAAAAACAAACCACATCAAATAACTATTTTATAATTTTACATTTATTTTTTTAGTCGTTTTTTGTTATTTAAGAAAAAACAGTAAAACAAATGAGAAATGTTAGTTGAATTTAATGAAATGTTAGGCGCCCTTTCTTCAAGTGAAATTTCATTTGTTTTTGAACACAATTGCTGTCGTCTTTACCTACACTCATTCGTGTAGTTTTGAGTTATAACGTTGATAAGACTTTTAAAAAATTAAATCAGTTTTAGATTTTGCGACTTATAAATCTAACTTTCAATAGCTTTAAAAAACAATAATTGCTTATTTCTAAGTCGATGATACATGAACATATATTGCAAACATTAATTGTAGTTTTCTAAGTCAATGATATATAAGTTAGTATATAATCAGTAGAGACAGGAATTTCATGCACTTGCAAAAGTGTGTTTTAAAAAAATATGCACTTAAAATTTTTATTTTATTGAAGCCAAGAAATATAATATAAGGTAGAAAAAAAACATAATTTTTATTTGTAATAAAAATTATATCAAACTTGCAAAAAATAAAATTTTAATTCTAATTGTGAAAAGAGTGGTAGAGAAGATTAAGTGTATTTTCTAAAAATTCATAACTACATTGCAAAATTTTCAATTGAACCTTCTTCAGTGACCCTGTTTTATTTTTTTGAATAATGTAATATTTGTTATGTTTTTATTTGTTCGATTGCGTCTATATGAAATTCTGTATAATTCAGTATTATTGTTTTCATACAGTACAAAGTTTTTGAACATAGAAAATGACCGGTAAACGTCGATGGTTGTGATCGCTGTTAGTTTAAACTTTTTTTTTTTTGTATCACAATGTGTTTAGGTTAAATATACCAAATATTTTATTTCAATTTTATTTTCAATACAGCGTTTATGAATTGAAGAGCTTATTGTAAAAGCCTGATAAGCTACATATATTTTATTGCTGGTTTTAATCTGTTTTCTAGTCACCTATTATGAGTATTTGATAAAAGCCTTGCTTGTACACTTAATACAAGTATCTAGAGAATAAAAGTCCTGCAAAAAACGTACTTTATGTACTAAATCCAAACTTTGAAGGCAAAAACAAGTAAAAATTATTATGTGGCTTATCAAGTTTTTACAATAAGCCCTTCAATTATAATCATGAGAAATGCATAATTTGAAAAAATAAAAACCAAATCCGTTTCAGCAATATGTGAATTTAAATTAATAAAATATAATTGCAAGTGATTTTTTAGAAAAAACTAAATTAAAAGCAAACGAATTGAGAATAGCAATAAAAATATACATTTAAGCAAAATAAATAAAAATATGTAATACAAATATGCATTTACAGCAAAATATGCAAAAATATGTATTTATAGCAAAATATGCACTAACACACCCGGTGCCATTTTAACGCAAAAACTGTGATTCGCAAATATTTTACATGCATTTACATGAGCTTCCGGTTCCCTGGTAAATAGATATGAATTCAGGTAATAAAATTTGTATCATATACGAGTACACTCAAAAAAATAAATTAGTACAAAGTTAGTTAAACGTCTTGTAAATCAGGTATACTATTTTTTAGCAAATTTTTTTGCTAAAATCGTGTTTTCAGCTAAAATTTTTGTTTATACTTATTCAGCACTTAACTGTTTTATACTAATGCTTTACTAATATACTAATGTTTCACTAATTAATTTTGCTAAAAAAAAAAATGTGCTGATAAGCACATTAATAGTGTGGACGACAACCAGATTGAAAGATATACGCAGAATGAAGTAGATGTCGCGGCATGTCAAGATGTAGTAGAGAGAGGAAAATGATACTAAAAAGTACAAATCTAATAAGACATATAAAAAAATCACCATGGAAGACTTTGTATCTCTTTTTCATCCATAAAACGAAATTGAGGATAAAAACAACTTAAATTTTGCGTTGTCAACCGGCTTGTGAAAATAATTGTCTATTAATAAAATAAAAGACAAAAGAAAATATTTAAATTTAATATGTATTTCTATAATAAATGTTAATAGATTAATAATCTAGTGTGGTCAAATTGCAACAAACATATACAGCCATGTAGACAGAGTAAAGCGAAAGACAAAGACACACATCTTATTTTTCTTATTGGCAAAAAAAAGGGTTGTTTTTTTTCGTTTCGTTTGTTTTTTGTTTATTTTTTCGTTTCGTTGTCTATAATTATATTCGGCAGTTGCGTCCTTAAAATATAGCATCATTTAGACTTGTAAGTAGTTTGATGTAAGTAGTTGAAAGAAAATTTTTTTTATGTTATATATATTTATTTCTATATATTTTTAGATATTAAATTACTTCATGACATCAATGCACTGTGGTTGCGCCCATACGACAAAAATGAAAAAAGTTGTCTTAATATATTGGCGTTTTAGCAATTAAAAAGGCTCTAATGTCATCCAATTTCCCTCTCCTTAATTTGTTTTGATAATTTCTAACGGTAGTTTTGAAATATAAACAACTAAAGTGTGAATATTCATAGAAGTAAAAAGTTGATTAAAAGAACAAAGAAAACAAAGTGAAACTTCAATTGTTAAAATAAAGTTTATTAAAGTGCGTACTAAAATTATTAAAATGGAAATTAATGTAAATGGTATTGGCATTGTTTTTAAGACAAAATAAGTTTATAAAATTGTGTTGTTGTTTTAGTAAAATACAGATTTTTGAGAAGTATTTTTTTCTACATGGTTTGCTAATTAACGTAAAGATTACATAGAGTTTTAAATAGTTTCAGACTCCATCTGACTAACCGAATTATTTTGTTAATGTTAACAGATGTATTCAGTTTAAGATTATGTTTTATTCAGGTGCATGAATTTGCATCTTTTTTTTTATATATTGAATATACTAACGCAACCTCTGTGTTTAATGTGTTTTTAGTATATATAACGAATGTTGTTTGATTAATCAGAGTGATATTTTGTTGTTATTGGAGGTATTTTTGTACTTTTTTTTATTTAGAAACAACCCGTCAATGCATATTTTTCTCGCCTGACAGTTTTCGAGATTTGGTGCTCTAAAAAATGTTCGAATTCGGTGAAAGCCCAGCAAGTGTTCGACGAAGTTGTCAAATACATTGATTTTTGAATGCGAGGAAGGGGCGTTTTCTGAATTATTCAACGTGTGCAATATTTATGCGACAGAATTGTTTACATTTGGAAAAAAATAATCGCATAAAATCACTGGTTTCAAAAATCAGTCTGACTGGCTGACTACCAAAGAAGTCGTCTCTTTAAGACTAAACACCATATCTTCGTCACCTTAAGAAGAAGCATTAAAAGGTAATAAACATGGACGCCCAGTTACCGACTACTTCGGTAACTGTTTGGAAAAATTGTAAAATATGTTTCATTTTGTACAGGACAACACTGTTAGTTTGAAATTAAAACGATATACTTTTCTTTGTGGCGTTGGGATTAGCTTGGTAAGAAAACCTCTGCTATGAATTATAAAAAAAATTTCATTATTGTTGTTTTTAAGTAACAGCATTATTCAATTACTCAAAGGTGTAATTATAAAATAATTTAAACAAAACTTCTTTTGCTAAGTGTATAGAGTTTTTTCTTCAAAAAAAATTTTTTTTTGTGAATTTTTTTGTAGTACTACTGACTAGTAGTAGTGATTTTGTGGACCATTGCACTTATCATCCTCATTGTAACAGTTGGTTGTTTAGAATGGTTTGGATGGATGATTATAGAAAAAAGATGGATAGATGTACAAAAAGTATGTACGATTCATTGCCTTGACTACTTTATTGTACTACCGATAGACAATCGTGACCATCAACGATTATAAGGTGGTCTAAAAGTTGCGCATATAAAAATGTTTTTTGCTTAAGCACAAAAATATTGCATTATTTACACCAGCTCTCTAAAAAAAAATAAAAACAAATACCAAAACAATTTCTTAAGTGAAATTCAATTTCTAAATAAAAAATACTTCAAAGTCAAACCCAAATGATGTTTGTTTTTCTGTTCTTAATTCTATTATTAAAGCAGAAGACCAATCTGATTATATTGTTTTAGTCATGAAACAACTATTGAATTTAGGAAAATTGAGTAAAATTTATAAAAAAAAAAATAAATTAATAAATTATATTGATTTAATATCATGAAAATCATGTTAATTAGATTATAAAATAATGTGGAAAAAATGAGGAAAATTATTATAATAAAAAAACAAAAGACTTAAGCAGCATACTTTTTGTTATAAAAAAATTCAAGTAAACCTTAGCAAAAATGCCATGAAGATTGGCATAGATTTTTTTTTAACAGCAAAAACGAAATAATAAAAAAATATTAAACATATTTTTATTTGCCATATTTCCTTGTGTGTGGCAAATGGTTATGGAATTTGTTTATGGCTTAATTTAAAGTCATGAAATAAAAAACTATTTTTTTTTTATTTTTTTTGAAAGTTACTTGTAATAAATTAAAAAAGTTTAAAGTTGTTTAGGTACATGCAGCTAAGTGATATATTAGTACTAAGTTAGGATTAAATTACAAAATGGTTTATAAATTTTTTTGGTAGATTTGTTCTTTAATTTTACAAATAACGGTTTATGAAGTACAGCTCATTAAGAAACCAAATCTAAAAGGTTTTAAATATTTTTAAATTGGTGAGGAAAATCCAAATATGAGGGATTTCAGCTCAAGTGGTCAAACTTAAATTTTTTTTTTTAAATCGTTTAATTTTTTTCAAAATTCAAAAATTTTGTTGACCTCTTTCCAAAATGGTTTATTTTTTTTTAGAAAGTCTATGTTTTCTTCTTTAAGATTTTTGTGGTCGCTTAGTGGGTTGCAACTTGTTTATCTTTCTTCTTTTCTTCCAAAGTTGGGTACTTTTGGCACCAAACATTTTGAGTGCCCGCCATTATTTTGTTTTTATTAGTATTTTATATAATGAACACGTTGCTCATCTGCTAGTAAAAACCGATAAAAAGCATGCTAACGCTTGTTTGTTATCTCTGAAAGTACCAGATATATTTCCAGGTGTAAATGTTATATTCCAAATTTGGTGGTAATCAGGTTCAGTTTTTATGAATAACGGTACTAAATCAAGAACAATTTTTTTTTTTAAATTTTTTGGATATTTAACCAAATCAATTTTCAATATATTGTTCCACTCGCAAACTACATTACTATAAAGTATAAATTAAAAAAAAAATAAATGTTTGCGAATTTTTTCGCAAAAAGCATTAACTGTCTTTTGCCTCCAGATATATAATTCTTGCTGAATATATAAGTATATATAATATTCCTAAAGGCCTTTTCGTATAACAGATGTATGTGTTAAAAAATCTTTGAAGATATATGTTTTGAAAAATCTAAAGTTGTCCCGTTTCTTAGAAAATATCAACTCAAATTAAGTATCGGAAGTGATTGTAGATACTCCAACATATAACTAATTTATTAGATAATTGGCTGTCAATTCCGCGATTAATGTAGACATTGCAGCTACAAATTTTAAAAATTGCTTACAGGAAGTCTCAAATTCTGACATCAATTTCACATTTGTAATTTGAAAGCATATTTAAGTCCAAAAATCTTTTTATTATATGGGAAAATATACGAATCCGTACGATTTCAGATTTTAAAAATGAAAATTTTAAAATTAGAGGCACACAATTTTTATTCTGTATTAGCTTATTTAAAACATATTATAAAGCACGTTTGAGTGAATCAATTTTTTGTGTGCTGAAAAAGTTATAAACAAAAAACAGCAAGCATTTTCGCTTATAAACTTTTTGCATTTTTCGGGGGAAGCGAACTCACGTTTTCAAGTAACCTTTCTATGCTAAGTCCGAATTTGGTTTCCAAATTTTCTAACACATCTAGTTTTTTAACGAAGTTGAGGTCCAAGTTAAGAAAAATTCAACTTAAAATTGAATGGCACATGCGCGGTTTTAAAGAATTACAGGGTCAAATTTTATTTTAATGATAGCCATACTAATGTCTATTATTATATGAAAATATTAAATCGATGTGTGTGTTCTCTATATCATTTTGTTCTTCAAAATACATCAAAAGTAAAAAAAAAATGCAGCATAATCACATCAGCTGTTCAAATTTCTCTTGAACGGTATAAATCATCATTACTATTATTATATGAAAGCTTTAAATGAATCGGATAAACATTTTTTTCTCCAAAAATCGCTAAAAGACTAACTCCAAATTGCTGGCACAGCAGCAGCTTCAAGAATTATGGGGTCCAATATAAACGGTGTTTTTTGTAGAGGTATAAAACTGTAAATGGAATAGAACAAAGATGAATTTTTTAAATTGACATGAAATTTACTTTATTTGAAAGATAATATTATAATATAAATATGACTTCTGGAATATGACCGCCACGGCTGGCTCGGACGTAGTCTAATCTGGAGGTCCAATTTTCGATGACTTTTTAAAACATTTGTGGCCGCATATTGGCAATAACGCGGCAAATGTTGTCCTCCAAGTGGTCAATCGTTTCGGGCTTATCGGAGTAGACTAGCGACTTCACATATCTTCACAGAAAATAGTCCGGCGGCGATAAATCGCACGATCTTGGAGGTCAATTCATGGGTCCGAAAAGTGAAACTATGCGGTTGCCAAACGTTTCCTTCAATAAATTAATTGTGGCATAAATTAATCGTGAGCTGTGTGACATGTTGCGGCATCTTATTGAAACCGCAGCTCCTACACATCATGGTTGTTCAATTGATGAACGAAAAAGTCAGTAATCATGGCTCTATAGCGGTCAACATTGACTGTAACGTTCTAGAAAGCATCGGTTTTAAAGAGGTACGGACAAATGATTCCACCAGCCCATAACGCAGTCAGTTTTCACATCAAAACCCCGGTACACGTAAACTTAATTTTGGGGTCGTAGAATCCAGTGGTATACTCCGTTTTAATAGGTTAGCTCGAAATAAAAAAATTATTTCAATTTAAAGTTTGCATTGACTCAAGCGATTTTTTTTTCTGTGTGTACTTTATATGTTTAGAAAGTATTTATCTAGAGGTAAAAGACTGTTTGGTGCTTTTTGAGAAAAAAATTGCAAAAATTTCATATATTTTTTTTTTAATTTATACTTTAAAATAATGTAGTTTTTGAGTGGAACAAAATATTTCATTAATGTTTTTTATTTAATCGGAAATTTGTTTGGTTAAATAACCAAAAAATTTAAAAAAATGGCCTTGATTTGGTCCCGTTAATCACAAAAAACTGGACCTGAAAAATAAGTCGAAACATTTTTTATTAATTTCTTTATATTTATTTATTTTTAGATTGAAGAAGAGGCTTTCGCAAACATTTGGGACAACATTTTCTTGCTACAATATGTAATTAGTTAGTTAGTCCTTTACCGATCCCACTAAAATTTTATGTCGTAACTACTACCCAATAGGAGTCAACGTATTTCATCCCGATCCCAAGACATCGGTGTCAAAGTTCCTTCACTTTAGATGAAATCCCCCATATATATTTTAATAATTTTTTAAAAAGGGTTTAAAATTGATTTGTACTTGAAATTGGCGTTTATAAAGAATAGGTATGCATTAGAGAGTTAATTTAATAAGATACTGTTTTCTTTTTTTGGTAATAAATAGGTAATACGGAAATTAAAATTTAAAACATTGAAACAAACTTCAGCTATATGAAAGCGACATGGTCGTCGACATGGTATTGTCATAGCGGTTTAAAATGATGTAACATGATAGTAACTTCAAAGCTCCGCAAGGTTACAATTCTGTGGCATGTTTAGGTATATATCACATACAGTTCAGTGATGTGTCCCAGTCACAGTTTGTGGAGATGTTTTAAGCAGGGCAGAACCACACTTATGAGTGCCGTATTTTTTGTACAGGTTTGACCAATTATGTGCTAGTTGGTTACATATTCCTTCTTAGTACCTATCCCGTAATTAAAGCAGAATTTATCAGAGAACATAGTCCGGTAAGTTTAGACATAAAAATAGTGGTCAAATAACAAAAATTCCGACAGAGCCAAATTTTGTTGGAGACCTAGGGTTTACCCAAAAAATAAAAATTTTAAAGTCCCCCATCAATCGCATGTGAGCTCAGAAACTTATTCGGGGTCAAAGGTCAAAATGTGTGCAAAGGTCAAATGTATGCATATTATGTAGAATATGACTCTTACAATCGTGATATCTCAGGAACGGAGATACTTAGAGAAAAAATCATAGAGACCATTTTTATTGAGAATTTTAAGATCTACAACTTTGGTTTGAAGTATTTTTGTGAAACCTGAAATGTTGACCTTTGACCCCGAATAACTTTCTGAGCTAACATGGGATTGATGGGGACTTTTAATTTTTTTTTTTAGGGTAAACCCAAGGTCCTGCCAAAATTTGGCTCTGTCCGAATTTTTGTTATTTCAATTGTCTAAATTGACCGGACTACACAAGAGCAATTTGAATTTACTGTGGGATAAGCAATAACAATTATATTAAAAAAAAACTGGTGTCCCAACTGGTTACGTAACGTACGTACCACTGAACTACCGTTGATTTTCTATATTTTATCTTCGAAATACATGTTTTAATATATTATTTTTATACAATTTTTTTTAGTGTTTTAAGGAATGCATATATTCCAAAGGGATACTGAATTGTAATTTTTATAAATATCAATCTTCTCAGGGCATATTCGGGCAGTTCGTAAAACTACCAAGAAATATGTTATTACTTTTTCCTGTTCTTTTAAATTTTGCATTCGTGAACTCCATTTACCCACTTAAAGATTGACATTTTTAGTTTTCCAAATTTCGATAAATCCACTGTTTTATGAGCGATTTAGTGTTTTTTTAAAAAATTGGAAATTTGTAAAAAGTGTCCGAGTTTTGAATATTCGTATTTTCTTTAATATGCATCTGATCATCACCATTTAAATTTCTTTGGAATGGCACACCTTAATTGTGAAATGAAATTCTTTTTCAGCGTCAAAACAGAAATGAGTTTTTTATGCAATTTGTTTTCAAATTCACTTTTCACAAATTTGGCAACTCTCAATCTGAAAAAGATGCATAATTGCAGAATATGGGATTTTAACTAAAAAAGCAAAATCCCTGTACCAAAAACAGTGAAAAAATTCCATATTTCGCAAAAATTCCATAAAATCGAAAGTGGCAGCATTTTTCAAAAAATTCATTTTAAAAATAAATAAAAATATTTTTTGACTCTGGAAACAAATTTTAATTCGCAATATAAAATAAAAGGAGTGTATCATGACAATGAATTTTCAATGATAATGATACGAAACATATTAAAGAAACTACGCATCTTGAAACTTTTACACTATCAGCATAATTTAAAATTTTCAAAAAAGAAAATCGATAATAAAACCATGTTTTTTCGAATTGTGAGAAAATAAAATCGCCATGGCATGGTCCCTTTGAAACCGCGCTTGCTTACACTAGTACTTTTGGCCGAAACCTGTTAGTCATCAGAATAAAATTCAGAATTAATACTTCCATTGTTCCAAGCAAACGAAAATTATTTTTCATCTTTTTTCATGAAGTTTTTCCTCAGCTGTTTGCATTTTGTTGGTATTTCTGTCAATATATTATATTTGGGTACTGTTTTCCTTTGGTACCGTTTTACGTTCATTGAAGCCAACTGCTTCTTTGGAAATGCAAAATTGTCTTACGATTTAATAGCGATTTTTTCAATTTAATACTTCAATAATGTGTTAAACTTTCTTTTACATCCCGGTTGATGCCACTCCATTTTAAAACCGATAGTTTATGGAATATATTGTGCTACTTGGTACTTATTCCTTAAGGAGATGATGCAACCCTTCGTTTTTAGGATACCGTCCAAGCATGTCATGGACATTTTTTCTTAAACTGTTTAGTTCAACCACTTTCATTTTGAATTTTTTCACTTTTGAATATTTACAATAATGCTTATAATATAAAATTTTGCTGACATGCATTTTGAAAAAAGAGCTAAAGGGTCCGCCGAATAACTTTTTTTTTTTTGAACTCCTGAACCAATTGGACTTTGTATGGCGTCATACCAAGGTCTTTATTTATGCAAAATTCGTCTCAATGATGTCTCCGAAATGTTCAATTTTTGAGATCGACGGTGAATTGATGTTGATGGCGCTTCACGCACACTTTCTGCCACAGCAGCAATATTTTCGGGTGTACGCACTGTTTTTTGGCTTTTCACGCTTTGGTTTATCGATGAGGATGCCAGTTTCTTTCACTTTTTTCACAAGATAACGAACATACGGACCATATTCGTTCAGCGGAAGGATAAAACTAATTATCTGTCAAATCAGACATGAGCTAAGTGTTACCATTCACGAAATAAACACTAGTTGAAAAAAAACGTTAGATGGCGGACCCTTTACTTTGCATTAGTTTATATTTGAATTTTATACATGGCATAGGTTAATAGCAATACTAATTTGCTTCAAACTATTTAGTTTTTGTAATCCTATTATATTTTCTTCATTTAAAACTTTTTCCAACATTTTGACGCAAAAGTTAAATAAAATAGCAATAATAGTTTTCATGATGTTTTCTCGCGCTTTACTGATTTTTTATGACTCGTCCCCAGGAAAAAATTACACATTCCAAAAAGAAGTTGATGCCCACACTTGCTTACATATCTCATTGCCAAATTTAGTAACTGCAATACCAAACTCATTCCAACGATAGAGTCAAAAAAGCAAGTAGTATTGTAATCAATTCTTTAAATTTAAACCAGAATGCATGAACTCAATAACAAAGTAATTATTTACTTAAAAGAAAATAACAATGTTATTAACTTATATGTATAAGTTTTTGTACTCAAGAAGTAATCACAAACTTTTTCTTAATAAAAGGACGTTATTGGAAGTAGTTCCTAATTTTGAAAAAAGAAGTAATACAATTTTAAAGAATTTATCTCATATATTTTTTCAAACAAATTTTTATTTGCAGGAAAATAATACTAAAAACAGAAATTGCATGTTGCCTAAATTTTGTTAAACTGTGGCTAGGTATAATTTAGGGAAGCGCACGTGAGCAGAAAATTGTAAGTGGAAGTTGAAATTACTGATTATCGTGAGTTAGTGTAAAAAAAAATTTCTAGGGTGATTGTGCGTGAGTCATATTTTTGTTTTTCAATTTTGAATTGTTCTTTTTTTTGTATTTTCGTGGTTAATAGCTCCAAAACTATGAGAAACCCATGTTATCATAACAAGTCGATGTTTCCCTTTTTAGGATTTTATTTCCGTATGAGTTTAGATCGTTATATTTGAGTGACCTAGGAGAATCACGTGTGAGTAAAAGTTGAATTTACTTATGAAAATACTTCTTTTTTTTTAAATGTAAGTACTTCTTATTTTTTCTAGGGAACTACTTACTTATTTTTTTTGTGTAAGTACATCGTAGTTTTACAATGGAACTATTTCTATTTCTTTATTAAAAAATGTATGTAGTTCTTAAAATAGGAAGTAAATGGTTCTTCGGTAAAAAAAATAATCAATTCTAAAGAATCAATTATTTAGTCTCACGCCCTGTTAACAGAATCGAGTAGGTAATCTAGTAAGGAATGCGTTCTGCCCAAAATGCTTGATTACAAACCCGCTTACCTTTTTGGAAATTTTTTGCTGGGGTCTTTCGGCAGAGTTTTGTTGTCTCGCCCATAAAAATTATATTCTTGCAATGGCGACGCAATGGTATACTAATTATACAAGGGTTGGCACTCGTTTAATTCGGTTATCGCTATTGAATAACGGTATAGGTTAATGTATTTTAAGTCATTACGTTATGTTATTTTAAGTTATTTCATTCTGTTAATTTAGGGTTAACGATATTTTACTTAATTTTTTGGTATACATATTTTATACATAACAGAAATTAAGTAGCCAGTTTAGAAACAGTATTTTAATACTTTTAATATTTTTTTTCAAATTTTTTTAAAATATAGAAGGAAACTAAAATCGCCAGTTTTTAAAATGTTCAAAATCTAAAAACGAATTGCTCAATATAGCCTGTTTACAATATGAAGAAAGTCGGATAACATAACATAAAAAAATGCAAATTTTTGAATATTCTTTCGTGAATTGAACAATATGAATGTTTATCAGAGTGTCTCATTTAGAGGCTTTTTATAAAAATGCATGACGAATAATATCTTGTATTAAAAATAGTTGCAAAACCGTTGAATATTTCCTGCAATATTTGCAACAACAAATCAAAATTTATAACAAAAATAATTTTTTTTTAAATGAAAAATAATACTACATAAAGCAAAAAATATGGTAATGTTTGTATTAAAACATGAGTTTTATTAAATACAAAATGTGTGTGACAAATAAGCACCACAGTGTAAGTAAAGGTAGATTAGTTACGGAAATTATTAACGGATATTAACACCATTTCGAAGATGTATTAAAAATGAATTTCGAGCCGAGAGGCTGGTTTTTATAATTTTTTCAATGCAGAACGATAAAGTTATTTAATCCATTTTAATATTTGAATAATTTTTTGACCGAAGTTGCAGTAACTAATTTTTAATTAATAAAAAATTGTTTTTTTTGAGGTTTCTTTAAAGCAGATTAGTTGACGGTATGTTGTTGTTGATAGAGAAGAAATATTTCAGGAATCATTATAAAACATGTTAATATTTATTTTCAGGGGGCATCATCATACACTTTTTTCTAAGCCACTCTAATGTGTGTAGTTATGATTAACAAAATTGAACCTTATGATTTTTTTTTTCATAATGTTAATGATGTTTTTTAAAGCAAACAAAAAATACGTATTTCGTTAAGATATTTTAAGGTTATCGATATTTTAAGAATTATTTCGCTAGGGTATTTTAAGCATATAAGGGGGGAAAAGCACTGAGGCATTGTTTTTTCAATATCAATGCTACTGCCAAAGCATTGGAATGTATTCTCGTATGAAAAAGAAACAATTCGTCAATGCTAAAATCGTATGATTTTAGGGTTAACGGTATTTTAAGTTAGTTCGTCAGTTATTTAAGGATTATCGATGTTTTTTTTAGCTATTTAGTAAGTGTTATTCCAAGGCTAAGCTGCATTTACATTACCCTCACAACCCAGTTTAAACTATATTTCAAAATCTAGTTCGGGTAGCATTTTATGTACTACCATGCTATTGAAATCTAGCTTGAAGAAGATTTCGATGGTAAATGTAAACGCAGCTTTAAAAATAGTTTCTTGAAATGGTATTTAATCGATATCGGTATTTAAGGTTTAGTGTTTGACATCCACGAATTATTCACAAAAATGTTCTGCAATCAAAAAAATAATTTAGTAGCAAAGTTAGTAAAACGTCCACTAAATTAAATATACTAATTATCAGCAAATTTTTTGTCGAAATTATGTTTTCAGCTAAAATTTTAGTTATACCTAGTCAGCACTTAACTGTTTTGAGCTAATATTTTAATAATATTTTACTAATGTTATACTAATTTATTTTGATAAAAAAAAATTGTGCTGATAAGCACATTAAAAGTTTGTACGACAACCTGATTGAACGATATACGCATAATCAAGTAGATGTGGTGGCATGTAAAGATGTACTAGAAGCGGGAAAAAATGATACTAAATAATACAACTCTTGTAAGACATATAAAAAATTCAATCACGGAAGAATTTTGCATTGGCTTTTCATAAATAATAAAAGAAACGGACGCCAACAATGTGTATCGTATACATATAAATTGGGTATTGAAAAAACTTAAATTTGGTGTTGTCACGGGGTTGTTAAAGTAATGGTCTTTTAATCAAATTAAAAACAAAATAAAATATTTAAATTTAGTAAAGATTAAATGTGTGTTTGTAAACTAAATGATTATAGTGACTATTAATGTAGTGTGGTCAAATTGCAAACAAATATACACACAGGTAGAGAGAACAAAGCGAAAGCCAAGGACACACATCTGACGTAATTTTGTATGTTCCTTTTTCTTATTGCAAAAAAAAAGCGTTGTATATTTCATATTTTGTTATTTCGTTTTGTTTCGTTTCTAGAAAAAAGCCGAGACATAGACAACCATTGATGTATGTAATTGAAATATAATTTGCAGGGACCGTAAATAATGATTATTGCTCGTTTTTTTGAATAAAAAAATCAATCACTTAGAAGAGACATAAAAAAAAATTATTGCACCATTATTATTATTTTTTGACAATCTTTGCATATCCGTCATGATTTTTAAATTTTTGATTTTTAAAGTTTACTTCAATGGTAATGATTATTTTTGGAGTAATAATAAAAAAAATCAGCCATAATCATTATTTTTGAGCAAAAAAAATAAAACTCAAAAATAATCATTATTTATGATTTTTATTTTTTTCGCTCAAAATAAAACTCACTTTCAATGTGTGGGATGGACATATCTTAGGAAGGAGGAGGAGTTTATCCAAGATTATGGTATCAATCTCTACTTTGGAAGATCCTCTAGCACATTAATGCATCAATCATATTTGTGGATGGGGTTTAAGGGGTTAATTATTAATTTCAAAATAGGGCTTTTTAGCCGTAAAGTCAAAATTTGGAAGCTCGATTTTCACCGTAGACGTATGTTCTAGTGGACTTTTTTGCTCAGTACAATCCCAAGAATCAGAAACGCGAAGCGCCCATTAAGATTTTTTTCCTTCCATACTAATCGTCCCACCCTAATATGTATATATATTTACACCTACATGAAAGTGAGTTTTACTTTGAGCGAAAAAAATAAAAATCATAAATAATGATTATTTTTGAGTTTTAATTTTTTTGCTCAAAATAATGATTATTGCTGATTTTTTTTATTATTACTCAAAAATAATCTTTACCATTGAAGAAAATCATTAAAACTCATAACATAATCATTATTGTGTAATTTTTATTATAAAACTCATAATGATTACGGTCCCTGATAATTTGTTTGTGTTATATAAAATTATTTCTATATATTTACAAATATTAAATTAATTAGTTTCGTTAATATGGGAATATGAACACATTTTTATATTTTGTAACGCATTGTTAATTGTTTTTAAAAGAATAACAAAAGAAATTTTAAGATTTTCAGCAAATAAAGGTATACATTTTCTACAAATTTTTTGAGTTTGTTTTCAGTCTACTAATATTCAGCAACAATTTTATAAACAAGGAAGCAAGGAATTTTTAATTTTGTTAGCAAAACTTTTGCTGAATCAACTACTTTTGTAGCTTAAAATCAGCCCGCTAATTTTTAGCAAAAGATTATGCTGACATTAGAAATTTTGTTTTGCAAGCACCCGCTAATTTTTAGCAAAAGATTATGCTGACATTAGAAATTTTGTTTTGCAAGCACCCTTCTGACTAAATTTGTTGCTGACTTTACTAACTATTTTTTGAGTGTATTAGTGAAGACTAAAAAAATTAATAGTATTTTAGATATCAGTTTGGGTGCGGAAGGTGGTTTTACCAAAATTACTTAAAAAGCTGTTTTTATGATCAGTATAAAATTTCCTAAAAGGTTTAATTTTCTAAGTTTGTACAAAAAAAAAAAAAGTTATACGTCTAATATTGAATTCTTTGAGTTTTTTTTTAATTTACCCATTTTAACAATATAATTTTTTCTTTTTAAATTTCACTAATCTTGCTTAATTTTATCTTTTAATAATATATTTTTGATTACCAATTAGTGCTTTTCATTTATAAAAGTATCATTAAATAAAATTATCATCTCGAATCTGACAATTCAAAATAATTTTTTTTTTTTTACTTAATGTTAACTTAATTTTGTAAATTTATATTTAGTAAATTTTAATTGATTTTATTTTTTAATTCTATTGTGGCTTTCTGCATATTAATTGTGTTTTGTTAGTATGAAACTAATTTTAAATTTCAATTTATTGCTTGTTTTCGATTTTAAATTACCAACATACTGAGAAATCAATGAAAGTTTTCTCCACAAAATAAACGAAATTTTTGTTATAATTAATGAAAGGCTTTACACATCTTTTTCAAGAAAACATCTTCATTGAATGCATGGAAATTTGTATTAATATAATTATGTTTTTCACACAATTTTATTTAACCTAATGGAAGAGTTCCAGTGCTATTTCATTAGTTTAATGGACAAACTAATCAATATAATTCAGATAATTCTCTCCGTGTAATTAAATGTATCAGCTATTTTAGCTTTTACTTTGAATAAAGTCTTTTCAAGTTATAAGGCAAAAAGAGCAAACAAATGAATCGGTCGACGTCAAAGGCTCTATCCCGTTTCACCAGATGGTGTACCACTTCACCTTCAATTTGTTTTGTTATTAGTGGGTTACTTTTTTTTTTTTTTTGGTTTTAATTTGTCTTTAATTTTGTTGTAGTTTTTGTTTCATTTATTCTCTTTTGAGTTGAAAACCACACGCAAAAAATATATCTTTGCTATTAGCCAGCAAATAAGCACATGCAACATTATGTCAGATAGTAAAGATTAGAAGTTTGTCTTGCAAGCTGATCTTTCTGTGATCGTAAATTACACAGTGCAACACGAAAAAAAATAACCATATACGGACACCACTACGTGATAAAAGACTAAAAAAAAAGACCCGTGTCTCCCAATTTTTGCCAAAGTCATCTCCTCTTTTGTTTATGGGCCGCCAAAGATTTGGGGCCTCTGTATCATTTCGCAAAAAAGTGATAATTTTCTCAGGCTCATATCTTGCAAACTGTTCAGAATTTCGATTTGCTCTCTATGGCAAAGTTGTAGCTCTTGTCATAAAGAACAAAAATTGCGAACATATAAAATCAAAAAAACTTCACCTTCCAGATCAAAATCGCAAAAAACTTAAAAAAATTCGATTTTTTTTTACCTTTTTTCCCGTGTTCAGGTCCATAGGTAGCAAACCGTTCAAAATTCAAGGAAACAATCAACTACAAAAATTTACCTAAGATCTCAATAAACAAATTTCTAGAACATATTAACTTCCTGGGAATTGGGTTTGCTACCTATGCACCTGAACAAGAGAAAAAGAAAAAAAAAAATGAAATTAAAAAATTCATCTCTAGGAAATTCTGAACGGTTTGCAAGATATGAGCCTGAGAAAATGATCACTTTTTTGCGAAAATGATCCCGAGGCCCCAAATCTTTGGCGGCCCATAAACAAAAAAGGAGATGACTTTCGGAAAAATTGGAAGACACGGGTCTTTTTTTTTCTGGTCTTTTATCACGTAGTGGTGTCCGTATATGGTTATTTTTTTTCGTGTTGCACTGTGTTATTAACGCAATAGTGAAAAATTTCAAATTTAAATAGATGCATAAAGAATATTATCGCACCTTTCAAAGCGTGTACTATAATAAATTAAAGGGAATAGTTGATACTATATTTGAATGTTACAAAAAAGTTGCAGTATTATTTAAAATTTTGTATTATTTTATAAAATGTTTATGAAAAAATTTGAATTTCCTAAAAAAAGTGTTTTGCAAATATTTCTTGAACTACAGCTAACTTTCAAAATCTAAGGCCATATTTGTCATCGGCATCCTAAAGTATTTGAAAAATTATATTCCACAACCCCGATGCATAAATTTATCTCAATTTTGTTGAACTGTGTAATTGATTTAAATATGATTTTGTTTCTCTGTATAGGTTAATGTTTTACCATCAATCGCAATTTTACAGCAAAACAGCTAGAAAGCACATCAGCTTCGCTTACACATTCAAAGAAAAAAAAATTTTTCCTGAATATTGGGGGTAGTGGATTTGGTCATAGAAATTATTAGCATTAGGTACGTTTGGGAGGCTAATAAAGGATTCATTTAGCATATCTACATTAATTCCAGAAGCATCGCTTGACTTGGATTTTCCGACTCCAATATCACGTATAATTTTCCAAGTTTTTGTTGATCCTACAGCAGACGCAAAACGTTCAGAGTAGTAATCAGATTTAGCGCTTTTAACAGATTTGTTGACTTCTCTTCTCATACTACAATATTAATATTATTAAATGCAAACGTAAAAACGAGAGGAAAAACTCACAGGAAAACTGTTCCGATCTAAGTTAAATTTAAGTTTGCGCGAGAGTAATGGTATATAAGACACATATATTTTTTTAGCAGTCACTTTGTATTTAAGAGGCTCAAAAATTTACTAGTTTTTTGTAATAAAAACATACATCAAGAAAGATAGAAAAAGGCCGTAGTATTAAAAATAAAAATAATTTTAAATCGATCATGATTTCTTTTGGGAAACTTATTTGATTGGTTTTTAAATCTCTAACGGATGTGGTTGCGATAACAATTTGATACAATATTACAAAATACAGGTTCGAATGGAAAACCCTTCACAATCATTCAATTAGAAAAGAAAATATGTTGGTCTAAAATTTAATTAATTCTTATCATGAATGTAAAACACGTGTAACTCAACACGTATAATTACGGGGGCTAGAAATAGAAAACATGGGTTCAAAAATTAAAAAAAAAAAGAAATTATATAGAATTATAATTAAATTAGGTATACAAAAAATACCCTCTTTTATACAATTAATATTTATGGTTTTAAATACAATGTGTATAAATGTATTATCATTACATATTGTATGATTAAATGTATTTTAAATTACAAGTCAACAACACCTTAGAAAAACTAGGAAATATTAAACCGCAAACAAAATAACCGCGCACACAAATTCTTTAATAAAAACAACTAAAGTTAATTAACCTTTAAGTGGAAAAGAGGAACCAAAATGGAACCATTCAATATGTAGCTAAATTTTAAGAATTATTTTACAGAAACTAAAATTTGTATTTATGATATTAATAGTTTTTCCAAAACAGGTAATCGGTTTAACATTAAACCGGTTTTCAGGGAAATATTCTGTTGTTGATAAACCCCTTTTATTCTGTCGTTTAACCTGGTTTTTATTCTTATTTTTATTCAGATAAACTTTTAAGCAAAAATATTATGCAAGTTGAGTTATTAAGCATAGAAAGATTCATAATTTAAATTCTAAAAGTGTACATAGTTTTTATTTTATTAGAACAAAGCCCCCAGCAAAAAGTAACCTCGATTTGATAAGAATTATGTAACTACATTTGTATGCTTCCAAAATAGCGCTTAAACCGCCTTGAATACAATTAAGCAATTAGTAAAGGCATTTTGTTCTGCTTCCCTAAATGTCTTCTTTGAAGCAGTAAATAATGCATACAATAAAATCATTAATGTTGTCAATGCACAAAAAAAAAAAACGATTTCCATACCAAGTGACACACCATCGCGAATAAAAATCATGACTTCTGGATTTGTTTTGGAACCGCTCGGTAGTTAAATAAGCCCTTCCAGAACTGCTTCTTGGTAAGCACTATTTTTGGATGGGCCAACTTTTCTATGAAAAATATTCGAAAATTTTAAAAAAGTAGTCGTACTTAATATTCCATATTAATATTAATGGCTTAAGCTACTAGAGTCATTGATACCTCATTTCAAAGCTACTTAAATTATGGTTTTACTAGAGCACACAAATTATTGACTTCTCCACGAAATTTTTAAAAAAAACTAGATGTTAAATATAAAAAGTTACATCCCTATGCCGTGTCCAAATACCTATGTGGAGCTCTTACGGTATCCTTAGTTAAGAATAAAAATGTGAAAAAATTTAACTAAAATGCCGATGACCCTATAACATTTACGAGTACCACATAGGAATTTGGTGACGGTACAAAAGAATAATTTGGAAAACCAGTTTTTTTTAAATACATTGGTTTGAATTACGGATTTTGAAAAAAATGCATTTTACCGTCAAGAAGTGAATTTTTTTGTGAGCCAGTGAAACCACGATTAAAGTACCTTTAAAATGAGGTATCAATATTTAACTCTTGTGGCTTTAATGGTAAAACAACCCTATGGGGAATGAGGAGTGAATTTACCTAAAAGTGACTGCTTAAAGAAGGACTTATCACAGGACTGGTATAATTTAATACTGAAGTGGATTAAGCAGTGTCAACTGTCCTAAAATTAGCAATCCTGTGACTGGTAAAGGGAGGACATATCACTTAACCAGAATGTTTATTAACAAGAAAAAGCCAATTGGCCAGAATTTTACCCATTGGAAGCTGTTTAGTTTTCGTTTATTTTTATGCCAATCTTTATGCCCATCTTTGGTTAGTCCTGTGTCATGCCACCATGTGGTTTAAAGCAGGACAAATGACCCCCTTCTATGACAAGCTCATGTTAAAGTTGCCAGTTGTTTACATAGGGTAAGCTTTAGCAGATGACCGGTCTCTGGCATGAATGGACCGATCACTTCCAACACACAGGACCGGTCCCATTCCCCTTAGGGAATTTATGGGCAAATATGTGCAACTATTTTTGCAAAACTTTTATTTATATTTTTGCCCATAAATTAAGAGCTAAACATATTAATTTGGCAACGGCATAGTATAATAAATTATAACTAACATATATATTTTTTAAATTAAAAACAGTTTTTTGAAATACAGCGGATTAAACCACGGATTTGGAAAAAACTGCATTTTAACTTCAAACAATTATTTCGCTTACCTTAATTAAGCGTAGCTTTAACCGTTAAAAAGATACGGACGATTACGACTACTTTTGTTAATTTTCGAATTTTTTTCATATTTTAAAATGCGATATTTCCCCAACCGGTAGACCTAACAAACCAAAACTTGTACGATGACATACCTATATGACACTTACTTTCCATACCATGTTTGGTCAAAATTCGTAATTGGATATTTTTTTGATGGTTTTATATGGAATGAGTCTATAGTTGCTTTGAAAATGAAATGGTAAACCAAAATTTCATTTTCTTTTGCCTTCTAATCGTTCGATATGGAACTTTCGTTTACATTAAATATTTATCAAAAATCAGAATTTTATAAAAATCGGGATGTATATGTTTTAAAGAATGCAAAATCCAGGATCCAGCTTGAAAAATCAAATTAAAAATATTTCATTTTAATTCTTCTTTTCTATATGGAAAATGTCTTGCATGACCTGATATTTTTGGTTATTGAAAATTATTTCACAAAGTTTTATAGTAGAAAAAATGCTTGGTTCGATCTACACTCAAAAGGCAAAAAAAAAAACGTTCACAAATATGATGATAGCTTCAGAGTTTTTCGTTCAATGTAACTTTTTCTTGACTATTGATGAAACTTTTTCATAACAATTTTTTAAAGGTGATGGGTTGCAGAATTCCAAAACTAGAATTAAAAAATTGACCGTTTTGCCATATCTCTTTCGGTTTTCTAGATATGAAGCATTATCATAAAAAAACATTGATGATATTTTTTAACAAAATGATGAAGAATTCATAACTTCTTTTAATTCTTTCATATATATTTGTGGATAATTTCATAATTTTTATAAAAACTTGTCATATTTATGACAATGTTTTATAGATTTTTTTTTATAGATTTTCATCGAATGCAACTGTTTCATAAATATGATAAATCTCTTTTACTTGAAAAGGGATGTCTACCGATGGGTTCTTACTGAAATTTGGAAACGTAATAAAAACAAAAAAAAAAATAAAGAACATGTATTTTTTTTTGCTATGTCCGTCTGTTGAAATAGTGATTACGGTGCGAAAGCACGATAGGACGTGATCATGTTTACGTAGATGTACAATCCATCAGTACAATCCCAAGAATCAGAAACGCGAAGCTCCCATTAAGATTTTTTTCCTTCCATACTAATCGCCCCACCCTAATGGTCACATCTGTGCATTAACGAAAATTGAGGTAATATTTATATATATGATCACATATGAACTATTATGTACATATATGAATCCTATATGGTGGTATATGGATAGGTATATGAGCATGGATGAGTTCATACTTTTTCATAAATGGATGCATGTATATTAAATAGCAATTTATACTGCTAAAATTAACAAAACGTTTACTAAATATATGTAGATTCAACAGATGTATGTTGTTCTTCATATCTTACTAACGAAAAAAAATATGGTAACTAGTTTTCAGTATATTAAACTAAAAGTTTTACTAATTTCTTTGTTATTAGTGTAGAAGCTTCTAATGTATAAAATATAATGTCATATTTTTCCACCAGACACAGACAAGAGGTGAATAATATTTTAAGTTCACCTAAAATTATTATTTCACCTTAAAAATTTTTTTCACCACAAAAATAGTTTTCACCTTTTAAACAAAAATATTTGTTTAAATTCAAAAATATTTTTTTTCTTAAAAACTCATTTTATTTTTTTATAAATTGTTTTCTCATCAAATGGTTAATTTATGGAAGAAAGTCAAGAGAACTTATAATGCCGGCTTAAGGTAATGTAAAGCGCTCTTTGAAGCAGCATACTCTTTTAAGTACCCACTCTCTTGAGTGAAATTTGTTTAAGTAAAATTAAATGAATGAATGAAAAGAACCACTGTGTTAAGGCCATGATGTTTATGATGGTAAATTGTTGTTGTTTTTACTATTGGTGTTGATGGTTCGGTTTACAACTCTGCTACAAGCTGCAAACAAACAATTGTTAGTGAATTTTTTTATTTTTTTTTTTATTTTTATTTTTTTTTTTTTTTTTATGGTCTAAACGAAGTTTTAAAGCTTGTGTTGCTGCTGTTGTTGTTGGTATTGTAAGTGAGCTTAACTTGTTCGCTTCTTGTAGTAGTTGTTGTTGTTAAAACTAACTTGACTTTCTTCGTGTGTTCAAAAAAATTTTTGTTTTATGCTTAAGAGCTATGTTTGGTATTCATAAGCATTGCCAATGCCAAGGTGATAGCACAGACAACGCGCATCATTGCAAGAAGCAACAACAATCAGCCAACAACATACCACAGAGTTAGCAGCAGCAACAGCAGCAATACATTACAGTGGTATTAAACATCTGTAACAACAATAGCGGCATCTTCAATATAACTTTAGTGCTAGTTTTGCAGTTACAAAAAACAACAACAAAAATCTCTAGAGCGAGCAACTGAAGAACGAGCGAATAAAAGTCTTTCTTTTTTCCCATTTAATAATCAAGTAAAAGACTACGATCTTATATAACTACATATTAACTTGTAGAATACTTTAGTTATACGGTCACCTTCCTACGGTCAAGTTCGCTTTCCTTCCCAAAAAAAAAAAAACTTCTTTTTATTGGAGTTTTACAAATTTTTCTATAAAGGAGACCTTTTAACAATTGAGCATTTTTATAAAAAAATAACACTAAATTGAATATTTTGCATACCCATATTTGGTTTAAACTAATCCAAGGAAATAGTATCCTAAAATATTTGTGAAATATTTTACAACCGCAAAAAAAAAAACAAGTGCTTAAATATTTAACAAAAATAATTAAAAGCAGTGTTTTTTATAAAAAATAAAATATTTAATTAACAAAAAAAAAAAAAAAACTTTTTAATAATTTAATTAACAAAAAGTGCAATATTTTGTATAACAAATAAACTAAATTTTTGAAATTAAATTACAAAAAATCTTAATGGTGCTTAAGGGGATTTAATTAATCAGATATATTATAAACTGGATTATCGACACAAAATTATTTGGCTGAATCAAACAATTTATAATAACAAAAAGTGAGTGTTTGCTAAAAATAATTTAAGATTTAAAATTAAAAATTTTAAATAAAGGACTATTAAATTGTATTTTAAAATTACATTAAAAAAATACTTCACGTTTTATAGTAAAATATTATCAAGGCGTATGAGTGATATTAATTTCATATTATTGCAGTAAATCAAAGAATATTTAATAAAAAGTAAAATAATTAAGAAAAAAGTAAACCAGTGTAACTTAAACATTGTGAATTAATAATTCAAATTTGAGAATAAAATCCAGAAGAATTTAACAATTGTTCAGGTTAATATAAAAATTCACAGTCCAACTGACTTACCTTACCAAATTATAGATGTTATAAACTGAAAAAAAAGTAAATTTTAAATTCCATAAAAACACTTTAATGCCGTTTACATACAAAATAATCAAATTTTGTTAATAGTTTTTTTTTAATAAATTTGCAAAAATTAGTTTATATAGAATTTTAAAATTTTCTGCGAAAAAAATTTGTGATCAAATGTAAGAAAATCCGCAATATTTTTATATAAAATTTTTAATAATTGAACGTAATAATGGTGAATTAACTGCGAAGTTTATGCAGATTGCAAAAAAAAAAAAAAACTTATTTGCTCAATATGAAAATTTTGAAAATGAAAACATTAATATTAATTATTAAAATTAAAGAAAATTGAATAAGTTGAGTTTCTGGCTAAAAAATTATTTAAGCTGACAAAACTAAAAAAAAAACTTTTTCAAATATTTCTATTAGAAATTTCTTACAAAATTTATGAAAATTGTAAAAAAATAGAAAATTATGCATAATATTTTTACAACTTTTCGAAATAAAATTTATGCGGTGGCCATTTGGAAAAATACTTATTTTTCCCGAAAAGATTTAAAGACCACATTTATAGAAGTAACGCCATAGAATTAGCAGAAAATTTTATTAAAAATTAATTAAAATGCCATTGCAAAAAACTCCAGAAATTAGCAATTTTTTATACTGAACATTATTGAAATAAAAACAGCAAGAAAAAATCTATTAAATATACAAAATTTTGGTGATAAAAAAAATTTTAAATTTTAATTGAACCTTTAATAGACTTTTTTCATACATTCAATGAAAAATGCATTATATCCAAGAAACTGTATTAATATTAACCCATTTTGTACCAAGCATAGATACCGTGCGAGTTTTTTGACAAAACTCAGTAGAAAGACACGTTGGTTTCCCGGTATGCATTTTCAGTAAATTTTATAGCCTCATCGCGCCCTCTAGTGGAGATATGATTAATTGAAATTGAAACTTTGAAGCTTTGTACGCACTTAAGGGGTTAATATTTTTTGAAACATTTATTTTTTATGTATTAACAAGTCAAGTATCTATCCAGAAACTGCACAAAATTCTATTTGTTGTTTTTGCACTATTTTTAAGAATTTTTTAAAAATTTTGGCATTTTCAGACAGTTTTTAAAAACTATTATTTGCCAACACAAATCGCTCAATTTTATATGGACGTTTGCTGGTTGAGAGAAAATAGTACATTTTGATATTATAACCAAAAACGGATTAATTTTCCGCATACTTCCATTTTTAAAAAGACGGAAAAATCTAGATTGGAGTAATAAATTTTTTTTCATAAAGTACATGTCGAATGAATTTTTTTTATAATTTAAAAAGTTTTCTTTTATGTCTTTATCGATACCAATAAATCACATTTATTACGCCGGTGTTCCTTATATTTTTTTATATTTTTTTGAAAAAAGTGAAAAATTGTTTTTTTCAAATCATTATATGGCAACCCGGAAATAACAAATTTAAAAATTTTTTAAACCACGTTTGTAAACAAGACTTAAAATCTTAACATGCTTTTTACTATGTTGTTATATCACCTTCCTATCAAAAGTTACAGGCTATCAAAAGTTGAAGTTGCGAAAACGCAACAGGGGTACAAAATGGGTTAAGACATTTTTCATAAACTTTTTTTCATAAAATTTCATAGTTCCGTGGTAATATTAGTTCATAGTTTTATAAAAAAAAATTCATTCGATTTCATAATACATCTCTTTCTTAAGTTAATGAAAATTTTCTTTAGAGCAATGAAATTTTTTCAGACTTACTTTTTTTTTTTCATAAAATTTCATAATTTCATTAATTTTCATACATTTCAAACTATAGTTTTAAGATTTAATTCTCAAGTGTTTGAGCTATTGTATAAAGTGCTTTATTATTCTTTACATTAATTTTGGGCTTTTATGAAATTGTTTAAAAAATCCTACGAAGCGGTTCAAATGGCTTAGTTACAAATGCATTTGCCAAGTCATTCATGAAGAGTTTTTTTAATTCAAAGAACTTCTTAATGTAAAAAATTTTTATGAAATTTTTTCTCCAATTCTATAAACGCATCATTGTCGAAAGATTTATTAGTTTTATGAAGATTTTCCTTAATTCTGCAATAATTTCATAAACATTGACTTTAATGAAACCTGTTTTATGGATTCTATGACAAGTTTCAATGGACGAATTCCAGTGACAATTTTCATTAAAGCTATGAAGAAATGCATTATTAAAGTGAATATAATTCTCTCAGTGTAGATGCAATATTTTTTTCTGATTTTGTCTACAAATATTTTGCTGATTTTAGCCGAGTAAACTCTATTTTTAACTAATTAAAACTTAACTAAAAACTTACTAAAATGTGCTTCATTTTACACTGTTTTATATTTTGCAAAAAAATCTGCTATTTTCAGCAATTTTTTCAAGTAATAGAATTTTTACAATATTTGAACAGCTTTATATTCTAATTTCACATGTTTATTTCTACGACTGCAGTTGTGGTGGAGTACAAATATTTTGTGGGAATTTTTTAGAAGATCAGGAAGTTTATAATATTATATATATGAAAATGAAAATTATTCAAGTTCGAGGCCATACTCTATATTTCTTTATTGTCCTAAAAAATAATCTATAGAGTTTTTTGTTTTCAAATTTATTTTTTGATCAATGGTTATAATCTTTAACTTCAAGCTCATATATTAGTTCTCATGTAGTGAGTAAACTAGTTTATATGAATGTTTAATGTTTGGCATGGTATTGTTACCGCTTTCAAAACGTGTTCTGATGATGGGAACCTAGAAAATTCCCGAAATAGTTCTATCAACACATTTCTGAAAGGGTCAAATAATTAATTTGAAAATAAAAAACTCTATAGATTATTTGTTAGGACAATATCCTTATAAAGAAATATAGAGTATGGCCTCGAACTTGAATAATTTTCATTTTCGTTGCACAATTAAAGGTAGAAAAAACATATTTTTTTTTTTTAATAAAAATTATATCAAACTTATATATATTATAAATACATATGACCTCTTAAACAAAACTAGAAAAATTTTGGTTTTAGCCAAAACGAGTCTCTAAAATTTTTTTTACACAAAACACTTAAGTCAATTTACGTTCGTTTCCCAAAAATATGCAGAATTTTTGTAGATATTTTATTCTTAAGAATTTTTCTAAGCATCGATCCAATGCAATTTTTTCAAAACTAATGTTTTATAAAGTTTCTATTTTCGATTTTGCCCGCTTAATTTTTGTTAACTTCGATTTGAAATATATTCTGAGTTCCTAAATTTATCTAAAAAAAAACAGTCTTAGCCATTTTTTTTGCAAATAATTCCAAAATATAAATAATGCAGGAAAGGAACATTTTTAAGGTTGAAAATATGTAATATAAAAGAAGAATATCTATGAAAACTAAAAACTTGCTTTTATTCAGGATAAAATTCCTCAATTCAACTAAATTTAAAAATCAAAAGACTTAAGACAAAAACTCAAATTAAAAACAACTCCTTAGTTTATTTCAATGTGATGATATTATTTTTTTTTTATTTAAAATATTTATAAATAATTGTTTTATTGTTTCCCTTTATAAGCTACATCGGGGATAGCGCCCCTAAGATGGACATGGCGAATAAAATTTTTGCAGAAGATTACTGCACCTCATGCTTCCTGTCATTGTTTTGGTTTGTATAGACGCAGCGTTCTATGTATACCCGAAATTAAAATATCTGCTAGTTTTTCTATAGCAAAGATACACAGAGAAAAATTTTCACGATTTACAACTGAAATTCGGTCTCTATGATTCAAATCGGTTATTGAGACTAAATATTCGGTTTATTCAGATATCTAGAAATTAGATTTGACTAGGATTCTACTAACCGAATTTATTGCTCGTAAAATCTAAAATACTCTTTTCAATTAATTTGCCAATTGTTTTTCTGTATGGTCAAACGAATTTTTTGTTTTAAAAGGTTTTGAACATAGTTTTATTGAGTCATTTAAGTTATCTAAATTTGCGATTTCACAAAAGGTATATATGCTTGCCTACATATCTATATATCGCATAATCATATTCTAAAATCATTTTATTCATAGTCTAATTCTGCACAAATTTTAAGCAACTCTCAAAAAATTACTTCAAATACCCTAAGATGGCCATGCATTTTTTTCCTTGGTATTGGAAATTAAAACTAAATTTAATTTTTGTAGGAAACTTAAATTAAATATAGTGCTGAGGCATACGCCAAAGAATTTTTTGTATTATTAACAGAGAACAAAAGCCTATGAAATGCAACGTTATCATTTCCCCAAAATGTATTGCAGATTTGAAAAGTAAAAATTGTGCTCGCAAAGAAAAACAGACTAAGTCTTAGGTAAAAAGTTCATCAAAAAACAATAAGACTCGATAATATTTACTTAAAAATCCAAGCCGACAGAAATCACTTTTTTCTAAAGCAATTTAAAAATAAGCATGAAAAATGTTTTGTGTGCAAAATAAAAATGTATCTATGTTTCTAAAAGATTCTCAACATATTGGGCTTTCACATGGCGTATAACACTTTAAAATATCTTATCCCGTTTGGGCTCTAGAGCATTATTAAAAACCATGTCCATCTTGGGCCCCTTCCCTTATTTATTACATAATATTTTTTTCTTATTCCTCCAAAAGCCATAATAAACATCTATACAAATTTTCCTGTATTCAATTGTTCCATAATTTTTATTGTCACAACTACTAACACAACACTTAAAAACTTTTTATAACCCCTTGCTGGAAAACTCTAGACGACACATACCACCATAAATTCTAATTTTTTTTTTTGTGTGTTTGTTTTAATTTGTAAAACAACATAAATCTTATCACTTCAATAACTTTTCAGTTAAAATATTTAATAGTTCTTTACTACTAACTATCAAGTACCAATTTCACTACAAATAGTCAAAGAGAGAGAATAAGACGGCAGTATAAAGTAGTATGTCGTAATGGTTAGTTAGGAAAGCAACTCCTTGTTGTTAAGCAAACACTATAAATAACAGCATCTGTTGTTCTAACAACATCAGTTACAACGACGAAGAAAAAAATCGTCTCGTCTACTGAAAGGCAAATCAAATTATATGGCAAGCATACAATCACGTGCCACAAGCACTTCCTGTAAAATGTCGTTTTACTATTTTGTTTTTTTTTTTTTTTTAATTTTTATTTTCCTATATATTTTTAAGCATCTTCTATAGATCGTATTCTAACAATTTTTGTAAAAATATTGTGTGTATAAAATGTTTTGAACGTATAGATATAATTTTCTTACTGCTGATACCTTTTGATTTAACATCAACCATCAAGTATATCAACAATAATAGCAGCAACAGCAGGAGCAGCAATAATAGGTTTACAGCAGACAGCAACAACAACAGCAACAACGAATCATGTTTATAAAATGTTGTCATTTTAATGCAAAATTTAACATGTGTCAAGTTTAATGTTTTTTCACATTTTTTTGTTTGTCTTTCTGAACTAACAGAAAATTGTAGATTTACATATAATATATGTAACAAATTGTAGTTATAAAAAATGCCAAGCAACTTAAGGATAGTCAGAGCAATTATAGCCAATTAACATTTTTTATGGTTTATAGTATTTTCATATGTTAAGTTTAATTATAATGAAATGTGTTAATAAAATCTTATGTAACATAGCTCTTTAAATCTTTTTTACATCTTTTTTAATATTTCATTTAAATTTTTTATTTTTTTGTATTTGTATAAACAGCAAGTGAAATTTTAACCTTAAACATGTTTTGTTTTACGTTTCAGTTTTAACCTTTTTCTTTTGTTTTTACTTTAAATTTGTTTAAAGTCAGTCTAGAGCAAAAGAAAACATTAAATTATGTCTATGAAAACAAAAGACCTAAGACACATACAGTGTTAAGTATAACATTTAAGAAAATGTGAATACAATTAACACTACAAATATGGTAATAGCAAACGATATAAAATCGTATGGTATGAAAGACAAATACACTGAGAAAATTATACACTGAGAAAATTATTTCATTGATATCAATGAATCAATAAATTTGCACTGGAGCACGTCCATTGAAAGTTTTCATTAAGTTTTAGTGCATATTTTTACATAATTTTTTTAAGTTTCATACTCGTAATGAATAAATTTAATTAGAAAACTAGTTTGATAATGTTTCTTTTAATCAAATTCTTATTGTATAGCACGATTCATATTAATATACGTACATAATATAAAAGTAATGGCATTCTAGAGTCAATCATTTTAAATAGGCTTTTAGTTAAAATGTTGTGTTTTTATTGTTTTATTTTTTTAGGATATACAAATCTTTAAAGAAATAAAATATAGGATTCTCTTAAAACTGGTGACATTAAATAAAAAAAATCGTTTTATAGTTAGGATCATGTTATTCTATATAAAATTGATCAGCTCCTAAACACTTGGTTATTGAGATTTTTTTAGATTGGTTGGCATTTCTTAAGAGAAAAATAGTTTTATACAAAAATATAACTTCTAGTGGAATTTTATTGAGGATGCATTTTATAATTGGTTTCATATTTTTTTTTTTCTAATATTTCGTATATTATTTTATTTTTAATTTAAGCCCAAATTACTAGAGAGAAAGTGTAACGTAACGCGTTTAAGAAACATTATATGCGTTAATACAAAATAGAAGATAATGTTGTTGTTGTGTCTCTATATAACTCATTTAATGGAACCCCAAAAGAAGAAAATATATTTTCAACAGAATACACTTTCCGCAAATCCGGAACCATTTATTAAAAATATAGAAAAGAGACAACACATTCGACGTAGGTGCTATTTTTACACATTATATGGAGTTATAAACCGTTTATATAATGTATCTGCTCGAGTAAAATTTAGAGAAAAGTCTTTTCGGTAAAAAATATTAAATTATGAAGCATTTAGAAAGCATTTCCTTACTTTCGTAACCTATGAGACAACTTTTAAAACAAAAATTCAACTACTCTGATGAAAATGATTTTCTTCTACATGTTGTAACATTTAATTTTTTTAATTTTAAATAAAAACTCTAAAACTTCGAAAATATTTAATGAAAAATTCTATGAGTATAAAATCAACATCACATTCTAGAGCATTTTCAGCACACAAACATGTTAACGTCATTAAAATAATCCTTACAAAACTGTTCCAAAGAAAACAAATTTATCCTAATAAATTACAAACCAAAAATATTGGTCTTAAGATATTCACAAAAAAAAAAAAAAAAAAATATGAACAAAATCCCCAAACTATAAAACATTTTATAAACATAATCTGAGCTGATTTCATTATATTATTTGTTACAAAAGAGTAATCAGTGGTTACCCTGGAATTTAACCTGGGAATGAGGAGCCAACTGCTCTTAAAGTATTTATCGCGTGACTGCATTTTATAGCACATATTTTCTAAAGCATTTGTTTATACATTCCTATTTAAATATAAATTCAAAAACAGCTAACTAATGACTTAACTGACCTTAAATGACATATGCAGTGATAAGTCAATAAATGGAATATCACTGTACTTCAACTATATTTTGTTTCTGCAACTATAGTATTTTTTCTTCACCATTTTTTGTTATAATTTTCATATAGAAGATTTTTTTTTTTTTTTTTGCATTTAAGCACACATGCAAAAATATAACTTTACTGTTCGCCAGCTAATATTCACAAGCAGCATTAACTTACGGTGTTAAGCGTTTCCCTTGTAATCAGAACGTTCTGTTATTGAGCTCAAATGGCGACAAGTAGATACACACAACTTAACGCGTCACAGAAACACGACAGGTAAGATGTGCATCATGCATATAAAGGATAAAAATACTTTATGAAAATCTTTCTGTAAAGTTACACACCCTTACTGGGAGGTAATAAGCGTTTCAAAAGTTTGCAAATTTATAAAATCGGAAAAATTGCATGAAAATGTCTGTGAATGATTGGTGAGGCGAAATATAGGAAATCTTTCTTGTTGGCTAATAGTGTTTTTATAGTAGAAAAAATATCTACCTGTTTAGGTTAAATCATAAGTCTCAAGAATGGAAAATACAAAAAAATTATACTAATTAACCTCCAAAAGTCAAATATGGAGTCGGAGGTCTGTCATTAGTGGGTTGAAATCAATGAGAAGTTATTTGGGAATAGCTTTTAACATTTATGCCCACTCCAAAACAAGAAAAAAGCTTTCTGTAGGTCCATTTTTAATTCTGTATTTTGGATTTTTCAATTGGAAAAATTCACTTAAAATAAAGAAACTTACTTCTCATTACTTTACATTACTTTCCATTCTCTTAAATTAAAGTAACTTACTTCTCATACATATCTTAGCTCATTAAAAATTAAGAACACTTCAAAAATATACTTATTGGCTTATTTTCTACTTATTTTTTTATTTAGAATTCATGTTTTGATCGGTAAGATTTTCAAATTTTTTTTTGCAATTGATGAACTTATCTTTATCACACAAAGAAAACTAAGTCTTTTACCATCAAACTGTTAATCCAAAATATAAATTTTCTGTCTTTTTTATTTTTTAAAATAGTTTTTAAAAAAGGTTCTTTCAAAAAAGGGCGTACTTTTATTTTTTCAAATAAATATTTGGCAACTACACTCACAATATTATTACGTTAAAATCTACTACTACCTATTAAATTAATTGAAAAAACAAAAAAAAAGTGACACATTTTGATATTTGTTTTGAAACATTATTTAAATAATCGATAAAAGTAGTAAAAGGAACAGAAAGTCTTGTAAAACAATCTTCAACATTTAGCGAACAAAGAGTAGAAAAACTATTTTTATAGTTTGATTTTAATATTTTAAAGTTAAGGTGTGTATTTTTCTGTTATGATTGTATGTTTGAATATCTTGTAAATTCAATTGATATAATTTGGTATTTAAACAAACTATTTTTGTCAAAAATGTTTTCGGAATTATTGGAATTTTTTTTATTGAAAGAGAAAACAAACAAAATTCAAAATTTAGCAGCCAACTACTGACGAAAGCATGTATATTTCTAAAGTTTGTTTTTTAAACTACCGATAGAAAAAGTTGAAAAATATATTTCTATGCTATTTAATTGATTCTTCATTTAGAAATACAGTTTAACGTATAACTTTATAAATAAACTTGAATCGGTAACAGAAAATATATTGTAAGTGTACACCTAGAAAACAAAAATCGGAAGTAGCTACCGTATTTGTTGCCAACCGAATGCTTCGTTTGTTTCGACCGAATTTTTCAGTTGTGATACAACCTACAACCAAACCATTCGATTGGCTGGCTAAAAATACGGTTGCTACTACCGAGTCTGTTTTCTGGGTGTCTCAGGACTTCTGCTTTAAAAATATGTAGTTGTTTAGGTTGTAATACCGTTTCTTTAATTTTAATGTAAATGTCAGTCATTTGTAGAACAAATTAATTTTTTACTAACCTTGCAGTTCATTTAAAGAAACAGCCCACTGTTTTATGATTTTACATTCATTTTTTACAGTTGCTTTTTGTTATTTAAAAAATAAAATAAATAAATGTTTGTTTCTTTTTTACTACCATGTGGTTCATTTTTACTACAATTGTTAGTAATTTTTTGAACATTAAAAAACAAATGACAATGTTAGTTGAATTTCCTGTAATGTAAGTCGTCCTTTCTTTAAATGAAATTTCATTTGTTTTCAACTACATTTGCGGTGGTCTTTACCTACATAGTATTCTAAGTGTGTATATAAATTTTGTAAAATTTAGTTATTTACGATTCTGTTCAGGACGTTAAAATATTTTATATTCTTAAGCCATTGTATTTATTACCTTCATCCGTACTGGGTTGTAAACAGTGTTTACATAAGGCCTTAAGACGCATGCATGTCAAAAATCTTAAATATTTGTTTAATTTATGTATTTGCATTGGAATGAGTTTTAATTTATTTGAAGTTTACACATTTCGGAAAAGAATTATAAAAATCAAAAGACTTAAGAAACATACATGAAAAATATGTAATTACATGACAAAAAAATGGATTCTTTGTTAAACCATAATTGTAAGAACGTAATTAGCTAATAATAAATAGGTAACAAACATAATAACCCACCCCATCAAGTCAAGCAGAAGTCTGCCCAGAATTTTTTTGTTTCTTTTTTATTAAAGAAAAAAAAAACAAGTAGAATTTTACGCCTCCAGTTACAAAATCAAAACAAGAAATATATAACAAAACCAAACCTCAATTAATGTTCATCATTTCTAACCATCATTTCTAACATAGAACATCTTCATTTTTTTCCGCCATTCCCGTATTGTTCATACAAATAACACAACAACAAAAACAGTTAGGCGGTAACAATAACCTGCAATTATTTTTTATAAGCTGATTATTAATCAATGGTCATTAACCAACATAAATAGTTAAGAATTTTTTATACAAATTTGCTAAAAGAATAATAAATTAGAAATTTGTATTGTGGTCTGGTTTTCCTTTTTGGCAAAATGATTAACGGTATTTTTTATAAAATTGGTGTAGATTGTTTGAAATGTTTAAGCAAATTGTAAAAACCGCATTAAAAATAAAATGTAAAGAATAGACCACATAATGAGTTTGGTTTTAGTTTGAAAAGGGTTTAAGAAAATTAGATATTTAGTGAATTATTTAATTTAAGATTTGGCTACTGAAAAATATAAATCAAATTGAGACATTTTTATAAGCAATAAATAAAACGCAATTTTTATTCTTATATGGCGCCCACCCTAGGAGAAATTATTGATTAACATTTAAAACTTAAAAAGTGAAAATCGTTATAAAATAGATTTTTAAAAACCTGTAGAATCTAAATAAATAAAATATCTTTGCCACTTTATATGCCACCATGATTTTGCCAATATCTCTATTTAAAGAAACTGGTACACACAGAGAAACATTCGTGTGAATGCATATTTATAAAACAATTATCTTAGTTTTTTATTCTGAAACTGAGGCAACCCTGATGCTTTGAAGTATCCAAAAATTTGGACTTTATTCAAAAGACTATAACTTTCGTTATATGAGAGATATTGAAAAAAATCTTTTCGCATATGAATAGTTAACATTTTAGTAATCTGAAATTTAAAAAAAATCAAAATTATTTAAAATAAACAGAATTATTTTTAGATATTTTATATTTTTCATACAAATATTTAAAGACGTTTTGATAACACCCTGAATACTTCACAGAGGAATCTCTACTACTTTTTAAGATGTCTGCAAAAATGTGTAGTATGTCTCCAGAAAAAGTATTATTCTCAAATATTTGTTTTTTTGTAAAAAAAAAAAAAATTAAAAATTATTAAATTTTACTATTAATATGCAAAAATTACTTGACAGAGACATGTGGACCAATCAATCCTGGGAACCGGAAGATGGTTCTCGGGTGTGGTTCACTGATAGGCTCTAAGCAGTCGAATGGGAACACGGGTGCGGGCGTCTTTGGACCAGGCTTCCAGCGTGCTTTACCTATGGTCCCAGGACGGAGATTTGGCCATCAGTGTATGTGCAGGGGAATGCCTACAAAGGGGAACTCGCAGATCTCGCATCTACATTCTTTCTGACAGTCAGGCTGCACTGAGGGCCTTAATGGCTTATAAGCTGTCGTCCGGGTTGGTCATGGAATGCATTCAGACTCTTAATAGGCTCGGTAGGGGCAACTCTCTAACCTTGGGGTGGATTCCTGGACATGAGGGGCATGAGGGCAACGAGAGGGCAGATTGTCTTGCCAATATCTTTCACACAACAAAAGTAATGACTTTTTGACCCCCTCTAATTTACTATAAATAAAATATTCATATTCACCAAATCTTATAAAAATCTTAGACCAACGACAAATTTCAAATAATAAGAAAACGCTGTATTAAATACGGTTAATACAATTAAATTTTAGCTGCAATATCCAAAATATTTATAAATCACATTTATATGATTGAAATAACCGAATTTATTATATAAAAAAAAATAAAAATAGAAAAAAATTAGTAAATTTTCTTTGCTAAAACTTAGTTAAAAATTACGTTGCAGAAAAAACTTCTAAAATTAGCAGATTTTTTTTTTTTTGCTAATTATTAGTATAATAAAAATAACAAACATAAATATACTGAATCAAATTTTAGTTTATTGAAAGTATCAACAAAATTTGCTATAATCAACAAACATTTTGCTAAATATTAGTAGAAAAAAATTTATAAAAAATTTTAAATTTTTAGTTTTTTTGTTAGATTTTTTTAAGGCTGCCTTTCAGCAATCTATAATTTTTGATCTAAAATTTCTATTGAGTTTAGCAAAGTAAATAGTTATTTGCATTCCACTAAATTTAAGGTAAATATAACAGCAATTTTGTTGATTTGTTTACTATTTTTAGCCTATAAATATTTAGTTATAATTTTTGCTAGTTTTAGCAGAGTAAGTTGCTATTTGTAAGTAACTTAAGTTAAAGTTGTCAGTTTTATTTTTGCTGTTCTTATTTAATAAATATTTAGCCAAAAAATTTCCTAGTTTTGGAAGTTCTTTCTGCAACGTAATTTTGAATTAATTTTCAGTAGTTGTTTTTTCTATTTTCACAAGTTTATTTCTATGAGTGTTGTAGCAGCCAAAATACGATTTTTAATTCCGATGGTAATTTTTTCTCTGTGTAGTTTTTTTTTTTAATTACGAACTCTTTAAAAGCACTTACCATTAAATATTTAATACTTGAAAATAAAATTCTAGCTAAGAAAATTTTTAAATACTTACACATAAAAGAAATTGACACCAATATCAATTGCTAAAGTAATAACTAATACATCAAAACAACTTTTTATCTTTCTTTCAAATAGCTAACACAAATAAATTTAGTTAATTAATTCCGTCAGTAGCAAATAAAAAAGTTCAATAAAAAAATATATCCAATCATCTTAACATTTTTTTTTAAATTTTTAATTTTTTTCTATCTATCAAATTTTGCAGAAGCAAAAACATTTCATCTTAACATAATTTTTTAATAGCAAATTTGTTTTTGATATGCTCATTAAAATATTCATATACACATTTTGATAGTTTTTGGTTAACAATAATAATATAATGGTGATGTTGAAAAAAAAAAACTGTTAAAACCAACACTACCCAGAAAAGAAGCGTAAGCAGTTCGTGTTTTTTTTTTTGTCTTCAAACAAAACGTTTTAATAGCTCTTAAAGACAACTTCATTGAGAAAGCAATATACAGTATAAGAGGCAACGGTAATAAAGAAAAAAAAAAATCTACAACTCTCACTCTTAAAACGATCAACGTGATGATGATTATCATCTTTATTTAAAATTTTATGGCCATATAATTGTATTTAAGTCTAGTATAATTTTTGTTTTGCTGAACTGAAAAAAAAAAAATAACTGTTTTCCTTATATTTATATCATTTTGATGATGCTAATGAATAATAAAACTAAATTTCAACAACTGCCCACAAGTAATTTAGATTTAAATTTTTAGTGTATTCTTCTTTTTTAAGTTTTATGGTTTTTTAAAACGGTTCTTAACCCTTTTAATGTAAGAAGAATCCGAAAATTGTATAGTATTATTACTTTTGGAAATTCACGATTAAACTTTCAGTTTAGTGAATTTAGTTCTTTTAGTAATCCATGATATAACTATTATATTTACTGAAATTGGTTTCACTGGAAATGTACGATTAAGCCTTCGCTTTTATAAATTTCGTTCTTTTGGAAACCCTCGGTCAAATTTTCTGTTTTTATGAATTTGGTACTTTTGGAAATTCACGATTATAGTTTCAGCTTTTATAAATTTGGTACTTTTGGAAATCCAAGATTAAACCTCTAGTTTTTTTGAATTTGGCACTTTGAAAATCCAACGTTAAACATACTGTTCTTATGCATTTGGTACTTTTGAAATTCCCGATTAAAATAAAATTTGTTATGATTTTGGTTCTTTTGAAAATCCACGATTAAAATAAATATTTTTATGAATTTGATACTTTAAGAATCCTCCTATGAATATGGATAAAATCTAAGTTTTCAACTAATTAGGTGCCGCTACTTTAGTACTTTTATAAATCAACGATTTAAATAAAGTTTTTCAAAATTTGGTACCTTTATTGCTACTTTCGAAAACCACGATTTAGCTGTTGTTTTCTAGTAATTTGGTACCTTTTTTTATATTAACTTTTAAAATCTACTATTAAAACAATATTTTTCAAAACCTATTATGAAAATAAAGTTTTTTAAGAATTTGTGCATTATAAGAATTTGGTACCTTTTGTGATACTTTTTGACCATCCACGCGTAAAACAAAATGTTCTTAGAACTTGAAGCCTTTTTTTGTATATTTCATAATTGACGATTGAACCATAGTTTTCTAAGAATTGTATATCTTTTGTTTTACTTTTAAACATCCACGACTAAGACAAAGATTTCTAAAATCTCTTCATTTATTTATTTATTTATTTTTTTTTTTTTTTTCTTGATAAAAACAAAGTTTTATAAGACTTTGTTGCCTTATTTTAAAACTTTTTATAAACTACAATGAACACAAAGTTTTCTCAGAATTTGGTATTTCTTTTGGTACTTTTAAAAGTTAACTAGTATGATTTAAAAGAAGTTGTCTAGTATTTTGGTACTTTTTGGTACCAAAAAAAAAAAAAAATGTTTGCTTTGAATTTTGTACCTTTTGGTTACTTTCAAAAATCTACGACTAAATCAAAGCTAAAAAGTACAAGGTAATACCATTTAAATGTTATGCAAACTTAGGAAATAATTAATAAATTAATCTTTGCCCTTTTTTCATAAGAACCCTATTATTATATTTTATTTAAAATATAAAAAGGCTTCACATTTATATTTTTCACTAGTACTTTGATTACAAAAATTTTAGCTTTATTTCTGTACATAAAATAAGTTCATTATATTTTAAAAAATTCACCGATCGACATGCATTTTTTAAAAACACAATGTGTAGTTTTTACTACCAAATTATAATGTCAAGAGCCTACCGGGGCGCACATATGACAATTTAAAAAAATACTCAAATCCCACAATATATTTCTGAAAAAAAATGTTACATTTGTTAGCTCCCAAAAAATTCAAATATAAATATTTTGGATTAATATACAATACAATATTTAAAAACTTTAAAACATATTCAATAGTCGAATAATATTTAGTCGATTGGTAATATTTCCGCTTGGACAAAGAAGACATTACAAAAATGTTTAATGAAGCAGCGCTTTATGAGTTAGGTTAAAAAATGTGCAGCAGATTTTTGAACAGTACTTAGTGAGTTAAAGCCGGGACAGTTCGGCCTCAGCATTTTTATTTACACCAAACTATTAAAGTTTCATCAAAATCGGAGTGTTTATATTGGAATTCCTTTGTTGTTATCTTTCACAGCAATTCCTTATAGAATTCGATTTCTTAAAATTTAAAAATGAAAATTTAATTTTAAATACCTTATCCCTTAAAGGGTTAAGTAATCTTATTGCTTCTGTTATATCATGATCTCTTAACCTACTTACTGAAATTAGTATTATAATTACAATGCCATAATTACCTTTACAGCTTTTGATTTAAAATATGTTTTTGTTTTAACAAAATTACGTTAAAAAAATAATCTGTTACGAGATATTTTAATTCATAAGTTTACTAAGGTTTTCCTTTTAGTCGTAGTAAAAGAATCATACTACAAAAAAATATAGAAAACAATACGTAAGAAAAACTCATCTTCTTCCATCGACATTAGCCAACTGACCCAATTCTTTCCAGAACACAAACGCCGCTACTTTTTCTTTAAATATTTGTCTTATCTACTCAAGTTCATTCTACTATATGTTCATTCTGCTATATTGTCGTAAGTGATGTCTACAGCGTTTCATGAGGATTTTTTTTTTTTATTTATTGCATTCAGACGATTTTTCCTATTTAAAACTAAAGCTGATGATGTAAAAAAAAAAAAACTTTGTCGATTAGTCGTTTTCAAGAATAAAAGAAAAAGAAAGATTAGCATTTAAGTTAATTGTTGTCGGTGTATGTTTTTTATATTGTGTGGCATAAGAATAGTGTTTAAAAACTAGAATTATTTTTTTCTGGGGTGTTTTTTTTTGTTTTTATTCTTTAAAGTCTTTGACAGTATAATGTAATTATTGTAAGCGCCAACAGTAGGCAAAAAAAAAGCTTTGAAGTTCTTAGGATATATAAACTGGTTTAAAAAGCGGACACATTAGGAAAAAGTTGTCTATAATGTAATGTTGGAAAACAGAATTAAATACAAAACTTGGTCGATCGTAGAGAAAAAAATCATAAATCCGTTTTAAAAATGAAGATGATTTAAGTAAGACTATATATTAAAAATATATTTTATACAAAATCATAGTTCATCACAGACGGTTAGTAACAGATTAACAGTTCAAAATAGAGAATCTTGTACATTTCATTTTAGATCTTAGGAGTATTTTTTTTTAATCCAAAGCTTTCAAATATTAGTCAAATAATTTATTCTTTATAATTTCGCTTATACCTGCCTTTTATTCCCTATAGCTGCCTTTTATTCCTAAAAAACTTAAGCAAAACACTTTTTATTTTCTGTTTAATAAATAACAGTATTTTTTTTTACAGATTTTCTTATAAATTTCATCATTTACCAATTTATCAAACATTTTTCTATTAGAAGAAATTTTGCATAAAAAAAAGTTTTTTGCTGTTATTTATTGTGAAAAATTAAAATATAAATTTATTTACATTTATTTTTAGAACTTGGGAGTAATTTTTTTTTAATTAAATGCCTTTTAAAAGTTAGTCGAATAACCTCTTCTTTATAATTTTCTTTTTAATTTGCTTTGCATTACTAAGAAATACTCTTTTTAAAAAGCAAAAGACTTAAGCAACAAACTTTTATTTTTCTTTTCTTATTTTTTATAACAAATAACAGCATTGTTTACAGTTTTTCTTATAAATTTCATCATTTGCCACTATGGAAACATTTTCTTTTAAAAAAGCAAAAGACTTAGGCAACAAACTTTTATATTATTTTTTTTTCTAAATTTCCCCTAATAGAAAAACTTTCTCAAAACTGTTTTCTTACGACATTTAAATTATCAATCAAATTCAAATCAAATACCAAAAAGCAAAATTTTAAATCCAACACCAGGTGTTGGTAATTTACCAATATTTGCCAGATACTAAGCAACAAATAGATTTATAAATATAATAAAAGTAAACATCTTTTTTTACATCTTCAGTTGATGATGATGATCACAGCAAGACCACCTCTAATAAAATGGTAATAAATAAAAAAACATTTAAAATAAATTTTATTAAACCTAATAAAAATTATAAATGAAATGACCCCAAATTGTGTTTGCCATACAAAGTAAAATATTTCTATTTTTGTTTTCCCCACACACACACGAAAAGATAAAATAAAATAAATTGCAAATACAAAAATAACTGTTGAAAATATTCATACTCCTCCACTTAATGTGTAATGCAACACTTGCACTGTGTGTATTTTTTGTCTTTAATTGTAAATGGTTTCTTTTTGGTTTTCTTTTGCAACTTGTATGTATGTTGCAAGTAGAGATGCATAAACAATCAAATACCTCAATGTATGCAACATTTCAAACAACTTCTCTTAGTTTTTTGTGAACCAACTTTTTTTTTTTTTTTTTTTTTTTTTTGCATACATGCCATTAAAAAAAATGTTTTCTTTTAAAAGGATGTTTTATATATTTATTTATTTTTTTTTGTTGAAACAATTTTTTCACTTTTTTTTCAAAATAAATGTAGTCGTAGTCACTGAATTGAGATAAATATTTAACAATTTTTTTGTTTTCGGTTTTTTTTTTTTGGTAAGGTTATAGCAGTTGATATATACTTGTTGTTATGTCGTTGTTTAAAACTTTCTTTCGAAGTGGTAGGAAAAAGATATAAGGAATTTTATTATTCATATCATTTATTCAAAAAATTACAATGTGATCCAAATGTAAACGGAATTATGTTGGAGTAAAACAAAAATTATAAAAATGCACTTTCTTGACCTAAGAAAACTTCGCTTGAATAACAAGTTTTATAGGAAAAATATTGTGTATTTTGAAATCAATTAAAAACAAAAGTTATAAGTTGGCTTTAAAAAATCTTAAATAGATAAAAAGTTAATAAGTATTCATCGTTGTTTGACCATTAATTAACATACTAACAAGGGAGGTATAGCGAACCGAAATATCAGATTTTAATGAACTTGGGATAAAAGTTAGAGGACCAAAAAAGAGACATGTATTTTTTATTAGCTGTCCAATCTCCCGATGTGAAGAAGAAGGGTTCAATATTTATTCGCTTTTGTATGTAAACTAATTTACGAAAACTAGATTTATTTGTACATATGATTAAAGTATTCATGAAAACCAAAATGATGCTACCCATATTGCATATATAGTGGACCCAGAGTTGCCACATTTTAGAATTATTTGAAATATAGGCGGTAAAAGCTCTTCGGGAAAAGTCGCAGAAAAAGCGAACAACTTCGAATATCGGAAAAAGCTGATACACCCCGTCGACAAAATAAAATAACCAAATAACCAGCTTAGCACTACTAAAATTCTTTAATAAAACGAACTATTTAGCGAAACTCAAAACTAATTCTTTTGTATAACAAAAATACTTGAAAATTTTAGACATAATTTGTAAAATAGTGAATGTGCCTTAAAATAGCTTTCATTTGATAGCAAACTTGTGTATAGTTGCTTTAAATGCAACAAAATAAACCAAAAAACCTAAAACTTAAATCTAAACATAAGATTGAACTGTCAAAAAAAACACGGCTCCCTTAAAGTTCTATTCTCTAAACGAAATTTAGTTAATTTTACGAAAGTTTTTATTGTTTTAACAATAAATTCGTATTTTTATGCATGAATTATTATGAGTGTAAAAATACGTCTACCCATTTTTTCCAAATAAGAACACAATTTTAAAAATAAACCAGTTTTTTTAATTAATTATAGAATTTTATATTACTGAACTAGTTCCGAA
>CM037851.1:259956585-260042927 GCA_021234595.1 Delia radicum | reverse complement strand
TACGCTTGTCGTAGTACAAAATACGGTGCTAAATAGCTAAATTGGTTTAAAGAAAATGCAGATTTTCGTAACTTCATTTGTAGCACATTAATGTGTACTTTCCATTTAAAAGTATCATCTATATGCACCTCTAAGTATTCGTAACTGCTTACTAACTCAATCGTAGTGCTGCAATTATCATTTATATCATTTGTTTTATTGTGTATGTACTCTACATCGTGTTATTTTAATTTAACATTCGATTTTTTCATATCTGGTTGCCTGATATGCATAATTTTTGTTTTGGAGGCGTTTATAAAAAAACTATTATCATGACACCATTTACCTACTAAAAAATATCATTTGCAATTCTCAAATTTTAATGCAAAAAATATCAATAGAAATTCAGAAAATATCAATTGAAATTCAGAAAATTCGGAAAACATCAATTGAAATTTAGGAAACATTTCATATCAACTTCATTTTATATTTGCTGCATTTCAAATCATATTTTCTCAACTTCACACAGACATTCTGTATTCTGAGTTTCAATGGATGTGTTTCTGAAATTTAATTCGTATTTTCTGAATTTCAAGTGATATTTTCTCTATTTCAATTGATATTTTCTGAATATCAAATAGAAAATCGGAATTTTAATTGATGTTTTTTAAATTTCAAATTTAAATTCTGAAATTCAATTGATGTTTTCTTAATGTCCAATGGAATTTCTTAATTTAAATTGATATTTTCTAAATTTCAATTGATATTTTCTAAATTACAGTTGCAAAAGTTGAAGAACTGATTCTACACTGAAAACCGTTCTGTTTGTGTTATTAAACATCTTTCCAACAACTTTTTTGTAATTATAAAAATATTATGGGATTTATAAACAAAACTACCCAGCAAAACTTTGGTAATGGTTAGGACTTATTTCAGACCTTCCAAAGTAATGGCTATCCATTCCAGTTTTTGTTATTTTGAAGGTCCGAAATAATACCTTACTAATATGAATATATGTAACTGCTTATTTGTAATATAAAAAACAACGCCTTACTAATATTGTGTTAAATATCTGCTTATTTGCAATAGCAAAAATAATAAGTTACTTATTATCACTTATTTCAGACCTTTCGTAGTAATGACTATCCATTACATTTGTTGTTATTTTGAAGGTCTGAAATAATACCTTACTGATATGAACATACATCACTACTTATTTTGGAAGCTAAACAATTATGTCTTACTAATATTGTGTTATATACCTGCTTATTAGGAAGGGCCAAAGAAATAAGGTACTTGTAAGGTAATAAGTAACTACTTTTTTGTAAGGTATATTTATAAAGATTCATAATATATCATAATTAATAATTTAAATGCAATTTATTTAACCAAACAAATATATAGTTATACATAAACGACTCTCACAAAACAAAAGCTTATTTAGTAAATAACAAAATTAAGAAATTAAGAAATAAAAATCCTCGTTGGTTCTCATTTCGCCGGCTGTTGTGGAAAAAGTTGTGACATAGTCAATTCTCTGACCGATTTGCTGACATTTTGGGCATCCATTTATTTCCATATGCCCCATTATGCCACACACAAAGGACTTGGCAGGAGCGTCACAAATAAATGGACGTATTTTCAGTTGAATTAGTTTGGTTTTAACCAAAAATCCGTTATACTTCAAGTCAGAAAAGTCATTTACAAAATCATGTAAACAGCAATTTATGTCGATTGGTTTTTTTGGACCTACATAGCATCCAATTATAAAAACTGCACTATTTGGAATATTAACTATTTCTCCCAAAATCGGCCACAATCCAACACCAGAACTTTTAAATATTGGCAAGCCATCTATTCCAACATCAATAAAAAGTTCTTCCAACGATGAATTTTCTATACGTGTTATTTTATTTTCCAGATGATGCTTTAATCCAATATGGACATATTTACCTGGGGAAACTGTGCGCTCTTGGCAACGAGGTTTTTTCCCACAAGCCCATTAACTGATATAGGTACATCTAGCTATTCATGTTTTAAAATCTTTAAAAGGCTGTTGGCACATTTTACTGTTGGTTGGTTTACGATAAACCATTCTTTAAGTTTATTCAATTGTAGTTATTTTAGGACCTATTAATAACTAGTTATAATTGTCCTTATTAATAACTAGTTATTTTATTGCCTATTTATACCTTCTTATTTAGGTACATGTTAATACGTACTTATTTTTGCACCTATAAATAACTACTTATTAACATCCTTACAAGTAATACGTCATATAATGGCTTTAAGCATTACTTTTGATGCTACAAATAAGAAATGAAATAAGTACTTATGTGTAACTGGTGATTTCACTACATATTTTGTAACGTCTTATTTTCGTCCCTATATGTAAGCACAAGGCAAGGCCTTGCCTCCTATCACACCCCCATGTTAAAATCAGGTGTTCTTGGCCTCAACTATAAGTACTTCTGATTCTTGTTTTCTTCTTCCATTTCCCATTCTATGGTAATAGCAAGTTTTCCTGGGTAAAACAAATTTTTTATATAAAAAATTATAATTTGCAAAAACTTTAAATAAAAAAAAAATATTTGAAATATATTTTACTTTTAAAACAAAATAATAATAAATATAAAAAAAAATTTCAAAAATTGCCAAAAATGCGAAAAGTAGTTAAAAACCGAAAAAATCGCTAAAATTAAAAAAAAAAAACCCAAAAATGAAAAAAAAATCGTCAGTTCTGAAAACAATAGCTCAAAGTTTAAAAAAAAAAAACGCCAAAGGTAAAAAAATCACCAAAACAAAATCACAAAAATTTCAAAAATCGTCAAAATTTTGAACAATGGACAAAATTTGAATAAATTGCTAAAATTACAATAAAAATCGTCGAAATTAAATAAAAAAATGCCAAAAATTAAAATATCTACCAAAAGTGAAAAAAATTTCAAAAAATAAAAAATTTTTATAACTAAAATTATTGCTAACAATTAAAAAATTACAAAAATATGAAAAAATCGACAAATTTAAAAAAATTGCCTGAATTTAAAAAATTTTTAAAATTATTAAAAATATCCTAAATAAAATTTAAAATATCGATATCTCAAAAAATTTTAAGTGTTAGATACAAAATATTTTCACCATTGCATTGTGGTCAAATATTGTATTGCATTTTGTTCAAAAATCCCCTAAATAAAATTTAAATTTAAAAAAAAGTAAATGTAAACATCATTGGTCAAAAAAAAAAAAACTTAACACCGTTACCCCAATACCGGTCCTAAGTTTTTTTTTCGAAAACTAAGCATCGAAGATCAAAAATAAAATTTAGTTGAAATAAATAATTGCCCAACAAAGCGAGTTTATTTTTTATAATTTCGTGGATTTTTCGTGGCATTTCTTCTTCAACTTTGCAATTTTTTTTAGATTTTGGAAATTTTTTTGATTTTGACGATTTTCGTTTTTAATTTTTCACGCTTTTTTTTATTTTGTAAATTTTGAAAGTTTTTGTTAATTTTGGGTTTCACATGAAATAACTTTCTCATTAATGTAAATATGACAGAATTTAAAAAAATTGTTTACAATCATTGTAATGTATTGGTTTTAAGGGAATCGCTCAATTTAAATACAGAACAAAAAACATTTTCGGCAAATAATCCCAATATTAGCAGGGATTTCGAAAAATGTCAAAACACTCGGATAATGTTAATGAGAGTCACCCTGTTATATATAAAACAAACTTTGAAGACCTCGTGTTCATTAAATATACACACAATTTAAAAAACATTTACAAATGTTGTGTATAAAGTGTTAGGCATTCAGATAATCGTATTAAGAATCACCCTGTTTGAATAGAGTATAAATAAAAACTAACAAAGTTTACCTTCTTCGGCAGTGGAAACTCTTTTGGATTATAAAAAGACTGCAAATTTGAACAATATAACTAAACACGGATTATAAAAGAAAATTTGGTTTTTCAGATTATGGCATTAAGAGTCGCCCTGTCACAATATATGGCACAAAAATTTACTATTTTAGATATGCAAAAATATTTAATAGATACGATTTCTTTAAATATGAAACCTTTCTTGGGGATTTTTGAATTTTATTCATCGTCTTCTTAGACAGTGTGCAATTAATACTATAATTAATATGCACATATGAATTTTCACTTGAATAAATGACGACTTAAATTTCAGTAAATTCAACTAACATTGTCATTTGTTTTTTTACTGTTCAAAAAATGAACCACAATTGTAGTAATAATGAACTACTAGTGTAGTAAAAGATAAACAAAATTTTATTTGTTTAATGTTTTAAAATAAAAAAAAAACTACTGTATAAAATGAATGTAAAATCATAATACAGTAATTTGATGTGGTTAACTTTTTTAAATGAACTACAAATGTAGGCAAAAATTTAATTCTAAAAATTACTTTTTTCACTTAAAACTAAAGATACTGTATTACAACTCAAACAACTAAAAATATTTACAGCCGAAGTTCCCTGAGCGTACATACCGGCAATATAGATAAAGTATACTTCCAAAATGTGCAGTTCAGAGTCACCCTGTAAGAATAAAAACTTTTCCAAGAGCAGATTTTTTTAAAATAAGTCTTTTTGGTGCTTCCATATAGTTTGATAACATGTTATTAGAATCTGATGGCCAACAAATTTTTAAAGTTTCTAGGGTATTTTCAATATAAAAATAACGGATTTCGACCCATTCTAATACATCGTCATCGTTTGATTGCAATTTAAAATTTTTATTAAGTGTCAAGCATTGTTGTGTCATAATTGAGTTGGCGTTTTATGTTTCTGTTTATGGTGTGTCTTTTTAAATTGTACACATTTTCAGAACAATCACTATAAATAATAATATTAATGAATTAATGTTTTCTTGATGTTGTTATCAACAAGATTGTATTAATTGTGTACGGATGATGTCAGATTTGTATTAATTTGTTCAATTTAAAAATCACTTGCACTCTTTAAATTATATATGTATGATTTAAAATTTTTAACTAAATATTAAAATGAAGTGGGTATTAAGAGAAAATTTGCCAGAATTTAAACTCTTTATTGTCACCGGATATTATCATCAGGAATAAAGTACATAAACAGGATATGGAGAAGCTAATATTCTGGTTTAAATTTTAGGGATTTTTATTATAATCAGATAAGACCAAATATGGTAAAATCGATTGTATTTATAGCAAAAAAAATTCCAAAACTATTTACAAAAAGGTAAAAAATTACACTTTGAAAAAGAAATAGTAAAACAAATTTAAAAAAAGAATTTCAAGCGAATATAATCTAAAAAAGGAGATTTCAAAGCTTAAAAATCTAAAAACGCTCTTTGTAGCCATAAATATTATAAACTAAAATATGCAACAAAGAGAGAATTCCTTGGACTAGTTTTAATGAGAGAATTCCGTGAACGAGTTTAAAGGATTTTTTTTCACGAAACTAATGAAGTTTTCTTCAAAATGTGAATGAAAACTTTCTTAAACTGCATGAAAAATCTTCACAGTTTTAATGAAACCATTTTTAATGAAACTTTTTCTTTAGTCGTACGAAATTTTTAATAAATAATATGAAATTTGGCACTACATTTTATGAAAAACTGCACTAATTTAATGAAAAGTTTCAACGGACGAGTTCCAGCTACAATTCCTAGATATAATGCAAAAATTCATTGATCAGATAATTCTCTCAGTGTAATTTCAATAAAAATGAAAAAAAGGCCAATTTTTCTTCTATGGTTATAATATTTCGGTCGAGCTTTCTAAAGAACATTAATTTGATACTCATATAACATGTTTATTCAGAAAGAAATCGCATTAACGACCCTTCTAGTAAAAAGATCTTCTTTATAGTTCGTATTATTTTAAAGCGTCTCCTTAGAATAAAATATTTGTTATTTTGTTTGTGGTATAAATTATATTTTTAAATACTAAAATGTTGCTATTGTCTGCATTTAAAATATGGCAACCTTCAGTCTAACACTAAAAACCATAAAATAACTTACAGCAAAAACAAAAGACTTAAGTAACAAACTTGATTTGAAAAATAGTCATAGATTTGTTAAAAAAAGTATTATATTCATGTAAATAATCTCCAAAATTAATACATTATCTTATAGAAAACAAATATATTCCCATATTCATCATAACCAACATAATTTTTCTCAATACCAATGCACAGTGGGATAAATCACAAAAAATTTTAAAATAACTCGGCCATTTCTTACTTAGTGTTTTGATTGCAGTAGAATATGGAACATGTATAAGTGACCTAATATTGAGTTTAAGTTTTGATTTTGACCCTGGTCGCGGCAATATGGCTTCCCAAAGTTGGTTACTTTTAGCATAACAAATTTTGAGTGCTCGCCATTCTTTTCGCAGAGATATTACTATTTGAAAATGTGAAATTTGCAAGTTTGGTCCCACTCAGGTGCAGTGTTTTTCGAATAGCGGAATGAAATTGGGACCAGTTTTTTTTTAAATATTGGTTATTCAACTAAATAAATTAAAGCAATATATTGTTCCACTCAAAAACTACATTTGTTTCCCCAAAAAGCACCAACACCCATTTAGCTCCAGATAAATATATTCTTTTTGAACATATAAAGTGTGTATTCTTTTGAGAAAGCTCTATTTATATAAAAGCGAGCTGTGTTAACAAAAAATTTGATTTGTAAATACTATACCTACAGCCGCTTCTAAAGTTGCCACATTTTTGAGGCAAATATCAATTTTAACCTGTTAAAATTTGTGCACGCCTCCAATTAGGTAGCGGAAGCCGGTTGCAGATACTCCAATATTCAATCCCAACATTACAATGCCCGCTTTAAATGAAGACATGTCAGCAAAAAAGATAAAAAATCTAATTTTTGCATATTTTTATTTTATTTTTGGGAATTGTGGGAAAACTTTCAGAAAATCATAAATTAGTGACATTGTTGACTTAAAAGTCTATTTAAATCCAAAAAATCATTGGCTTATGTCTATTAATAAATATTTTATTGAATAGTGAAAATTTACATTTTAACAAAAACTGAAATTTTTACCTTCCAATTAGGATTACCCAAGTTTTTTTCTACCACGCGTGCTAAATGGGACTTTTTTAAAAACGTCGGAATCAAGAGGTATTTCATTTTCAACGATATCAAACACTGGTATGATGTGTTAATAACCCCTTAACAGGAAATTTTCAAAAGTTATCCCTTAAGCAAATATTTCTTTTAATGTCAACATCTAAACTTAAACTAAATATTACGTCACTTATCTCTGTTCCAAATTTCATTGAAATCGGACCAGTTAGTAAGAAATGGTCGAATTATTTCCAAAAATTTTGTGATGTATCCCACTGTGCAATATTTCCCATTGCACAGTTGATATTTTAAATAAATGTAACACCTCATATTTCTAACAACAATGTGAGGTCAATAAAAAACAAAATGTATATTTTAACCTCAACTTTATACAAAAGCCATTTACATTCCATATGATCCATTCCATCTTATACCACATATTGAAATATTTAACCCATTTTATAAAAAGCATAGATTCCGCGCGAATTTTGTGGCAAACTTGGTAGAAAGATACGTTGGTCTCCGAGTATTAGGAAATTGTATAGCCTAATACCGCTAATACCTAATATAATTAATTGAATTTACACTCACAATATTTGTACACTCACAATATTTTTTTAGTTAAAACTACTAAATATACACATTAAATTAATAGAAAATCAGTTTAAAAAAAGTACTACGTACTTTTGGTTTAAAACAATCGTATTTTTTAGTTTATTTTCAACTTTTAAAAATTTGTAAAAGCAATAGATTTTTTCGTTTATTTCAATACTCAATATAATAAAACTATTTTTTTTGTTTTAAATAGAAAATTTTAACTGACTATTTTTAACTAATACCGAAAATTCGTTTTTCGTTTATTTTGGTTATTGAATAACATACAGAGAGTTAAAAAATATATTTCTTTGGTAATTTAACTAGATATTCCATTGAAACAACTTTACAGAATAACGTTTTAAATAACTGTTAAACTTTTATGGAAAAGTTCTTTTGGGTGTACGTACTCACGTAAAGGGCTAACATTTTTTTAAAAATAATTTTTTATGCATTAACAAATATCTATGTAAAAACTGCACAAGAGTTGATTGATGTTTGCGCACTATTATTAAAATTTTTTAAAAATTTTGTAGTTTTTAGGACATTTTTTGAAAATTGTTATTTGTTCTAATCGCTCAAATTTATATGTTCCTTTTCAGGTTGAGAGAAAATTGCACATTTCTGAAAAGACAGAAAAATCTTGATTAGATCAGTATTTTTTTTTTTTCAAAGAGTACATGTTGAATGACAACTTTTTTTCTATTTCTAAAAGTTTTCTTATATGTCTTTATCGATATCAATAAATCGCGTTTATTACGCCGGTTTTCCTTATAAAGGGTCCACCAAATAACTTTTTTTTTTTTGAAAATGCTATAAAAAAAAACTACTGAATATTTTCTCAAATTTCTTTTTTTATTTGAAAGTACAATCCTTCCGGTAAATAATGGAAAATAATTTCATTCAAATGGCTGCCTCGGCTGGCCATGCAGTAGCCTACACGATCGGTCCAATTTTTAAGCACAATATCGATTGCGTGCAGCTGTATTTCCTCCTCTTCAATTTTTGTGAACAAAAATTCGTTCAGCATGGCCCGATAACGATCGCCATTGACTGTAACGGCCACTCCTTGCTCATTTTCGAAGAAAAATGGCCCAATTATGCCTCTGGACCAAAATCCGCACCAAACAGTGACTCGTTTTGGGTGTATCGGCACACATTCTGCAACATTACCATGATTTTCAAAGTAATGTCGCAATATTTCCCAGCGTTGTTCAAGCGTATACACAACCATATTCGTTCAGCAGAAGGATAAAACTAATTATCTGTCAAATCAGACATGAGCTACGAAATAAGCACTAGTTGAACGTTAGATGGCGGACCCTTTATTTTTAAATATTTTAAAAAGTGCTTTTAAAAAAAGCGAAAAATAGTCTTATTTAAAAGTCATTATATGACAGCCCTGGAATTGCAAATGTAAAATCTTATTTAACCAAGTTTGTTGACAATACTGCAAATTTTAATATGCATTTTACCGCGTTGTTATATCACCTTTCTATAAACAATTATATGCATTTAAAAATTAGTGTGCCTTTAAAGATACGTTGGTAAAAATAATGGGTTAATAACATGCTGTGCAGATTTTAAACAAGATTGAATTTTAAATAAATTATTAAAATTTTATTTATTATTTAATTTAAATATTTTATTTTCATTTTAAATATGGTCATAAATAACATCAGACCAATTTTTTTACTACACTCACAGAAATAAAGCTGTGAAAATAGCAGAAAAAGCTGCTAAAAATTAGGTAAAACAGATGTTGCAGAAAAAACTGCCAAATTTAGCAGATTTTTTGCTAAATATGCATAAAATGAGAACAGTAACAGTAAATATAAAACTGTTAACTTTACGACATTTTAGTTACATTCAAGTTGAATTTGAGTTAACTGAAAATAGCAAATTTACTCTGCTAATATAAGCAAATAATTTTACTAAATAGCTGCATAATGAAAACAGCAAACAAAAGCTGTAATATCAGCATCATTTTTGCTATATTTACCTAAAATTTAGTATAATATAGAAAATAACAGTATATTTTGCTGAAATCAATATAAATTTTTGATAAAAAATCGTAGATTTCTGATTTCAGAAGGGCAGATTTTTATTCGCATTAAAAAAAAGCAAACAAAATTTAAAATTGCACATTTCTACTAATATTTAGCAAATGTTTTTCTAATTTTTTAATTTAAATTTAGTACTTTTAATTAACGAAAACTTGGCTCAAATATAAATAAAAATTTGATTTAGATTCAACAGATTTATTTTTGCTATCCTTATTTTACTAATATTTTAAAAACAAATCTGCTAATTTCAGGAGTTTTTCTGGAATTAACCTTTTTTTTGTAGTTTTAGCAAAAAAAAGTGAAAATTTATATTTTAACAAAAACTGAAATTTTTACCTTCCAATTAGGATTACCCAAGTTTTTTTCTACCACGCGTGCTAAATTAGACTTTTTTAAAAGCGTCGGAATCAAGAGGTATTTCATTTTCAACGATATCAAACACTGGTATGATGTGTTAATAACTCCTTAACAGGAAATTTTCAAAAGTTATCCCTTAAGCAAATATTTCTTTTAATGTCTTTTTCACTTAATCAAGAATTTACTTAGTCAAAAAATTAATATTTCCAATTTCGTCCCGCTATTCGAAAAACAATAGACCTGAGTCGAAGCAAATTTGGAATTTCACATTTTTAAATGGGAATATTTTGAATTAACCTTTTTTTTGTAGTTTTAGCAAAAAAAAGTTTTTTTTTCCATCAGTGTAATAATAAAATTACATATTTAGTGTAATATTGTTAACTTTAGCAAAAATACAAATAAATAGAAACAAGATCAAATGTCTTTTATTTTGAACTAAAGTCATGATATCTCTGCATGATATGCTTATTTGTGAGAAAATATATTTACAATATATTAAGATTTGCTACATATAGGGGAAGCTGGGGTAATTTTGGACTTTTTAGTTTTTCCTGTACGAATGTATTTTCAGAATTTCTAACTAATTCGACTTGTTTCTTAATAACACTGTACAACACAAACAAAAACTACAAGGTCCTACCTATAAATTTTGATAGAAGAGACAAAACAAACAGACACGTTTATCGGCGTTTTGAAAGTTTACATCTGGGTTTCATTTTAGGGGGAGGTAAAGTTTCCACCAGATGCAAATTTTGTATTGTCAATCGGCATAGAAAATCGAGTAAAGCTTACCTTTAAAGTATAAAGTGTGTTCTCAAATTTATATAAAATATTACGGAGAACATTTTTGTAGAATATGTTAACCCTCTAACTCCTCAAAGTAAGGGTATTTTTTTGTCGTTCTTTTAAAAAAGAGAAAAAACACCATTAAAACAGGGATTTAAGTGATTAAAATGTTCCCCAAAAATATTCGGCGTGAAGTTTTACTATAAGTCCCTGAAGAAGAAGCTACACAACTAACCCCTCTTTAGAATGGAAATATCAAAAGACTAAACAAAAATAGAAGCAGGTGCTTTTTATGAGCTAGAAAAAAAAACTAGTCCCAAATTACCCCACCTTCCCCTACATATAAAATAATGTATGTTTTTTGAAATTGTATACAAAACAAGTCTAAACTTGCCTATAGATTTAAATTGGTAATAAAAATGATTCGATTTCTGGCTCAAGTGATTTAGGTCAATTGACAATTGTCAAAGTTGCAGTTAGTAATTTTGTTTTAAATCATGCAAATAAAATTATAGTAATAAAATTTTACTTTGTATGTTAAATAAAAAAAAAGTGAGTAAAACAATTAATAACAAAAATTTAAATTTTACTATAAGGAGTTTGGGGTAATGTGGTAATAATAGTTAAGTGGTAAATTTTATTTTTTCATAAAAATGCACACGCTGAAAACAACTGGTGTGCTTTTATAAAAGCCTTTCCTTGCAAAATTTCCTTACTGAAGAAATGATAGCAAAATAAAGGGGAAAATGCTTGGGTTATATGCTAAACTGCGTAATTTCTGTGGTCAAAAGTCATAACAGCCTAAGTCAGTTTTAAAAAAATTTTCCAGGGAGCGGTTTTAAGTTTCAAATCCTTGCTGAAAATCAGGAGTGGGTTTTTTTTTGAATAACTTTCTTACAGATTCTAGGGAAACATATTATTTTACTTACTTTAAAAAAAAGGGTTGTTGTTTATGTATGTAATCAAAACATATAACGGGAAATACACTTATGCTCTTATGACTTGTTGAACCAAAAAAGTCAAACAGTTATAGTGGTTTAGGCTATTATTCCACGCGAAATAAAAACTACTCAATTTAGGTTTATCAAAAATCGATGTTGTAATCCGCAATAACAGCTTAACTCAAGTTAGGAAAAAAAATATTTTACTTATTTTGCGTAATAACGACTTAAGTTAATTTAGGCAATAATGAAAAAATAATGTTTATATTTATTGTAATCTTAAATTGAGTTAGGCGGCTATGCCTAACTAATAAAGTAGAATAAGAAAACTTAACTTGAACAATTATGAGTTAAGCTATTATGTAACTTAAGCCATTAGGTTTTTGAGGGTTAAAGCCGTTCTAGAAAAGACACAAACATGAAAAATTTACAGCAAATAAAATTAGCCTAACTCGAGTTGGGCCATTATTGTTTGTGCCCACTGGTTTATTCAAGTTTATGCTATGTAAACTTTAGATTGATGAAATTTGGAAAATAAAATAGGCTACAAGTATATTTTTTATAAATTACAAAAAACACTTAGAATTTAGTTTGCCATACACAAATTACTGAGGCACTATTTATTAGATATGTCAATATCTAACATAACAGAATAATGAAGGAGAAGTTTCTTAAGCTTTTTATTTCTGATGCATTTTAATTAAATAAAAATTTTATATAAAATTGGCGGTGAAAAACGAAAAATTATAAAGAATATAAGTAATATCTACTATAGTATATAAATATAATATTCTAACTTTTGGTTGTATTCCCAGTGTAGAAACGGCAATGACATGTCATTACTTTTCTCACTAATAGTAATGACACTAGCTTACTCTCTGCATTATTTCAACACAAGTAATAAGTACTTACTAGCAACGAGTTACTTTTCCCATTATTGCAATACAAAAAAATAATGCGTTACATGTAAGTACTTACTTTTATCATTGCTTTAAACATAAAGTAATGATCTAAACATTATTTGAAAATATATTTTTAGACTCATTATTCTTTTATTTCTACTAAGTACATATATAACTACTTATTTTTCCTTTTTTTGCAAGCTGGATTGAAATGATATTTTGTGCAAGCAAGTCATTTATGTTTTTAAACTATCAAGTATAACATGTCCAGATAGCTCAGATGGTAGAGCGGTTGACTGACAAATTGGATGCCCGGGTTCAAATCCCGTGTGGGGACATTTTATTAAAAAAATTTAAAAAAACAAATATTTTTGTATTAATTTATTTTTTTTTAATTTAGACTCATTATTTTTGTTTATACTGGTAAGAATATAGGTAACAATATATTTTGATTATTACCCATATAAAAGTAATGAGATTTTTAATTCCATTTGAAAGTACTTGCCATTACCAAATGTGTCCTTATATAACCACTTATATGTTAATGCTTTTCTACATTTCTACATTTGAAAGTACTTGCCATTACCAAGTATGTACTTATATAACCACTTATATGTAAATGCTTTTCTACATTGTGTTGTTTTATTTTTCAGGCACAATATGTTGGATTTATTGCTACACAGACTTTGGAAACTTCTTAAAATGTTGGACATCGTTAACACACCATGGTCAATTATATCTTGTTATTTATATTAGTTTTTAAGTAAAAGTTTGACATAATTTTTATTAAAAATAAAAATTATGTTTATGTTTTTCTATCTTTTATTTCTGCAATGGAAATGAAAATTATTCAAGTTCGAGTCCATACTCTAGATTTCTTTATTAGGATATTGTCCTAACAAATAATCTATAGAGTTTTTGTTTTCGAAATTTATTAATTGAGCACTTTCAGAAATGTGTTGGTCAATCTATTTAGAGAATTTTCTAGGTTCCCATCTTCAGAACACGTTTATAAAGAAGTGACAATCCCATGCAAACATCAAACATTCATATAACCACTAAATGAGAACTAATAAATGAGCTCGAAGTTAAAGACTATCACCATTGATCAAAAATAAATTGAAAACTTGTTCGTTATGTCCGAGCTCTACTTTGCACGCTTTTTGTTTTTATTCTCCTTTTTATTTTTACACTTCTTTTGTTTTATTTAAAAACAAGATGTGAAGGGGAAGTAAACTAGAGCGTACTTTGTCTTTTTTACAAGTTTCATATAATTTTTATTAAAAAGTATATTTATTTAAAAATGTGTTATTTGTTGACAAATAATTTATTAATTTTCATAAAAATATTATTTGCAATATAATAGAGTATTTTATATTTACAAATATATACATTTAATAAAAACTAGCAATTATTTCAGCTTATTTTCTCAAAAAAAAACCGTGCCACAAAATGGACCAAATTTAATATGCTCGAAAAGCGACTAACAAGGGAGGTTATACCTACCTGAACCATCAGCTTTTAATGAACTTAGGATAATTTGTTGAGGAGTAAAAAAAAAAAAACAAAGGCGCGTACTTCTTTTTAGCTGCTCAATCTCACTTTCAAGGATTAAAACTTATGGTGAAAAATTTATATGTTCTTGTATGAAAACATGGCTGAAATTGGCGAAAATTAGATTTGTAAAAGTAGGCAAGGAATCAAAAATATTGATACTCATATTGCCTATACACTGCGTTGCATAACTATAATTACAAATTATTTTTGCTATTTTTCTAACATTACAAGCATTTTTTTTTAAATTATAACTGTTTTTAAGTGTCTGATAACTGATTTCTTGTTGGGTAAAATTTAAGAGATTACTTAATTGATTTAAGAGAAACATTGTGTAGTAATATTTTCTTAGTGTTTCATAACTATTACATGTAAATTTTAACAGAGAAGAATAGAAAATTTAAAAGTTATTATTGTTTTTATGCCAATTTTTAAATGAATTTGCAATAAAATCACGGTTGATTCACAACTAAATTATTTGCAATGTCGCTTTTTAAAAATTAATAAAGATCTGACCATCAATTATATATATTTCGGGCATGCTGATTTCAACGGTGTTATTATTTATTTTTTGATTAATGTTGAAGATTTCGAGAAAAAATTTTGTAAAGTTTGGGTGTTTTGCATTTTGTTTCTTGCATTTAAAAGTTTTCGAAAGTAATCAATCTGCTTTGGTTTTGATTGAATTAAATAACAAGACCTGTGCTCATATTTATGGCAAATATTTAATGCACAAAACTTTATATTTAAGCCACTGTGTCACATTTTATGTAATTTTTTAATTTTTTTCTTACAGTTGTAGCGAATATGAACGCTTAATGAACAATTGACCTGAATAAGTGCTAGTTCTTTAAAAGTGGACAATTAAACTGCCAACGCCAATTTTAGCTGCAAAATAAATTTGGGCTTATTTAACAAAGAATTTGAGCTCTGACTTAACTAAAAACTTTCATTGTTGAATTTGGGGATTATTGAAGATATTTTTTGTTATTCGTGATATCTATACAAAGTGTATGGCAAGCCTGGTAAATATGGGAAAATTAAATACAAACTTTTAACTCTACAACTTTGTTCTACCTTTAATCGAATTAGGAATTTTTGTACATATTTCATGACTTGTTTCGGGATAGCGAAATAAAAAAAATATCTGCAAGTCAGTATACATCTAGTCTAGAATAAAGAATAAATCTATATATATAAAACAGGATGTGTGTATGTATGTAACGTATGGACTCCAAAACGGCTGGGCCGATTTAATGAAATTTTCAGGGAATCTTCAGAATATTCAGGCGGGTGACACTGTGAAGTCTGTGGGCGAAGGGGCGTTGAAAAATCCAATTTTCATATTGTACCACCAATGACATATACATATATTGATTTTTTTTTACTTTTTTTATTTTATTTTTTTTTGAAAGCCGTTGTCATTTTTTTCAAAACGAGATATCAAACTCTTTAATCGGTTATGTAGTTTCGAAGATATTTACAAAAAACCTATGTTAATCTTCAAGCTATGTTACACGAACACAACAGCCTCATCCGTCTATTCAAAGCAGCCCTAGACCAGATGCCGACAGATGATTATACGGTTGTGATAAGAGCTGATCAGACACCGGCTGGTGAGCATGAGCGGCGCTTCAATGCACCGGTGATAGGTGACGTCGCAGTTGTTATGGCAGTTGTTTTCAGCTAATCATTTTATATGCTTCAGCAAATAAAGGCGATAGAAGGACAAAGAGGCGTTGGGCTTCCCACGAAATTACAAATTTTAAAATGATTTACTAATGTGAATTTATTTTTTTAATTATTTATTTGCGTAAAAACATTTCTTGATTTAAAGAATTAATTACAATTAAAATTTGAAGGCAAAACAACGTTTGCCGGGTCAGCTAGTAAATAAATAAATATTCAGGTTTAAACTGAAGTAAAGTAATAAACCAAATAAGAATTATTGAAATTAATTCAAAATATTTATTGCTAATACATAAAACATTTACAAAAGACCACTACATTCATAAATATTACAAAAAACAACAACAATATGTTGATGTTATCTTGTTGTGCATTTTTGGTGATGCTTTTCGATTTGTTTCAGGATAACAAAAAAAAAAACTATCTGGCAAGCCTGCATACATTGTGCACACGCTTGTGGTACATACGTATAAGCATATACCAACTAGACCGGATACGAAAATTTAAAGTCTGGCAGAACTGACAATTTTCTCAAAAATATTGTCGATGGCAACTCTTCAAAATAAAGTGTTAGAATAAAACAAATATATACAAAATACAGTGTCTACAATAAAGTTATATGAAAAAAACTATAGTTTCTATAAACTATTTTGGCACCTGTCACTTGTGTTGGGTCTGTTTAGTCTGTGATATAAGCATTGAATAGAAGCATTCATCACTGCTTCTATATATAGAATAATTTATGAATTAGCTTAAACATTTTTAGAAGGTTCCCACATTGTCACTTACAACTCATGAACACTTTAACCGATTTGGCACATTTTCAATACCGAAATGCTCATGATATCAGCAAACAATTTGACCGAACACTAGCAACCCCGATTTTGTATTGGCGAAGTACTTGCAGTTTCACCAGCCGTTCAACAGAATTGGGAGTTTTGTGGAATATAGCGGATATATTCCACAAAATTCCCAATAATGCAGCATTTGAAAAGTAAATTATACGTGAGATTCAGTAGTAGTAGAATATTGTGGAATAAAGCATTTTGAAAACAGTTTTAAAAATCGAAATAAACAGTTTTATGCTCTGCTGTAAAGTTCTGTTTTTCACGAGAGAGAATATTTAATATAAGTCCGCGATATACAGTTTATGGGGCCCAGAAACTGTCCCAGAAACTGACAAACTGATATATACTCTCCTGCACAATTGGATGGAGGGTATAAAAAATTAATATTAATTTATTTTTTTTGGAATTTTTTTTATAAAATTATGTCCTTTTTAAAAATCGGTAGAATTTTCAAAGTCTGGTTTTCGAAAATTTTTGAAAAAAAAAATTACATTAGAAATCAACATTTTTTTCGAAGTTTTTAAAAAAAAACAACATATTTTAGATAAAACTTTTAATAATGCTTTTAATAGTCGTATCAAGTGCATTATTTAATCATTTCCCTTTTTTGCTTTCATTTCTACTTCAAATTGTTCTTTTTGAAAATTGTATTCTGTCATGCAGTTTTTGCTCTTTTTAAATCTTAACTTTTTTCGTTTACATTCAACACAAGCAATTATAACAAGATCTTTAACACGATTATTTTTTTGTAAAACAAAAAATCTAAAAAAAAGAAAATATTTCCTCATTGTTGATGATGTCCGCTTGTAAACAGAAGTTTAAGACGTTCTTCTGCAAACAACCATAAACTACCGTTAAACACCTTTCTCTTTAAGTTGTTTCTTTTTCTAAGTTAAGCTTTTTATGTGATTTTGGGTTTACGTACAAAAAGGTCAAGTTTATAACATAATTTAATTAAAGCTTACTAACTATTATTCAAGTTTTAATCTCTTTAAAGTAAGAAAGAAAGAAAAAAGTAATACTTTATGGCTTAAAGCCATCTAATATTTTAGAATTTTGTTATTAAAACATTTTCGATGATGTCAAAAAAAAAATGTTCCATATAATAAATCTTAAATATTTTCTTGCTGCTGGTGGCTGTTTCTTGTAGACATTATTTGCTACTGAAGCTAGCTTGCGTATGTTCAGACAGGTAAATACCTTTTAAATTTTTTTCTAATTTCTTTTTTTTACTACATAAAGTCTTTGGTATAAATAGTAATTTGTTTACATGTATCAAAATCATGTTTTGGTTTTTTGTTTAAATTTAATTCTTAAACTGTTAAAAAAAAATGTATAACCTTAACATCTGCATTTCATAATTTCAAAGATTTGTTTATTGTGAAAATAACACTCGTTTCTTTTCATTAATATTTTATGTTTGCTGCTAGGAATTTTTTTGTTTGGTAATAATGTCTAAGATGAGAAGACAAAAATTTATGTTTTTACATTAAAGTAATGTCTAAAATGCTTTTTTTATTATTTAAGGCTTAGGAAAGGAATTTAATGAATTTTTGGAAAAAGATGGGACTAATGAATTGAGTGGACTGATTAAGTGATGATTTATTTACCATTACATTCATATGCATTTTTTAGTTAATGGTAATTATTTTCGGATTTGCTTTAATTGATTAAATTTTGTTAAAAGAGAAAGAAAGGCTGAGATCGAAAATGGAAAATGCTAACTTAGTAAGGCTAATTACAGTAGATTTGCAAATTACATTATACAAGTTATGTTCCCGTTCCATTACAGTTCGTTCCCTGTATTAAATGTTCCAACTCCACTCCCCATTCTTTTTCATTCCGTTCTGCATGATAAGTGTTACAATTCCACGCGTTCCTCGTTTCATTCCATATCAATTCGGTTAGGCACAATGTTCCAATTCCAACATTCCATGACCTCCTTGTAACGAGTAATCTGTACATGCTGCATTACTTTAAAATATAAATTTAAAGGATTTCCAAGTTTGATATAATTTTTGTAAAAATGAAATTTATTTCATTTTGAATTGTCAGGTTTAAGATCATAATTAAATGTTACTATTACAAATAGAAAACATTAATTGTTAATAAATGCAAGAGAATATGAAAAAAATCTTGTGGGGATCAGCGCTAGAGGGAGTGCCGAACTTTCGACCGAAGCGACTAGGTCATCTTCAGCCTCATTCTAATCCAACACGCACAAGAAACTTAAGTTTTGATCAGGTATATCGCTCATGAGAGAATAATTCCACTCACGTGCAATCACTCACAAAAATATTTTTTCCACTCACACGCACACAAGCGCACGTGATTAAATTTGGATTTTACTCACACTCAAAATCTTAACGGAAAAAACGAAAACGTTAAAATTAAGGAAAATTGTGAATGTTTATCTCAAAATTCTTCTAAATAAGCATTTTTCCCATATTTTGATGTTTTAAAGACCCAACAATATTAAATCGGTGAAAAATTAAATAAAAATGTTTATTAAAACAAATTTGCCAAAATTCTACTCACGCACAGCCACTTACTCAAAAATGACGCACACTCATTAAAGAATAATGTGTTGCTACTCACATTCACTGACGTTCACGTGAGTAAAATTAGGTTTCGCTCACAGGCACGCGTGATTCACGTAAATCACACAATAGTCTGCTCAAAAAATCTTTCATTTAATGTATACAGTGTCTTGGATGAAAAATAGGTCTTGAAGAAACTAAAAAGTAAAACAATTTTAAAAATAGTGCAGCTCATTCATTGACGGATATCACAAAACACGAAATATTTCGGAAATATTCTTAGAAAATGCCAAGATTATTTTCAGGGGGCCAGTAAAAGTTTTTTCTGAAACTACCCACCTTACTGGCCTTGTCCTCTAATTTCAAAAGAAAGAAATCAGGTTTATTGCTTTTTAAAATTGTTGTATGTAAAAAATTACTTTAAACTTTAAAGTAATTTTGCGGAAAAACTGTACCATAGATCAAAAAATAAAGTACGCCATTGAAATCAGCATACCCGGAATAAATAAAGTTGATGGTCAGAAGCTTATTTGTTTTTTTAATGTCAGGCAGTGTAAGTGGTGAACAGTAATACGTAACTAATATTATTACACTCAACAAAAAAAAAATGTTTGTAAAAAATATTTGAAAAACTGTTTTCAATCTCACTTTACTATTACACTGTGTGTAATTTTTTTAAGTCATGTCAAAATAACCATATACGGACACCACTACGTGATAAAAGACTAAAAAAAAAGACCCGTGTCTCCCAATTTTTCCCAAAGTCATCTCCTTTTTTGTTTATGGGCCGCCAAAGATTTGTGGCGTCGGTATCATTTTCGCAAAAAAGTGATAATTTTCTCAGGCTCATATCTTGCAAACCGTTCAGAATTTCGAATTGTAGCTCTTGTCATAAAGAACAAAAATTGCGAACATATAAATCAAAAAACTTCACCTTCCAGATCAAAATCGCAAAAAACTTAAAAAAATTCGATTTTTTTTTACCTTTTTTCCCGTGTTCAGGTCCATAGGTAGCAAACCGTTCAAAATTCAAGGAAACAATCAACTACAAAAATTTACCTAAGATCTCAACAAACAAATTTCTAGAACATATAGGGTTATTTTTTTCGTGTTGCACTGTATTATTGTACGAAGTTTTAGTATAAAGTTATTTTTTAGTAAAATTTTTTGCTATTCTTATTATACGAATTACTATTTTTTTTTCTAATTTTTGTTGCTAATGTAACTAATTTAATTTTACTAACTTTTGCAATCCGATTAGCAAAAAAATTTTTAAATACATTTTATTTTTAAGCTAAAGTTATTTGATAGCGAAAAGACTTGAATTTTTTTTATGCACATTAATATTAACTACACTCAGGGAAAAAAAGTTTCATTATATTGATAAAAATATTTCATAAATTGATTGTCATGCATTATTCATTATAATTATAAAGTTTTCATGAATACGACGAAGAGTTACATACAAAGAAAAAAAATGTTTTATATATATTCATAATTTCATAAAAAAGTTTCATAAATTTTATGAAAATAATTTTATTCATGGTAAATTAATTTTATGTACTATTGATAAGATTAGAGCAAAATATATTTTTTTATTTTAGCATATAACATGTACAAAACGAAATATACACCATTGGAAAGGTATCAATATCAATCGAAATTCCGAATATTAATTTAAATTTAGAAACATCGATTAAAATTCTGATTTTCTAGTAATATTATATTATTATTACTAATATTTAGAAAACATTTTTGCTGATTTCAAACATTTTTATTTTAATTTTGCAAAAATTATTACTTGTGACATAGAGGGAGAGAGAGAGAGAGAGAGAACATTAGTACGTGAGCAAAAAAATATTACTTGAGCCAGAGTAAAACTAATTTTTTTTTATATCAATAGAACATTTTTGGTCCTCAAAGTTTAGGAACTTCATGATGCTTGTTAGGAAAAGACCCCAGCCACATATTTGATTACTAAGAAGACAATAATGGAGCAAAATTGATGATTAATAAGTTTTTTGTTAAAGCTTTGCATATTCTGGATGCTCTTGCTTTTCTAAAACTTCGGGTTCTGATGAGATCTTTAGCCAGATCGAAATACATGTATAAACCTAGCTAATATATTTAATTTACTTAATTTTTGTAAATATACGGAGGTTGAAAACGCGTTATAAATTAATAAACATGATCAAAAAATAGTTTCGATGTATATAAAAACAAAGAAAACTATAAATACTTTTATATTTCCTCGAAAAAATAAAAATCCGAATTTTTAAAAGCACAGTATTTTATGAAAGACTTAACCACAAGGATCAATATGGTATACTTGAATCAATTCTCCGACATTTGCCTATATAATCTTTTATTTTTTCAACAATTAAAAAATAACTGTTATTTTCGGTGCTTGGTTATAAATAAACACTTTAATAGATCAAAAAAAGTTACATCTCAGATACAAAATCGGATCTTATTTGATATAGATTGATATTTATTCTTATCCAAGTTTATTTCAAAATTGGGGGTATCCAAAAATATTTAATTCAAGATCCTAATGGATCCCAAAATATCACGGGGTATGTATTTACATCTACTTGGATATAATAAGATCCAACAAGATAAGTAATTTTTGGTTAATTGAATGAGATATTTTTAGATTAAGTTTGATTTATTTGTACCCCAAGACATACATATAGACATACATTTTAATAAAATTATGAACACATTTAACGAAAAATTATTTTGACATCTGCGCATATATAAGTACATATATGGGTTTATATATTACGATATATAATTATGGCATGGAAAATATTAATGATGTTGGACTATATGTAAAGCTATCTCAAACTAAATAGTTAATCGTAATTTCATGTATAAATATATCCTATATAACACACTAAAATATTTTTTATGAGACAGCCTATATTAATATATCTTAAACTTTATGTCACCATATACGATTACATATTCTGTTATGTATGAGAATGTATTATTATATATGACAATATATCTATCATATCTTATTATGCTTATCTTATATGCTTAACATCTTATTTTTTTTATAAATATTAATATTTAACAATATATCGTGATATATGTAAATATATGGATATGCATGACACCCATATACAATCATATATTATAATAACATAATTTTATTACTCGAGCATTTTATATTTTTTTAATAAACAATGCATTAAAACCCAGAAAAATGTGTGCTTAACTTCGAAAGTTTTTAATAAAGTGATAACGGAAATTAAATTTGATGACAGTTGACAGAGTTGACATTTTTAAGCGATAACACGAAAAAAAAGAAAAAAAAATTCGTTCAATCAATAAATAAACACCAAAATTAAAAATCATGTATTTGAACTACTTATCGTATGAGTAACATACAAATGCAAGTTAAAATTACTCATACGTTAAGTCAGTTCGACTTGCAAGTGTTGAAACATATTGCTCCATATCACATAATTTGCTATAATTTTAAAATTTATCAGTGGATTTTCTTGAACTACATCTCATTTTAGGCTATTTAATATTTTTTTTGAGTATTATATCTTTTATGTAGGTCGTTATTTGTAGCTGTTCTTTTATTTTCAACAAAAGTTTTAATAAATAACGGGGTTTTCAATAAGGACTTGACAACTTTCTTTTTAAATAAAACGCAAAAAATTTGAGATATTTCCAAAACTTTATTATTGACTTGAACTACAATCAAAACATTTATGAATAGAACTCGACTTCGTTCATATGGCCACCGCGGGCACGTCGGAAGCGGTAGATTCGTTGGACCCAATTTTCGATGACTCGGTTACACATTTCGTCCGTAACGGCCGCTATTTCGCGTTCAATGTTGGCTCTGAGTTCTTCCAACGTCGTCGATTTGTTGGCATAGACCAATGATTTGACGTAGCCCCAAAGAAAAAAGTCTATAGGCGTTAAATGGCACGAACGAGGCGGCCAATTGACTAGTCCATTTCTTGAGATAACAAGCTTACCAAACTTACTCTTCAATAAATCGATTGTAATGTGTGCTGTGTGACTTGTGGCACCGTCCTGTTGAAACCACATGTCGTCCAAGTCCATGTTTTCCAATTCGGGCCATTCACAGTAACGCGACGATCGTTATTTTCGACGAAAAAATATGACTAAATGACGCCGCCGGCATGCAAACCGCACCAAACAGTTATTTTTTGTGGATGTAGTGGTGATTCATAAAGCACATGTGGATTTTCACCAAACCAATAACGCATATTTTGCTTATTGACGAACCCATTGATCCAAAAATGAGCTTCTAGAATAACGACCGAAAATTAGAGTTAACGCTCTTCAAGTTGCGGCCACCGACTCCGAATTGCGGTAGTACATTTTTACAATTTGCATACGTTGTTCGTTCGTGTACTTTGCCATGATGAAAATGTTGAGTTTACTGAAGAAAAGGAAAGTAATAGTTAGATGATCAGTGAAATAGTGCGTTCACAAATTAAATTCAAAGTTGTCAAGTACCTATTGGAAAACCCTTTATTATCATTGCAGTGATGGGTGCAAAATCAGTTAAAATATTAATTGATTTGAGTTTGAATTTTAACGTCTTTTACAGACAATTGCAATTAATACTATAATTAATATGCAATTTTATTTAATTTATTTGTGAAAGGCGTGGTAGAGAGGAATGATTGTATTTTCTAAAAATCATAGCTACATTGTAAATTCTAAATTTTTTCTGAATCAGACTGCGCAGTTTCTGGTATTGAACCTTCGTCAGTGACCCTGTTTTTTTGAATAATGTAATATTTGTTATGTTTTTATTTGTTCGATTGCGTCTATATGAAATTTTTCTGTACAATCACTGACCGTGGTATAGATAAACTGATTTCTAATGCCACATGCACTCGCACTACACGTTAGACAGAGCGCTTTAGCGCACTGAGCTATCGTCAGGTCGAGTTTTGTTGTGATTAAAACTAGTTTTATTCAATACACGGTGTTTTTGTTCTTGCATACATAATCTCAGAAGTACAACTCCAACAACACAACAGTTCTATTTTTAGAAACTTACCTCACTCTAATGTCCACTCTTTTCCCATATGTTGTAAGTGATGCCATATCTATGATATATTCTTTGTAAAGGGTCCGCCATCTAACGTTTTTTTTCAACTAGTGCTTATTTCGTGAATGGTAACACTTAGCTCATGTCTGATTTGACAGATAATTAGTTTTATCCTTCCGCTTAACGAATATTGTTGTGTATACGCTTGAACAACGCTGGGAAATATTGCGACATTACTTTGAAAATCATGGTAATGTTGCAGAATGTGTGCCGATACACCCAAAACGAGTCACTGTTTGGTGCGGATTTTGGTCCAGAGGCATAATTGGGCCATTTTTCTTCGAAAATGAGCAAGGAGTGGCCGTTACAGTCAATGGCGATCGTTATCGGGCCATGTTGAACGAATTTTGTTCACAAAAATTGAAGAGGAGGAAATACAGCTGCACGCAATCGATATTGTGCTTAAAAATTGGACCGATCGTGTAGGCTACTGCATGGCCAGCCGAGGCAGCCATTTGAATAAAATTATTTTCCATTATTAACCGGAAGGATTGTACTTTCAAATAAAAAAAGAAATTTGAGAAAATGTTCAGTAGTTTTTTTTATAGCATTTTCAAAAAAAAAAAGTTATTTGGCGGACCCTTTATATTCGATAGATGGCGCTTACGTAGTTAGGGAAGAATTGCCAGAGAGCAAAGGTTGATTTTTGTTTTTGTTTGAGTTTGAATTTTAAGATTTCAAATTAATTGATTCAATACATTTTTTTATTGAAACCTGTTTTTACTTTTTTAATACAAATTATTATATTTTAATAGTTTTTAAGTTTTAATTTATTTTTTACTGCACCAAAAGTAATCGCTGTTTTCTATTAAAGTTTTCATTGCCAGTAAATTTAAGAGTTTTTTTATTTAATTCTGTTAAAACAAAGATTTTACGCATTTTTATGCCCCTTCTACACATTTATTCACATGTCAACTGCTTTTGAATGTTCTTTCCTTCTCTTTTTCATTCAAAGACTTCTAATTAAGTTTACATGGTTGCATCTATTAAAAAACGATAAAAATCACAGTAAAATTTAATTTTTACTTTAAAGGTTTATTTGTGTGTGTGTGTGTGTGTGTGTATTTATACGGATTGAAATGGTACAATGAATGGCATGTCATTGTATCCTGTTCTTGAGCGGCAGTAGCAGTAGGCGCTGTTTGGCAACTACATATTTCTGTTTGTTGCAACATTTCATTCACATGTCTCTTTAATTATCTTCAAAGATGGTATTCATTAAATATTCAAAAATGTTCCTATGTCCGACTGTCTGTTTGATTGGCTGGTTTTGTTTTTTTTTCTTTGGCAGGTGTTAATTAAACAAATGAATGTTTAATTAAAATTTTGTACAAAGAAAAAAGTTAAGCTTTGTGTTACTTTTCGCTATAGAAATTATTGTAATTATAATTTTTAATATTCCCTAAGAAATTGGTAGGGCTTTTTAACATAGAAATCATTATTGGGTGGTCATATTTAATCTTTGCAGTTTTACTGCATTAAAAAAAAAAAAGGTGCATAAGTGAGCTTAACTTCCTTTTCAATGTCAGTTGTTGGTATTGTGTAATTCCCATAATTACGAGAATTTAAAAGCTGTTTAAGATTCTTTTTAGATTCCATGTAAAGTTAACATTGAAGTTAAAAAAAGTAAAGAATGAATATAAAATTTTTATTAAAGCTAAATATATTCAAGAGATAAAACGGATGGAGGTCGACTAAAAACATTCAAAAGAGCTTAAATTATTTACTTTAAAGTGCGCCCCGGTAGGCCAGTTGGTAGCGTGCTGGCTTATCAGTACGGGGGTTGTGGGTTCGATTCCCACCAGAGGCACTGATCTGTTTTCCCTACAACGAGCCGAAGGTGATAGTAGCTAGTGCTCGGTTAGGGTAATAGTATATAATTTGTAATTATATGATTATTAATTAATAAAAAAAATAAAAATATTTACTTTAAAACTACACTGATAGAATTTTCTTTCATAGTATTAATGAAACGATTTCATTAAAATCGATTCATTGGTTTAATGAAACATTTCATTAACTGAATGAAAACTCATTAATATTGGTATCTTTTCATTAACTTATTTTATGATTTTTTCATAATTTCATTAAAAAAATCATTAAATCAATGAAAAACTTTCAAACTTTTTAATAAAAATGTTGACTTGTAAAAAGAAAAAAAAAAATTTTTTTTTGTTTGTACTATCATTTTGAAAAAAAAAACTGAAAAATTTCTTTTAAACAGAATTAACCAAAACTTTGATATAAATAAATTTTTTTTATTAAATTTGCCTAGAGCTAACAGTTTTTGACGAATTTGAATAGTTGGTCATTAAATTCCAGGGAACAGATTCCGTAAGACAAACTATATAGTTTTGTTCAAAACGAGACCTAAATTGTTATCGTTTTGACGATGTTACACAAAAACGTTATGCTGAACGATAATAAATTTTTGTTTTTTAACAACATTGTTAACAATATTTAACATTTTTATCTGAATTCCAAGCCAGATCGATAAAAAAATTACATATTTTGTACCGACATATAAGAAAATATGTCATCTTTTAACACAAATTATAAGAAATGTACAGAAAGATTGAATGTAAAGAAAAACAGAAATAATGTAAAATTGTTTTTTTAGTTCAGCTTTTAATATTGTAATGCCTGTTAATTATATTAAAACGATTTTTTCAATCATTGAAGTTCTTAATATACATAATTTAAAAAAGGTACAATATTTTAAATATTTTCTTTTTATTGGATAAAAAAATTTTTATTTTCAAAATTTGTAATTTTCGATCTAAAATCTAATCAGCTACTTTTCAAGTTTTATCTTTTTCGAATTCGTCAAAAATTATGAGCTTTAGCAAATTTGTTGAGAAACAATAGAATTTTTGCCCACTGTGCTACATTGGTGGGTGTTCCTGGGAAAACCTTTCTTGTAAGATTTCTTTTTCACATGTCATCCTATTCCAAGTAACGAAAATTTGCTGAATCTGGCTGAGTTTAATAAAAATCTGCCATCGCTTTTGCAGAACATCCTGTGATGTTTACTTTCGAATTTTTTTTATAAAAATATTTTATAGATCCTGTAAACCCCAGACCAGTTATAAATAATATCAACGAATGATAATTTCTCAATAGCCACCAAATTAATGCTATGCTAAAATAATCATAAAAGTACAAATTATTAAATATCAACGAAAATATTTCATACAAACTATGAATTTTATTCATTAAACACATCAAACTTTCATAACGATTAGGCTAGGATTAATAAAAAAAGTTTCATATACTTTATGAAATTTTCATTGGGTCAATGAAACCATTCATTAAAACTGATTTAATGAAACACCTTTCATTGACTCAATGAAACGTTTCTTTTGGGGACTTTTTTATGAAAAAATTCATTGGATTAATGAAGGAATTTATTAATACTACGCACAAATTTCTATCAGTGTAACTGCCAAAAATAAAAATTATTCTTATTAAAAACCACAAAGAAATGTTCGTTATGTTGGTTGTTCGATAAAATTTGTATTTTGCCGTGATGTTGCATGAAAATGGAAAACTGTCAACTATCATTAAGTTTAATTTCCGGCATTTCTATATTGAAAAAAGTTTCGACTTGAATGAAAACGTTCCTTCTGGTTTTATTGTGTCGTTTCAAAAACACACAACATAAAGTGTAATTTTTCGTTAACATAAAAACCCAGTGTGGAAAAGCATTACCATATAAGTGGTAATTTAAATATTTGATGTATTTACGTCAACATATTTAGGGAATTCACATGGTGCCTTAATGTCATAAATCGTAAAATCATATGCAAAAAAAAAAATAGTACATATGTAAGCAGCATGTTGTATTTTCTAGTTCTTAAGTACTAAAAACGTCAAAATCGAAACGTCGGAAAAGAAAAATATTAAAAAAATGACGAAAAAACCAAAAAAGATAAAATTATTACGGCTTTGTTCGAAAAATATGCATCCAATGTACTTATGGTAAAAGAAATAAGAATTTAACTGTTTTTTTCAATACCCGCTTCAGCTTTATCTGAAACAGCATTTAAGTTATTTTTTTTTGTATATTTTTGTACAAAAACTTACCGAAATAATTCCTTTTGCTTCCATTTTATTAATTTGACAAATTTCCTTTTTTATTGGCACAGACAAATTTATTTGTTTTAAATGTTGCAGAAGCGCAAAAAAAAATTCTTTAAAACACAATAATAAAAATACAAAAACAGCTGATTAAGTAGTAAACAAAAACCAGCTGACACTAAACATACTACATACTATACTGGAAAAACATACATGCTCAAGTTGTATTGTCGTAAAATATATTTACACGAAGAATACCAACAACATTTTTACAACTGTTGTATAATATTAGCACATACAACAAATACAACACTATAGTACACCTTGTGAATTCCCTAAATGTTTAATTAATATTTTATATAAATTTTATTTTACTGAGAAAACACTGTTGTATGATTTTTTTTTCGTTCTCAAAAAAAGCATTTATAGCTTTTAACGCTTATGTACAAGAAATGCTCAATTATCTATTATTTTCGTCCATATTTATTTTATTACATTTTACCAAGTAATGCTTGATTAAAATATGCACACAAAATGTTTGAGTAATGTAATATAAGTTTGACATTTTGTAAAGATTTAGAATAATAGGAAAAGTTTTATAAATGCAAATTCAAATACAAAATTAACGCATTGTTCTACTAATTTAAACAAAACTTAATAAAAAAAAACCAAACCCGAGTAGTTTGAATCCCCTAATAAATTTACTATTTTTTTTAGTTTTATTGCATATTTTCTAAGAAGTGGGAAAATTATCGAATATTTTTTTACATGGTTGTTCATTTACAAAGAACATAATGTAAATGATCTCACTTCTTGAAAAATGCATTTAAAAAAATAACGAAATTGCGAATCTAGCGGAAATGGTACTTGCTTGAAAAATTCTACAGATTTAGAATCTGGAGATCAACATTCATAAGACTCAAACAACACTTCAATGGGTACTATTCCCGTGTTGTTCAAAATAACTTACAATTCCGTTAAAATTTCAGAGATCTTTAAAATTTTGACAAACAAATTTTGTACAATGAGTAAAATCCATTTAATACTGTAAAACCACATCCCTATCTAATTTTTTGTTTAAAAGGACTCACCATTTTCAATATAAGTGGTTCATTTGGGGGTTAGCTTTGTCTTAATGTCAACCGATTTTCATCAAATTTGCACATCCTAATAAAACAATATATGACAAAATTGTAGCCATTGTAAATCTGAACAACGTTTGTGAACTTATCAATACAATCTGAATGTGTCTAGGCATCCGAAATAGCTTACAAGGACCACTCTGTACCTTATAAATAGTCGTTTTTGACTAGACTATACTTTTATTCCATTTTTGTTTACTTTCTTCAATGGCAATCTTTGTAAGCTATTTCGGATGACTAGACACATTCAGATTGAATTGATATGTTCACTAAAGTTGTTCAGATTTACAATGGCTACAATTTTGTCATATATTGTTAGTGAAAAATTATGAGTACCTGCAAGTTATGCTGAAAACATTAAAAAAAAAAATAATTTTCTTCTATATTTTTTCAAAATATATTTTTTGCACATAAAATGTTTATAAAATTTGTTCAGCAGACTCTTCACTACATTATTGCCAAATATAGTTAAGCAATATCATCAAGTCTGAATTAGATGTTGGCCAAAAACTGAGGACACCTTATTTTGAGTGGTGCACTGATTTTCAAAATCTTTTGAGGTCCATAAAAAAAAAATTGGTAGTCAAACTGGCCAAAACCAGTTACAGGGTTTTACTAACCTTTGGTAGTATAATCGAACCTATACTGTCTAGTCTGTGCATTTTTTTCACTGTTGCTCTGTGTAATCTATGCTAAGTTTTCTCCAATCCGGACCAAAATTTCGGATATTCAACCAAGAAAAATTTCGCTAACAATCGTGTACAATTTCAAAAAATTATCAAACTCATTAATTTCTAATAATAATATATTAATATTTAGTAATATTTTAATAAAAACCGTCCATTATTTATGTTTTGGAAAAACTTCTATCAAAAAAGGTCAGAAATTGATTTTTTCAAAAACTTATTTGGCAACTCTGAATAATAATTCTCCACCATTTTTTTTTGTTCGCGATTGTAGTAAAGGTGTTTTATAATTGCAGGTGGTTTAAATCACTTAGAACAGGATATTAGTCTCCAGAAAGCTTCATACAAAAACTTTCAGCGCTTTACGTTCGGTCGTCAAGGGGGTAAATGTTGTTTCAGTCACGTTTGCACAATAACTGTTGAAATATATAATTTCTTAAGAATTTTTATTATTAATTTTTTATTTCAAATTCTTCTCAGAATATATATTTGTGGACATATTTATTCTTTTGTAATACACTATGATTATAATTCATATATTCGTTTTTTTTTTTTTGTTCATACCTTTAAACGTGTTTTTCTCAATTTTACAAACAACATAATTTTTCTTAAAATCCAAGTCCATTTCAAATGATTTTTGAAACGCGTACGGTATGATGTTCAACTGTCATGTTTATAGCAACACATCAAGACAACTTAGTCATTTGTGGCAATTTTCACATCAATGTTGAATTTTTTTATGGTTGTTTGACTGATTTTTGTTTGTTTTTCTTCCACAATAAAATGCATAAAAATCGTTTTTAACGAAAAACTAAAATTTACTTGAACAATATAAAATACATACCCAAGTAAAAAAGTTTATATTTCAATGTATAAATTTATATAGTCATATAAACATATATGTTAAAGCAGAAGTATTTGTATCTAATTGTGTGTAGCTTGGTGTTGTTTCAAAAAATTGTATGTGCGGATATATACAGCAATATATTATTTTATATTGCCTTATATGCAATTATATACCTAATTATATATTACAATATATACACTATAAAGTTTTATATGCCTTCGTATATAATTCAATATAAATGAACATTAGAGTGTTCCATAAGTTTAAATGTTGGAAATGTTAATACGGAACCCTCTAATTTTTTATATTTGGCTTGAATATAACTCATGTGTAATTTTAGGCATCTACGACAACGCTTACCTACCCCAAGCGACTAGGCCTTAAAAAGCGAAACATGCGTTTATATGGGGGAAAAATTACTTTTTTTCAGTTTTTGAAAATTTGTTCAAATAGCGTAATAGTTTTTATTCTAAATGATAAATTTTTCGACATAATGATAATATTATGTATTCATAAAGGTATAAAAATCCAAAATCAGGTAATAACGAGCCCAGTAATAAATACTGCAACACACCACTAATGTACCAATTCGAGCACACATCTTATACATTTTTAAAATTGATTACTACAATAGAATTTTTTTATTCAAAAGACTCAAAATTAAGAGATATGGAAGAAGTTTTTTTTTTTTTTTGGATGTCATTAACCTGTGTTACATATAATTATATAAAATTTTATGTGAACAAACATTAGAAATATTTTTTTATAAGATTTTATAAAGGTATATATTGTTGCATACAAGATTATATGGAAATATATGAGGGGCAATGCTTTGATGATTTTTTTGAATTCAGATATGATTATAAAGGGTCCGCCATCTAACGCTTTTTTTTTCAACTAGTGCTTATTTCGTGAATGGTAAAACTTAGCTCATGTCTGATTTGACAGATAATTAGTTTTATCCTTCCGCTGAACGAATATGGCTGTGTATACGCTTGAACAACGCTGGGAAATATTGCGACATTACTTTGACATCATGGTAATGTTGCAGAATGTGTGCCGATACACCCAAAAGGAGTGACTGTTTGGTGCGGATTTTGCTCCAGAGGCATAATTGGGCCATTTTTCTTCGAAAATGAGCAAGGAGTGGCCGTTACAGTCAATGGCGATCGTTATCGGGCCATGTTAAACGAATTTTTGTTCACAAAAATTGAAGAGGAGGAAATACAGCTGCACACAATCGAGGCAGCCATTTGAAAGAAATTATTTTCCATTATTAACCGGAAGGATTATACTTTCAAATAAAAAAAGAAATTTGAGAAAATATTCAGTAGTTTTTTTTTATAGCATTTTCAAAAAAATAAAAGTTATTTGGCGGACCCTTTATATGGTCCATTACAAAGCTAAATTCAATGACATGTAGTGATATATGAAAAATATTTTCTAGGTGATTTTAGATATATAATTTGAGATTTCCGAGTTAGTTAATGTGATTTTTGTTCAAAAGAACGACTCAAGCTTCTGTGGTCGCGCACTATCTTTTAGAGGAAATTAAGAAAAAAGTTACGCCTCTCTAGCAACATACATCTTTTTTTCATCAACGTTATTTAGAATAAAAAGTTTGACATATGCTAAGAGTTTAATACAGACAAAAAAAGTGTATATTAGCTTTTCACAGTGAAAAAACTGTGAAAAGCTAATATTTCTGCAAAAAAAAACCCCTGCTCGGAGTTAAATTGTTAAAATAGCGCCATGATTTTTTGGCTGCACAGTTTCACCTTGGTAAATAAAACTGTAGAACAAATATTTGTCACATATTAGTTTATAAAATTAGATATAATTTGATATAATTGTTGAGAAAAACTAGGAAATGTTTGTAGTAACTCTTATCAAATAATATCAAATTATATCGAATTCGATACAATTATATAAAATACACAAAAAATTTTAAGGGGACAAAATTCGTATGAAATTGTATCTAATATCCCAGCAAAATAAGAGCTGAGGAAGAAGTAGTAAAAACACCACATCTACTGAGTCGGATGTGGTGCAAATTTAGGTGAATCATTAATGATTTTAACATTGTAGTGTCATTGGGCGGATGGAGTGAATATATAACTTCTTTAATAGCATTTTAAATAGTGCATGGATGCTATTTTTCAATAGTTCATGGAAGGTCTTTTTCAAATATATATTAACATTTTTATTTAATAAAAATGTGCAGCATACTTTAGGGATGTATCTTTAAATATTAAAAAAAAAAATCTTTTGGTGCCAGCGAGTATTGAACACACGAATCTGAGTTACGACCTGCTGTATTAAAGTAGACCGCGCTACCATTTGCACCAAAGTTACTTATGCAATACAACAAACTTAAAACGAACTTAAGTTGAAAATATTGATATATTTTTATGAAAACAAGAAAAATATGCTACACAAATATATAATAAAAAAGATAAAATAATGATTTTTAAAATATTTTTATTATTTGATTTCGTATCACTGAGATATAAATTATTTTTAAAATATTTTTAAGTTTTGATGAGCTTAAAAAAAAATATTAAGAAACGATTGTGCCTTGGAACGTAAGATCTTTTAATGTTTCCCGTATTTTTTTCTAAAGATTTGGAGAAAGAGGTCGATAAAAACTCTTTAGGTAAATTAAAGTGATATATTTAAATTAAGTAAAAGTTATTAAGAAATTAATTTACTAATTAATTATTATTATTAAACCTTAAATACTCACAGTATCTTTAAAGATACAACCATTCAAAAATTTCCTACGACTTTATTTTAAGCTTAATCAAAATGAAGACTTCACTAGTGTGTTAAGAACTCTCAAGCGCTCTTTAATAAAATACATTTATAAATAAATATTTAGAATCGTACCTTTTATTAACCATCAAAGTCAAAAAAATTAAAAACTTCAAAATTAATTAAAAACTCAAGAATTGCGCTTTTTATGATATCAAAAAAAGGGCACATGTAATTTTAGAAAGTTTAAATAAAAGGCATTAGTGTTAAGAGGCAAATATAAGCTTTTGAATGATATATCTTTTTTGTTCCTAAGTCATTCCGTTTTTGTGTAACGGGCAATTTAAAATTTTGAAAATTTTGGATTTTTGGTTATAAAAAGCGTAAAAAAAATTATTTGAAAAATCTTGGTACGCAGTTTTTTTTAATTGGCATTTCATATCATAAAAACACAATTTTATTCAAATCGAAGCTGTTGAGCATTTAAGGGTTCATTAACTAGCTTTCAAAATTTGGTTTCGATATTTTTCGTTTTGCTAATTTTTTGCGATCCGAAACAATAGAATTAAAAACTCAACTAGATTTTTGAAGCCAAAATTAAATTTTTTTACCTTATTTTTTTTTTGAATATTGCACACGTTTCAATTGAGGCACACCTGAGAAGTATATCTTGAAACAAATATGAAAAATTCGATAAAATAATTTTTAGCAGTGAAATACATCTTTGCATTTTCTTATCAACATAACAATAAAAAATATTAAACCTTAGGTTTTTTATATTTTTAAATAAGTTTTATAAAAGGTTCCATCGCAAAGACAAAAAATAGATTTTTATCAAGTAATTATTTGTCCACTCTGGATAAAAATTTTCTAATTTAATTTAATTCTTTATGATTAAAGTCAAGATGTTAATTATTTGGTAGTTTTTAAATTACTTAATTCTCTTAAAATACTCAGAAAAACCAAATTAAATAAAAAATACTAAAAAAATGAATTAGAATTAAAAAAAAATATCTCCCCGGCCTGGAATTGAACTCCCAACCTTCTGATTGCAAATCCAACCACTTACCACCTCAACCTCCATATAAAAAAAAAATATATATGAACTTATAAAAAAGTACTTCTTATGATGTTATTAATTTAGATACCAATTAATTTATATGGTGATGCAAATGCTGTTGAAAATAACTTTAATTTACCATTTTTGGCAGTTGTTAACAATAAATTCTATTAAAGTGAAAAATGTGCGTATGCTAATGCTTTGGAAGTCAAGTTAAAGAGGTTCTTAAAGCACTACTTCCACTTTATTTTGCTGGGATATATCAAATTGTACAAAATTGTATTAAATTGCATCAAATTAGATACAATTCGAAACAATTGTATCGAATTCGATACAATTTGCTATATTTTAGATACAATTATATGTCATAATTTTTCGGATCAAATTTGATCTCACCGCATATCTAATTTATATATAATTTAATATAATTTAATGATGCCCCACATCAATTTTTTTTACTTGGGTAATAAAAAAATAAAAAAAACTTTGTGTGATTGATTGTCGTACTAACAATTTCCAATGACATACAGAGAGTTGCTTAAAATTGCAAAATTCTTTTGATATTTTATTTGAAAATCAGTGATGTGATATGACAAGTAGCTACCATTTCAAATAAAAATAAATTGACAACATTTTCAAGGTTTTTAATTTTTGTGAATTTTTTTTAAAGTTGGTTTTTAGTTCAGCTATACAAGATGTTGGTAGGAAAAATGTCAATTTTTAGCACTAGAGTAGAAAAATTGAGTTTTTTTTTTGCACAGATCTTTATTAAAATTTTTGTTAGGTTTGTACTTAATATGAATCTTTTATGTGAAATGTTGAATACATAAAACACTAAAAAGATTTATTTTCTAGGCAATATTGAACTCTAACCTCTTTTATATGGTACATTTTATATACAAATTTAGCAATTTGAGAAACTTTTTATTTTAAACTACATATAAAGTTTTCCTATCAAAGAAATGTTTTACCTTAAAAAAAAATAACCATATATTGTACTGCCAAATGTTCCATTATGTGGCCCTACACCTGGTATTTGGGCTTTATAAAAAAACTAAGTGCAATATTCCAAATCCAAAAACATCTGATCTGGCCAACTCCTTGGGAATTTTTCTGGATCATTATCTTTTGGTGACCAATTTAAAAAAGTTACATAACAATTTTTAAAAGATCCACATTAGGGAACGTTTACCCTTAAGTAACCCTAAATTAAAAAAATCTGTCTAAAAGCATATTCAAATGGTAGAAAATGAGGTAAGATTGACAAAAACTTATTTTATTATAATTTTGTTGATTAAAACGTTTAATGTATGGTTAAAAGCTGCACAAGGGGTTACCATAAGTAATGCTAACTTTCTTAATTGCGGTAAACAAACGATATATATATTTTTTTTTTGGTGTGAAACGTGTTGAAAACATTTTCCTAAATATACAAGACAAGTTAAAGTGAAGCGTAAAACATTAAATTTTTCACATTTTTGTTTGTGTTTATTATATTTGTTTATGGAATCAATTAGTTTTATTAAAATTATGAATAAAATTCTTACCGTTTACAAAAGTCCAGCTTGTACTTTTTATGTTTACTAAATAGTATACTTTATTTTACGTTTTTTGGAATGACCCAATAAAAAAATGAAAACCTGTGCATTCAAGTCGAAAACTTTTTAAAATTGTGATAGTAGAAATAAACTCAATGACAGCTGAGAGTTTTGACATATTTATGCAACAACACGAAAAAAAAAACGAAAGGGAACTGGCGACAATAGGGAATATTTCCTTAAGGAATTTCAAAAATTTTCGACAATGAGAGTCAAAATATTTTAAAAGTTTTGTTTGTATGATATGCATAATCTTTTTTGTATGTGTTAGATGATGTTTAAGCATGCTAAAGTCATTCGCGTTAATCATTTATCACAACGGCCCAAAAGTTATGGCGGTTTTAAAATTAAAGCAGCTAAAAAATAATAAAATTACAGTTTTTGCTTTTATTTAATTAAAGTTACAAAATATATATTACGCCAGCAAAAACTATAAAATTACACTCCCAATTAAAAATGCTTTTAATCCGTGCCAACGATAAAACTCGAGTAGCTCGATTATACCATGGAACCCTATACTCGAGTAGTTCACTAATTCGAACTCCTTGTCGAGTACCTCGAGTAGTAAAAGTGCTCGTTTTGTTCGGTTGAACTAATGTAAGAAAGAAAATATTAAAGATAACATTTATAATAAATGTATAGTTTTTGGAAAGATAATTTTCCAAAGAATAATCGTAGCAAATCTCAACTGACTCGGATAAACATTGTGTAATGGGCCAACTACTATTCGAACAAAATTTTGTCGATTTTTTTTTGTAACATGGGCGATTTTTAAAATTTTGGCAATTTTTCAAATAATTTCAATTTTTTGTTAAAGTTTTTAAATTTAGCAAATAAATTTTTTCCTATTTTTTTCAGCGATTTTTCAATTTAAGAGTTTTTTTTTAATTTTTTTAATTTTTTGCGATTTTTTTTTAAATCTTTTCCGAATTTTTGCAATTTTTAATAAATTTTTTATTAGTATCTACTAAAAATTTGTTTGAATCTTAAAACCAATGTTCAAATAAATTGTTAATAGATCTCATTAAAACCTTAATTGAAAATAAAATGAATTAAATATTTACAAACAGTTTCCAGTTTCAATTAAACTTTTAATTGAATCAACAATTATTTTGATTGAAAATCGATTTAAGTTTTTTCTGTGCAAACCATTTACAAATATTTTTGTGAATGTCAGATGCAAAAAGCAAACATTTTCAACAAATTTACGCCAATTCCTTATAAGTTTGTGATGTTTGTATCCCATTATTGATGCGCTGACATCATCAACTTGGTATACCTCAAACTGTAAAAAATTAAACTACGCAAAACACTATTAAAGGAATTGCGAAAGTTAAAAAGTATACAACTTTTCACAAAGCAGCGATATGGAAATTACTTTCTAGGGAGTGTTTCTCCCAAATCTAGTGAATCCATTTTGAAATGGTTTGGATCTAAAAAATTAAAAACTATGAGCAAAAAATTAATTTAATGAAAAAACTCTTGTATGTTTTAAGTAAAATTATTATTTTTTCGACATTGTGGGCGTTGTGGTGTAATGGCTAGTGCGTTGGTCTGTTACACAGATGGTCCCGGGTTCGATTCCCGGTGACGACAGCATCAATTTAGAAAAATAATATGTATGAGTTTTCTATCACTTATATGTGTCGCTGCGCCCACTTTCGGTGTTCCCATAGCACTTAACCCCACCGAAGTAAGATAATGAATCAGGGCTATGAAACAAAAAGCTTTAATAAATTCGCCAACTCTACATCAGGTGGCGAGCAACAACTGTTCTAAGACTTATCTACTCGTGCAATTGCAGTGTTGCCATGTTTAAAGCCCTTCATCTTTCACCACATTTCATATCTCCACTATTTTTTTCCAAAAGAAAGCAACACATCAATTAATAGGAAGAATTTCCTAATATTCTCTTTGAAACAAAAAAAAAAAAACCCTGTTCTTCGTTTCGCTCAATGCAAAAAGGCGTTAAAGTCAGTTTCAACAAGTATGGAAATAGCTTATATTCAGATTTTTTTTGGCAAAACTAAGCTCAAAAGTAATTTTAGCTTATAAATTTAATGCAGCAATGTGATACCTTTTATTAAAATTTGTTAGTTTTTCTATTTAAAAAAAATATATATATATCTAAAGTACCGCTAAAGAAATATATATCGGCCATTCCACGTAAGATCAGACAAAACCTGACCTTGGGTCTTCCGATTTAAATTAAATTTTGCAGGCACAGACTCTATGGATCCACTTATAGATTGCCGTATTCGAAAAAACCATGGTATTACTGGCGATTTTATTTTTATTTTTTTGAAAAATACAAAATATGCAAAAAAGTGTGTAAGTTGGAACATTCGTAGTTTCTTTAATAACTGATCATTATCGTTTAAGATGGATTGTATTGGTACACTCCTCCACTAAAATTATTTTCCAGCGCCAAATGTAAATAAATTTTTTAAGCAATTTATTTTTAAAATGCATTTTTCTAAAATTGGGAAACCCTCGATTTAAAAACACAATATATATTGGTAAAATATGTAATTTTTACCAAAAAGTTAAACTTTAAAATTTAAAATATCATGGGGTTTACTATTTCTAATATTTTTTTTAAATAAAAGTTTATAAATTTTTTACATAGAAAAACGACAATTTGTCATTATGTTTATTTTTTTGATATATTTGGATTAAATTTTAAAATGGACAGTTAAGGGGCCCCTTTAAATGGCTCTAGTTTAAAAACAATACATTTAAAATTTAAAAGTTTGTTTAAAAAAAAAATTTAAAAAATATTCTGTTTTAAATTTTAAATTTTTAATCTTTCAAGCCCACGTTTGATTTTTTATATTAATAAACATGGAATTGAATTAATTTTTTAAAACATAATATTTTAGAAGATTCATTTATTTTTCAAGTTCAGAAAACATCTTAAATATTACATGTATAGTTTTTGAAAGAGAGACATTCACACGGGACCCAGAAAAACGGAAGTGTTGTTTTTTAATAAAAAATCACATATGCATCTTTTTCAAATCGAGAGTAGCCAAATTTGTGAAAAGTGTATTTAAAACACAAATTGTATAAAAATTTCATTTCTTAGACGCTGATAAACAATTTTATTTCGCATTGTAATTGTAGGAGAGTGTACTATTCCATTGCAATTCAAATGGCAATGATCCGATGAACAAACTTACACACTTTACAAAAAAAAAAAAACTAAATCGAGCATAAAACCGTTAATTTTTCGAAACTTCAAATCGAAAAATTGTTATCTTTAAGTTGCGCATAGAGTTTTTGAATGCCAAATTTTATTGAAATCGGAAGACCCAAGTTCAAAAAATACCCCTTTTTGGCCGGTCTTCGTCGGTATGGCCGATATACTTAGCATTTCACTTTAACTGTATTTTTCTTTAAACTTTTCTTCGATATATGATTTTTTTAAGCATATGTGAGAAATTCCTTTAATAACTTTTTCCTTTTTTATCTAACTTTCCGCAAAAAAACACAAATGTGTTCTTCTATTAATCTTCTATAAACGTTCAAAAAACACATTCATATACAAACCATATCTAAAATGGTGTTTTCTTTTAGCCAAAAAGTAAAAAAAAACATTCAAGAAATGATGTAATTTATTTGGTAATCTCCTCTTTTCAAGCTGGCAAGATGAGTATGAGTATGATACCTTGATACCTGTTTGTTGGTCATAAGGCAAAAAGATTTATACTGTTTGCTGCCAAAAATGTTTTTGTATATATTTTTTTGTAATTTCCGAAACTTTTGTCGGCTTCAAATGTTTTTTTTGGTGTCTGCTCTGTGTTAAATGTGTGTTTAAAACCCATGTTATAAAACGAAACATGCTGTTGCTGTTGCATATATATACGCATTTTATACCGCTTACCGATTACCAAATAAAAATACATAAGAAATTCTTGTTTTTATTGTAATTTCTTAGCGGGTTTTATTTAACTTACTTCTCTACTTGGTTTTATCGTACACTCGAGAAATATTTTGCGTTGAATGTTTGTATTTAAAATATTGTTGCGTACAGCAGACTTTCATGTTAATCAATTGTGAACCCAAATACTTTTTAAATAAATTAATAAAACTAAAAAAAAAAAAAAAAAATGAGCAACGGGTGCGTATGATTAATGTATGTAAAATTTTTTAAATGCATATCACTCATACGTTTATATTTTAAATTGGTTTTTAACATCCCTGAGGGAAATGGACCAATCACTACTATGGTCACCTGAATAGAACTTTATGTGTATAAACCTGTCTTAGTTCCGGTTTTGTTTTATGAGTGACCGGTACTTTTAACATAGGATTGTCATAGTAATAACATGTGATTGTCATTCGAATAACTACACGAAAGTAACCTATCACCGTACCTACAGAAATTAATAAGCTACGGCGCAAGTTAGAAAAGTAAGTAGTGTTAAAGTAGTATCATTTCAGGATTTATGTGATATGCAACAGGACCAATGGGCAAACAAATATCACGTAGCTGGTGTAGGTGAACGTATCGCAGAACTGAAAAAAAATGTTAAAAAAAACAAAGCGCAGTCAAAGCGGATGTGTGCGATAATACACAAATAAAATCATGTTCAGAGCATTATTTGCCAATGGCAATGAGAGTATTACAACATTTTACAACATTGCTAACTAATTTTTAGTAGATTTTCTTGCTATTTTTACAGGTTTATTTCTATGAGTGCAGTAATTATACAACTACATAAGTTTCAAGTTAGTTTTGCAAAGTTCTAGCAAAATATTTACAAATTTTGTAAAATGTAAAACTAACTTGAAACTTAAAGCGTGATTTTTTAAAACCTTTTGGATTTGATTAAAAAAAACACATAAAATTTTGAGAAATGAATGAAATCTTTATTTGAGTCGTTAGAACGATCTATATAATTTCCAATGTTTAAAGATGATTTCATGTAAATGTTGACAGGGGATACGCCTAAAATTGTTCATACGCTGGGTCTAATTTTGGCATATTCTCTCCAATATATCGGCCGGTATCTCATGAATAAATTCTTCAATATTGGCTTCCAGTGCGTTAACCGTTGCGGGGCTTGTCCCTTTAGACATGAGCCTTAACATATATGCACAAAAAATAGTCTAAGGCGTTAAATCGCAAGGTCTAGGCGGCCAATTGACCGGCCCCAAACGTGAAATAAACTGTTCACCGAACTCGCCTCTCAACTGGGTCTTTGTTTCACGTGCTGTGTGGCATGTGGCACCGTCTTGTTGACGGACCCACGCCCAGCTCGCCATTCACAGTAACGTGCCTGCCTTCGTCGTCTTTGAAAAAATACAGTCCTATGATGCCACCGGCCCATAATCAGTTCTTGCAATGCTGCTCTTCACACCAAGTCAACCAAAATTGAGCTTTGTTGCTGTACACAATTATCCGATAAAAAATTGGATCTTCATCCAACTTTGCCAGCGCCCATTCACCAAAAGTTAGCCGTTGTGGTTGGTCGTGTAACTTCAATTCTTGCACCAGTTGTATTTTAAAAGGTTTTACACCCAAATCCTTCCACAAAATTTTACACGTAGTGGAGTAACAGAGGCCCAATTGCTGCGAACGGCGCCGAATCTATAGTTCACGGTCATCAACAACACTGGCGGATACTGCTGCGATGTTTTCCTCTGTCTGCACTCTTCGTATGCGTGTTGGCGGTTTAATGTCCAATAATGTAAATTTGGTGCGAAATTGAGTCACAAGATTCCAAATACCCTTCTCAGAAGGTCGCACAAACTGGCCATAACTTAACCGAGCATGAATTTTGATAATAGAATTCAAATATCAGCAAGCGTTGTTCGTTTGTAAGTCGATTCATGGTTAAATTATAGACCAAACTGAACATGTCTAACAGTAACATGTTATACGAAAACAGCTGAGCTGCCATAAACAGTGTTGTCAAAAAGAAAGTTGCTAAAAAATCACCCTTTATGTAGTTGTATAATTACTAAGCACTTCGATAATATGCCCCCATTTTTTTTTTCTGCGGATACAGATATTTCCATATAAATTTAACTTTCACAACTATTGTTAAACCCTAAAAATTGGCTATTTCGAGATAAGTTAGCAGGTCTAATAAAATTTGATTTTAAATTTCTTAAGAACTATTTCTTCTGGATCTTTTTATAGAAATAAATTATTAGTTGCATCTTTTCCGTTTTTTTTTTTTTAGTAATTCTTTTTTTTTTTTTTTTGTGAGTGTCATTTCAGCTACAGCATAAAGTTTTGGTGTAAATCTCATTAATAAAATGGTTGTTAATGCTTTCTTTCGTAAGTTTCGTTGAAGCTATAAAACAACGGTTCTTATGGTTTAGTAAATGTTTGGCATCATTAGCATCTTTGGCAATCATGCAACTCCGTTGAAGTAAAAGTAATAACAATTTGTTAAAGTACTTGTACTTAAAGGTCATTTGTTAAAAAAATACACTCTAATATACAGTGAGTGAAAATTAGCTTAAGAAATTTATTCCTCATTTTTAACTAATTGTATGTCTATGGCGGCAGCAATTATTTGATTATTTTAATAAAAAGTCTTTGTGTGAATATTACGTTACATTTGTGATTTGAACTGAGAATTTGACAAAACCATTTGTATTTAAACATAAAAATCTTTCAATGACCGATGAATGAAAAAATCATTTAAAATTTAATAAAAAAAATCCATTAAAATTTAGACAATTCAGTCAAATCATACGAAAATTCAGTTAAAATCTTTTATTTTTTTATTTTTTTTTTGAATTTCGACCCTATTATTTATTTCAAGTAAATCTCGAGCAATTTTTATTATATTGCAATACTGGTACTTTTAATGAAAATAATTGCAGAAAACTATTTATAGAACGGAAGACCACAATTTTGTAGACAAGATAAGAATTCTTGAAAATAATAACTCCATTTTATAACAACTATTTTATCAAACTATTGAAATACAAGCAATCGTCCTTATTATTTTTTCCAACACTGTATGACATTTAAAGCTTTATTATTCCCAAACATATTAAGATATGACAGTCAAAAAAAATTACAGAAAATGATGTGTTGTCCGCAGAATATAATCTATATTCTTGCAACAATTTAAGAATTTGCTTTTTTGTTTTTAGAATGTGTATTTTTTTTATTCAAAAACACTAGGTACCAAACAAAATTTTGATCCATGTATCTCTTTTAACACTTTCACTACCGAATTTAAACTGCTGGAAAATTTGCAACTTTTTTTTACGGATTCTGGCTTATCGACCCAAATTTCTAATAAAAAGTGTCATTTAAAATACAACCTCTTCTTTGATAAAACCCATGGGGCATACATATATATCCCATTCTTGCTCAACGTTCAAATTAGTGAACAAATAATTTCGAAAGCCGTGTCGAGTTTATTTCTATTGTCTTGTTTACGTCATATAACACATGGTTTTTTAATTATTTTGATATGCTAAACACAAAAATTACAATATTTTTAAAAAAGCTGGAGTCGTAAATCGAGTTCTTACTTACATTTTCATATATTTCGAAATTGTGAATGGGTAGAACAATTTGGAGACCGTATTTGCAATCAGAAGGTCAAAATCTATAAATAGCACTTTTTTAAAAATAAACTCAAACAAAAATTGCTTAAATTTTTTTATGATCAAAAACATTTTCTTTTTTACCTTTGACGATTACTGGGATATATATGTCCCATATATTTATCAATGTCCTGTAGGAAATGGAATTAAACACTTACAAATATCTTAATGTTTCTTGAAACTTGAATGATGGGCCATGTCCTGCCAAAAGTTTCATCCCCAATGTTCAATAGCGCCCGTAAAAATATATAACAAATATTATGAAAAAAATATTCATATTTTTTTACTCTGAAGTCACCCTATAGGTCCCTTAGACCATATTGCTCCAAGTGGTGGCTATGATTTGAAACCCATAGATTCGATGCACATCACACTCGACAGAATTGGCTAAAAAGTGTATCTAATACAACAAAAGCTAAAAATGGGACATATTCGTCGTCAAAGGGTTAAACTGAAGAAATAAATCACAAATTTGATCTCAGTTTTATGGACACTTGTGATAATAATGCATATCTGCGACAACTCATTGAAGTGTCATCAAAAAATTTAAATTTTTTTTTATTTTTTAACCACAAAAATTAAAATTTTTTTAAAAATTTCCATAAAAATATAAACATTTTTTACAGTTTTATTAGTTTTTTGTTTTTATATACATCGAGATTATTTTTATGTTATTTTCAATTTACAACGAGCTTAAAACCTCCGTATATTTACAAAAATAAAGCAAATCAAACATATTAGCTAGGTTGATACTAGTATTTCGACCTTGCTAAAGATCTCTTCAAAACCCAAAGTTTTAGATAAGCTAAAGTCTCCGTAATAGGCAGAGCTTTAAGAAAAAAACCTATTAATCATCAATTTTGGTCTATTATTGTCTTCTAAGTAATCAAACACGTGATTAGGGTATTTTCCTAACATTCAGCATTCTTTTAATGACACGACATTACGTAGAGCAAATTAAAGTGCTTCTTCAGATGCCAATATAAACAACTTATACAATTATGAAAAACGAGCTTTACAGCCCAATACTTCACTACCGACATAATTATACACCGAACAAACAGTAGTCACCAAAAGGGGAATTTTGTAAATACAAATATCCTCCTCTTCGAATTAAAATTAAATTAATTGCAGTTTTTCATATAAAAAAGAAAAAAAAAATAAAAAGTGCTCACTTTACCAAACCCTCCTTTATATAAAAAATGTGTAATTTTTGACCTCACTTAATCCCCAAAAAAATCCAAAGGCCGTTAGGCTCTATCTCTTAAATGAATTTCATTAAGGAACTTATTCGGATAGAAAAAATTCATTATTTTTTTATATCCCCAAGATAACTTTATCACGGTGAAGTAAAATAATACCCTGCTTTTGCAAGTAGAGATCATAATCTTAATTTTCAGCCATAATAATGCTCTCTTAAGCAAAGCATAATTCCTCTCCTTCTTCAAGAGAGGTCCACCACTATAACTCTCAATATGCACTACATGACTAATACAATGTTTTTTAAATTCAAATTCATGTCTGTTTTGATTTTGTATTTTACAACAAATCGTAAATCGTAATTAAAAATTGTTCATATGAAAATGTCTGGCGAAATAACTTTCAATTTCTTTTTTAATTTAAATAATTGACTTTCATTGACACTTTTTCTCTTATATTATTTTTTTTTTTTATTTTGTATATTTAATTTAATACGTGTATGTAACATATACTAGACCATACCATATCATACCATCTATGCATTCATACCGGTTAATGTTGCATGTTATACTTTGGCTACTGTTGCCGGATTTCTACTTCAAAATTCACAAAATGCACTTAATACGTACCACAATATTCAGACACTTTTGCTCTAATTTCACTTGTTTGTTACGGTGGCGACAAATACAGACTCTGCGACATTTGTCACTTGTCACAAATGTGGAAAGCGAAAAAGAGCAAAAGAAAAACTTGTATTAGCACGCGAGATGAAGAAAATAAAAACATTAAATGAAAATGTTAGTTTCATTAAAACTAAAATAGTAAAAGAAAATGACCATACCGAACACACACCACTACTGTTGTGACTACTTTTATTGCGTCAACACTCACGCACACTAGGGCTGGAAGTTATTATAAATTTGAACATTAGAAAAGAGTATATACAAATAGAGAGACAACACTTCCCACGCCTCTCAGCAATATAATACCGAACTCAGCCAATCAAATGAAAACATTTTTTTTTTTAAATAAATAATAATTCCATCATGTTGATAAAATATTGTTGCTTAAAACACTAACTTTTATTTTGCATATATTTTGTTATTTTCTATTAACATTTAATGTTTTTTAATTTTATGTTGCTTATTTTATAGTTCAAATTTTAAGTAAAAAAACATTGTATTAAATTCTTATTCAAAAACATGATACAAATTAATTAAAACTTTTAAGTTTCTGCAACATATTATCATTTGCTCGGTGCGAGTTTACGACAAATATAAAGAGGGCAGATTTAGAGAGACTGAGGCTGACAGCACTGTTATCAGCACATACACACAGAGAAATAAGGTGCCAACCGAATTGAAAAGTGTATATTAATGGTAACAACTTATAAATTCAGTTAGTACAAAGTAATTTACATTTGATTTCTAAAAATGTTGGGTGTTGCAACAAAAATTCTGTCGAATTAACCTAACTTTGTTGTGAAATCTAATAATCTAATCTAATATATTTGAGTCGTAGTAACAGAATTTTAGTTGGCAAATAGCTGAATTTTTTTCTGTGTGTATATACATTCGGGCTTCAATGAAATGTATGTGCAACATTTTTGTTTGTAATTCAATTGGAACCCGTGCGAATTCTTGTGCCAGTTGTTCTAAAACTTGTAGGGTGAAAACTGTAGCCAAATCGGATAACGTTAAGCCGTGCACCTTAGAGGTCAAAGTTTAAGTTTAGGAAAAATCAGTATATTCGATATAATTAACTTAAAACGACCTTTATTTTTGTGTGCGTTGATTCAATTTGACATAATTGATATGATTGACGTTTAAAGTATTCTAAATAATTTCTGAAATACATTCATTACTATTAACCCTCATGTGCTAGGGGGTCAAAAAAAAAAAAAATCTCTTGCATCAAACGCATTTTACACCCAAAATTTTTTAAAAAAAACATAAAACATTTACCATAAACTGCGTGAAACAACTCTTGATTTATAAAAATTTACCGCTTTTGGTTACGAGTGTCAAATTGACCCATTAAATGTTTGTGTCTATTAAAAACAGAGATGGTCTAAAATCATTACAATAACTTTATTTATACTTTTATGCAAAAATATTATAATGAAAAATAATATTTTCTTCCCCGTTATATAGAAAAATTTTTCTGAAATTTAATTTCGTTATCAACTCAAAGGAAATGAAATTTAAGTTTCAATTCCATTACATGTAAATAATGTTTATGAGATTAATTTTTTAAATTAAATCATAAAAAATTCATTATGAGCATTTTAAAATAACTAAATACTCCCAACTTTGATCACAATTATAAAATGTATAAAATTCGCCCTGTAGGGGACCTGTTAATGTGAAGCAAGTTTGTAACCTGCAGTTATGTTTTTAATTAAACGGATTTTTTCTTTCAAAAAACATCAACATCCTGATATTAGAGGCAACAATATTCTAAACAAGCAAATTTGGAAAATCATGTGGTTTCTAACTTTTTATAAAATTAAAGGAAAAATTTAATTAGCTGATTTCATGTAAATAGTATCCAGGTTTCAATTCCCAACTAAACCTTTCCCAAATTTAAATAACAAAATAGCTAAGCTAAGCCAATTATTTTTTTCTATTGCAGACAACTAAAGATTTGGGTGATGTCAATGAAACAATTGTATTGCTATCATGAAAATGACAAAAACTATTTGAAAAGCAACAAACTTCGAACTTCGGAGCTTTTTAAATCCAGCTACGAGACGCTCAGTATTTATCTACGAAAAGGCTCGTTGGGCTGAACTTAATGATTTTTATAGGCAATTCAACTGGAAACTGTGTTTTCTCGATGAAATGTTGATGCCGCCGCGAAAATGGTGGAGAACATAATCGTGCTTGGAATGAAGTTATTCATTCCATCAAAGCGCATTTCGGTTAAGGCAAGACATAAGTGTGGGTTTAACCAGACTTGCAGTACCGCAGTCAGATCCAGAGAGGTAGCGTTTAGTAATTGGCATAATAACAAAAACGGCAATACTGAATTGCTACGCAAACAGGCGAGAAAGGCTTGTGCCAAAGTACTAAGTCGCGAAAAGTTTCTGTACGAACAGCGTCTTCGTGCTAAAGTTCTTTCTGCTCCTAAGTGCATTAAGAGCTTTTGGTCATTTGTTAAAAGAGTAAGGAATAATGCTAGTTCATCTATTCCAGCTCTTATAAAGGATGACCACGCATTCACTGATCCGGTTGATAAAGCTAACCTATTGGCTGATCTTTTTGCGAGAAATTCACTTTTGCCGGAGAGCAGTCAACCACTGCCCGAGCTTGGGCGGGTATCCTGTACTATGCCCAAGATATTCTTTCGAGCTCGTGCCGTTAAAAGGGTTCTTGCGGATCTCAACGTAAACAAGTCACCGGGACCGGATGGCATACCAGTACTGGTACTGAAACAGTGCTCTTCGACGATAGCTCGTCCATTGGCTAACGTGTTCAGCTCTTCATACCGTGCAGGTGTCTTCCCTTCGTGCTGGAAGGTTGCCAATGTTCTACCAATCCCCAAAAAGGGTGCGGCTAATAATCCTGAAAATTACCGCCCAATTGCAATATGTTCTGCGCTCTCGAAGGTGATGGACAGCATGGTCAACTACCATCTTGTAAATTATCTGGAGTCTAACTCACTTATTAGTGATCGACAGTATGGCTTTCGTAGAACTCGTTCTACGTGAGATCTGTTGGCGTTCCTTTCTGAATCTTAGAGTCGGTCCATTCACATGTTTGGTGAGAACAAGGTAGTTGCTCTAGATATTTCCAAGGCGTTCGATCGTGAGTGGCACGGCGCACTGTTATCAACACTAATTGCCTTTGGTGTAGGTAATGATTTCTCTCGATTTATCTCGAGTGTTCTCAGAGATCGTACTATACGTGTTGTTATAGATGGGGTCTCATTCGACGAGTTTCAGTTATGTTCAGGGGTACCACAGGGCTCTGTTCTTTTTCCATCCCTTTTTCTCATCTTTCTTAATGACCTCCTTGGTCGAACTATCAATCCTATTTACTCCTTTGCAGATGACAGCAACATTTGTCATTCTTCTTTCTTCGATCGTAGGCCAAGCCTTGTGGAGGTCGGGGGCAAAAGACCGATTATGAATGACACACTCAATCATGACCTTTCGACAATCTCAGAGTGGGGTATGGTATGTGGACTCCACTACGTCATCTGTGTATATGGATGGGATCGTTATTGAGGATTCAGATATTCTTGATGTTCTGGGCATGAGAATACAGTGTGATGTCCGTTGGACAGATCACATTATTCAAATATCGAAAGAAGCTTTCCAGTGTCTTGGTTTTCTAAACCGGTGTAAGAAATACTTCACCCCATCTGATCTCCTTACTATATATACCACCTACATCCGGCCGAAGATGGAATATAACTCCCATATATGGGCAGGTGCTTCAAAGTCTATTTTGGGGCTTCTGGATCGTGTGCAACGGAGAGCGTTGATGCTTATCAACGACAGTAGGGGTTCGAACTCTATTGACTCGTTGGAGCATCGTCGGAATGTGGGTTGTGTGACTTTGTTCTATAGATATTACCATGGGAAGTGTTTTGCTGAGATAAGCCGACTCATCCCGAGGGACCGGGTCTCTGTTCGTACTACCCGCTTGTCAAGTAGATCTCATCCGTTTGTTGTCTATAGCCCGGCAAATCGCACAACACATTACAGAGACAATTCGTTTTTCAGTCGCACTAGCCGTATGTGGAATTGTCTCCCTGCGGAAGTCTTCCCTGCAAATTACAATTTAGAAAAATTCAAGTCAAATGTCCACAAACACTACTCCCTCTTTCCTCCTCCCTATAACCTATTTTCCTGATATCAACACAATGCAATGCATTAGTAGGGGCATCCCCTGAGTGTTGGTTCAACGTAAAAAAAAAAAAAGATATGACAATATCATATTAGATTTGTTGACTTAAGGTATAACAGTATTCTAACTAAATATATGAAAATATAGAAAGCCCGGAAAAAAGAATTTTTGTATTTTTAATACAAACATTAAAACATTTTTTATAACATAATTTATTTATTAAAACCGTCTTATATTTTGGCTGAATTAGAAATATATCTCAATTATCGCATATTTTCACCATTTGAATTTGAGAACAAATTTTGAATATCTGACCCAGTGTGACACAAAGTATAATTTTTATACATTTATTTTACTCAATACTATACTCATTTAAAACATATTCGTATAAGACAAAAATAGTAGATATATTAGATTTAATTTTTTTATTTTCATCATTATTTTTTGTTTTTATATATTTTTAATCACTTATTAAGCGGCTAAAGATCTGTGTCTGCTTGTATTTTTTCTTTCTTAACATCTTGTTATCTTTATACAATTTATATATCTATAGAGACTTATACTATATGTTTGCCGTAACTAAAGTTGATTTTTACGAGTTTTATTTATGCGAATGTTTGTTTTAACTTTTTTTTTTTTTCTTCATTTCATTTCTATAAATGTTTATCTAATCACCATCATCAATATGGGCGCCTAAAGTAAGTAAAGTGCTTTAAAACTGCAAAGACAACATAATATTTGTAAAGAAAAAAATGGGTGAAAAAGGCTTAAATATTTTATCTATAATGCGAAACAAATGCCAAACTTGCAGCCATACCAATCCAAATCTTAGTTACATTTTCATTTAAAAAGTATTTTGTTAAACCGAATGAAATATTTTAACAAATTGATATTTTTCATTGATAAACACCAGAAATTAATGAACAAAATTGACATTTATAGGAACAAAAGTCATAAAATTTTTTAAAATATTTGAAAGTTTTAATATGTGGCTTTTGATATGTTGCTAAAATTCAAAAAATAAAACGAAAACTTTTTAAACTACTGTCTTAACCGTTATACTCAATGTGCAAAAATATTACTTTGGTACTGTTTTTGGTCTTCAGAGTTTATTATTTCCTATTGTACTGAAATATTTAAAATTTTTTAAAGATAGAAACCAACCTGGCTTACGCCGGTTTAAACTCAGATCATGTATGAATTGATTACTTAGAAGACAAAAATGGAGCAAAATTGATAATTAATAGGTTTTTGTTAAAGCTCTGCCTATTCTGTGGGCTCTAGTTTTTCTGAAACTGATGACATCTTTAGCCAGATCGAAATACTAGTATCAACCTAGCTAATATGCTTGAGTTTCTTTATTTTTGTAATTATACGGTGGTTGACAGCTCGTTATAAATTAAAAATAACAAGTTTGATATAATTTTTATTGAAAATAAAAATTATGTTTTTTTCTACCTTTAATTGTGCATTGAAAATGAAAATCATTCAAGTTGGAGGCCATACTCTATATTTCTTTATTAGGATATTGTCCTAACAAATAATCTATAGAGTTTTTGTTTTCAAATTTATTCTTTGACCCTTTCAGGAATGTGTTGATAGATCTATTTCGGGGCATTTTTTAGGTTCCCATCATCAGAACACGTTTTGAAAGATTATTTGTTAGGACAATATCCTAATAAAGAAATATGGAGTATGGCCTCGAACTTGAATAATTTTTAATATAATTTTTATTAAAAATAAAAATTATGTTTTTTTCGACCTTTAATTGTGCAATGAAAATGAAAATTATTCAAATTCGAGGCCATACTCTATATTTCTTCATTAGGATATTGTCCTAACAAATAATCTATAGAGTTTTTTGTTTTCAAATTTATTATTTGACCCTTTCAGGAATGTGTTGATAGATCTATTTCGAGAATTTTCTAGGTTCCCATCATCAGAACACGTTTTGAAAGCGGTAACAATCCCATGCCAAACATCAAACATACATATGAACTAGTTTACTCACTACATGAGAACTAATATACATATGAGTTTGAAGTTAAAGATTGTAACCATTGATCAAAAATAAATTGAAAACTTGTTTAATGTGCAAGATCCACCTCTGGTGGATATTCAATACACGTTTTTTTTTTGTTTCTCTCTCCTTTTTATATTTTGTGTAGTTTGTAAGCAAAACAGGGGAAGTAAACTTGGCGGTACTCTGCCTTTTATACAAGTTTGTTATAATTTTTATTAAAAATAAAAATTATGTTTTTTTCGACCTTTAATTGTGCAATGAAAATGAAAATTATTCAAGTTCGAGGCCATACTCTATATTTCTTCATTAGGATATTGTCCTAATTACTTGCAGAAAAAACTGCTGAATTTAGCTAACTATTAATAAAATAAGAACAGCAAAAAAAAATTTGTTAACTTTACAAAATTCTAGTTATATACGATGTGTGTGTTTAGTTAATTGAAAATAGTATTTCACTCTGTAAAATTAGCAAAAGCGTTTACTAAATATTTGTAGACTCATATTTATCTCAAATTTAGTAGAATGCAAATAACAGTTTATTTTGCTAAAATCAACAGAAATTTTTACTAAAAAATTGTAGATTGCCATATTGTAGATTGTCATATTCGCATTAAAAAAAAAAACTGAAAAATGATTCTTTTGTCTACTAAAATTAAGTTAATTTTTTTGCTGCTTTTATCATATGATGGGCCTATTGCAAAAACATGATAAACCACATTTTATTTTAAGTTTGTTTTCGCCTTTTAAAGGTTAAAAATTTAACCAATATGACTTTTGCATTACCTTTATATTCTAGGTACTTGCAATAAGTATTTAAACAAGACTTCTATCAAATATTAATCAATGGATGCCTACAAAACAGCGAAGATCCATAAAATGGTAAATGTGGCTTATCAAGTTTTTCAAAAAGCTCTACATATTGTTACTTTCAATTAACTAAAATTAAGCTCAAATATAACTAAATATTTGTAAATTCAACATATTTATTTTTAATATTCTTATATAACTAATATTTAGTAAAACTAATTAGTTAACTGATTTTTAGTAGTTTTTTTTTGCTATTTTTACAGGCTTATTTCTATGAGTGTATAGAGGATAACGAACTGAAACAAGTATTTCTGTTTTTTAGCTGACCCATATTATAGGTCATCAAGGCCTTTACAAACCACTATGGATGGACGCCTTAAATCTAAAATAACTCTTGGGGTATGGGCCAGGAACGTGGTAAAATAGGGGATAGAAAGGGGAAAGGTATATCTCTTAAATGCCTGCCCAAACCATTTTTGAAATTTCTAATTTGTGTTTACTGGTGTGTGGGCTAATTTACAGACACAATTCGTTAACGAATAGGCTGTTGAAACAGAAACGTCACCGCTTCAACTCACGGTTCAAACCCTTTTGACGACCCCTTAATTAAAATTTTTAAATAAGGGATCGTTGGTGAATGGGAAAGTTTACTGAATAAATACTTCTTTAAACTTTTCAAATAGAACAAGGTAAAAGTGGGATTAACACGGGAAAAGTGAAATGCGTACAAAATATTTTGTTTTTGCAAAACAATTTTTCTTTTTTTTATAAAAATATTATTTTATTATGTTTTATATAATTTATATTATATTATTGAAATTTAAATTTGTTTGGCCTTTTTCGTTATTAATTAATTGCAATATAGACGAATTTTAAATACAAATAATTCGCTCAAATTTTATCAAACAAACGATCTGACGAAAGTTTGAACGAAATTGATAATTAACAATGTACCATTTGTCTTCTAGTTTTATAAACTCTTCGTCGTATTTATGAAAACTTAGTAAATATGATAAACAATTTATGATAAACGATTTATGAAGGATTTTCGTCTATAAAATTACACATTTTTCCCTGAGTGTAGTTAATATTTAAGTGCATAAATAAAGTTGAAGATTTTTCCCTATTTAGACAGAAAATAGACAAACATTTTGAACTTTATTTCAAATAATTTTCAGCTATAAAAAAAATAGTTTACTTTTAAATTTTAAAAAATTAAAACCAAAAGTTTATTTTTCGATCTTTCATCATAAATTATGATGTGGGCAAGATTATTCAAGTTCAAGATCATTTGTTTTTGGGTAAACAAAAAACCGTACAATGTCTATTTATTAATTAAAATTTCTTCATATGCTAAATTAATGCAGACTTTATCTACTAACAGTTTTAATTCGCGTCAATAAACATTGTTCGTGTAAATTCTACAATCTCTAGTCATAATATACTGTGTTGCTAGTGTTTATTAAACAAACAATAACACTTTCTCACTACAGCATTAGGGCCATAGGTCAATTTTGCGGCACTCCGAAACCCCAATTTAATTAATAAATAAACATTGCACGATTTTTTCTTTCACGAAAAAGCAAATGATCTTGAACTTGAATAATCTTGCTATGCGAGCATTAGTATTTTATTTTTGATAATTTTAGGAGATCGGCTTTTAAAAATTTGTAAAATTAAATTACTTAAATTAGCAACAAAAATTAGTAGAACCTTTTTTAATTTGTAAAACTGTTAATAAACAATATCCTTATGCTAAAAATGTGTATCATAATAGTAAAGTGAGATTGAAAACTGTCTTATTAATTCCCAGTAAAAACCAAGTAAGAGGTTGCAGAACAACTTATACTGTATTATAACAGGTTCTAATTTCTGTTCTGCAACTGGTTCTTCTTATATGGAGTTTGTCCTATTTGCAATGGGTTCTTTACCCCCAAACAAGAACAGGTTGCTTAAGAACCGGTTCTAGAACCAGTTATGGGACAGTGGTTCTGGGACAGTGACTCCTTACATTTCGACTCCCAGGAACCTGTTCTAGAACCGGTTCCATGTAACCGGTTGTAACAGAAATTGTTGTTTTTTTTTATTTATTTATTTATTTATTTATTTATTTATTTTTTTTTTAAAAGAAAAGCAAAACTCAGGAAAGCCTTCCTATTAATTAATGTGTTGCTTTCTTTGGAAAGGGGATAGTGTAGAGATGAAAGATGAAGGGCTTCAGACATGGCAACACTATAATTGCGCGAAATGATAAGTCTTAGAACAGTTGTTGCTAGCCACCTGATGTAGAGTTGGCGAAATTATTGAAGCTTTTTTTTGTTTCATAGCCCTGATTCATTATTTTACTTCGCTGGGGTTAAGCGCTATGGGAACACTGTAGGTGGCAGCAGCTATACATATAAGTGATAGAAAACTCATACATAGTATTTGTCTAAATTGATGTTGTCGTCACCGGGAATCGAACCCGGGACCATCTGTGTAACAGTCCAATGCGCTAACCATTACACCACAACGCCCACTAGAAAAAACGAAGAAAAAATAATTAAAAAATTTTAAATTTGATAAATTGAGACTTTTTTTTGTTAATATCGTACATATATTTCCTTTTTGAAATTTGGAAAGATTTTTTTTGTTAAATTAAACTAAAAGGCAATATTTTCACAAAATTTTTAAGTAATTAGGGTTTTTGATCTTTAATTACGCAAAGCTTTCATATTTGCCGTTTTTCACGTATTTTGATAAAATAAATTTTATAGCCTTATTTTGCGATATGCGCAAAAAAAAAAATTTGCAGAAAAAGAAATATGCAGTAGTTTTGGAGGTAAATCGCGGCAGATTAAATACCAACTTTTTGTTGGTATTTAAGTTCTTATTGCGCCTTTAGCCTTTTATTTGACATTAATCTCTTTATAAATATACAAAAATATTGAAAGTTTTTAAACACAACAAAAATTGTTTATTTATTTAAAAAAATCTTCAATGTTTATTTTTACTGCCTGTATAAACAAGTTAAATGTATAAAAACGAATACATTGCCACTTTTTAAACAATGTTTCTTGACAAGTCCTTCAGATGCTAATGCAATGGAATTTGCATTGTTTACACCTCACAGACAACAAAACAAAACAAAACTAAATAAACAAAATAAAAAAGATCTAAAATACAAAAATCCTAAACAAAAATCTTAAAAATTTTTTATGTGTTAAAAAAACATTCATTGTCTTTATCGTATTTACAATACAAAAATATGCACTGAATTGACGTGGTTAAAATGCCTGTTGGGCATTTACAAAAAAAAAAAAAAAACTAAATAAAGTCGAAAACAATTGTACGAAAATATTTTAACAAAGACTATTTTTAAACTTATTAAAATAAAGTGCTAGTTTGCTATTTTTTTGTTGTATGAAATTGAATTCGTTTTAATTTTGTTTATATTTTTTTTTTTTGGAAAATTATATAAAATTGAATTTTTAATGATTTCTAGAAATTGCCACAATTAAATTTTAGTGTTTTTTTTTCATATTTTGTGTGTAAAAGAAAATTGTTTTATACATGACACTCACACAGATAGTTATTATGAGTACACAGTGCAACAAATGAAGACTATTGGAAAAATGCACGGACTTGACAGTATAGGTTCGATTGTACTACCAAAGGTTAGTAAAACCCTGTACTCGGTTTGGCCTTCAATAGCAAAAAAGGAAACAAAAATGCAATAAAAGTTTAGTCTAGTCAAAAACGGCTATTTATAAGATACAAAAAACAAACAATTTTCTCCTATATTTTTTCAAAAAAGTGCAGGAAAAAATGATTTTTTACACATAAAATGTGTATAAAATTTGTTCAGTATACTCTCACTACATTTTTTTCAAATATAGTTAAGCAATATCATCAAGTCTGAATTAGCTGTTGGCCAAAAACTGAGGACGGCTTTTTTTTGTGTGGTGCACTGATTTTAAAAGTCTTTTGAGGTCCATAATAAAAAATTGGTAGTCAAACTAGCTAAACCGAGTACAGGGTTTTACTAACCTTTGGTAGTACAATCGAACCTACATATACTGTCGAGTCCGTGCATTTTTTTTTTACTGTTGCACTGTGTTATTTATGAAGTAAATGTCTAGTTGGAAAATTTACAATATTTTTTTAGATAAGGGGAAAGGAATAAAGTTATGAATTAATATAACATTTTTTTGCGTCATTCTTTGTATATCATGAGTTTTTTTTGATATATTGAATAGGAGATGACCTAGGGTCTTTAAATATTATAAATGTTTTGTACACATATCGTTAGCTGAAATGCAAAACCACGTAACAAAAAAAAAATACAAACCCGTTTTATTGATGATTATGATTCATTTGCCTAAACTAAATGCCTACAAAATATTTTGGAATTCTACGATATTGCGGTTTTATAAATAAAGTTCGAATCTTGTATGTTTCTGTTTTCGAGCATTTTTTGGTTGCCCTGTAAAATATTGAAGTAGGGTTGAGTGATTATGAAGCACTATATCGAACTACATTTCGCTACAAAATTGTTTGGTTCTATGATTATAACTATATCGCACACCTAGTTCAAAAGTGACTCAACTCAAAATTTTTAATTTTTCAGAAATCGAAAAAAAATATTTGCAACTTTATACCAATTTGAACATGAAGAATGATACAACTGTTCTTTAGCAACAGTTAACAACAACCAAATACACTGATATTTTTTTTATTGATATACAAGTGTATTGTGGATAGTTTAAGAACAAAAACCCGAAAAATTAAAATTTTGAGTTGAGTCACTTTTGAACTGGGTGTGCGATATGTTTTATTAACAATGTTGTTAAAATATCTGTTAACTTTTTTTGCTTCTCCTGTCAAAAAGTAAATATGTAAGTTACGTCCTTTTGCATTTATGTGACGATATACTCTATGGACCCCATAACACATCTCCATATTCAGTTTTTAAAAAAACTCGCTATTTCCAAAAACAAAAATTTTAAAATCCCAAAAGTAGGTAATTTTGTAGAGATCTAAATTTGAAAGTTGTTATGGAATTTCTCTGATTAAAAAGCATTTGATTCACATGGTAGTCCTCTTTTACACTTATGGAATATAATATTTAAAAAAATTTAACTTTTGATGCAAATGCAATTTTTAGATGGGCTTAGAATTGTTGTCTCTCTTAAAACATTTTTAAACATGCATCAATCGATAATTTAACATTTTTTATAATAAGCAAAATTTCGCGTTTTTTGTTACTCGAATGCAATTAATTTTATAGATTTTTTTACAAACCTTTTATATGATTTCCATATAAAAAAAGTATTTTTTTTGTAAGGGAATATACCCCAATGTGACCCTACACCTAGTATTTTAGCTATATATAAAAAAAAAAAACTGAGTGAAGTATTTCAAAGTTAACAATTTTCGAAACAAAACAAAAGGTCCACATCATGGAACATGTATCCTAAAGTGAATAACAAAAATTTGTATTTATATTACAATTTGTTTTAATTTTGTTTATTAAAATGTTTTTTTTTTTGTATAATTTCAATCTGCTTAATTGCGGTAAACAAGCGATCTTTTTTTTTTGAAACATATTGAAACAATTTTCGAAACAAAATGTCCAGATCAGGGAACATGGACTACAATTGTAGTCAAAGCTGAAGTTTTTGTTACAAATGACTGTTTTTTTCACTTAAAAATAAAGATACTGTATTACAACTCAAACAAGTACAAATAGCAGATTTTCCCTTAGTGTACTAATAACTAGTTAATTTGCCATTATTTCAATGCAAAAAGTAATGCGTTATCCATAGGTACTGATTTATGATTATTTTATATTAAGTAATGCTCTAAACATTTTTTGAAAATCTATTTTTTTGACTCTACGTTTTCAAGTCTAGTACACATACATATTTAACTACTTATTTTTGATTTTTTGTAAGCTGGAACGTAATGACATTTTGCACAAGCAAGTCATTTATGGTTTTATCTATCAAGTATAACAGTTGAGATAACTTAGATGGTAGAGGGGTTGACTGACTACCTGGACTCCCAGGTTCAAATCACGTGTTGGCACATTTCATTAAAAAGCATCTTTCAATAAAAAACTATTTTTGTTATTAAATTTAGTCTTTTTGGAAAATTTATTTTATGACTCATTATTTTGTTCATACTTGTAAGCATTTATTTAACCACATACTTTTTTGATTTTTCGTAATGTGATTAGTAATGCTATATCATGTTTAAGTACCATTTGGTAATGTACTTATATGACCACATATATTCCCAGGAAAAAATTACACATTCCAAAAAGAAGGCGATGCCCACACTTGCTTACATATCTCATTGCCAAATTTAGTAACTGCAATACCAAGCTCATTCCAACGATAGAGTCAAAAAAGCAAGTAGTATTGTAATCAATTCTTTAAATTTAAACCAGAAAGCATGAACTCAATAACAAAGTAATTATTTACTTAAAAGAAAATAACAATGTTATTAACTTATATGTATAAGTTTTTGAACTCAAGAAGTAATCATATACTTTTTCTTAATAAAAGGACGTTATTGGAAGTAGTTCCTAATGTTGAAAAAAGAAGTTATACAATTTTAAAGAATTTATCCCATATATTTTTTCAAACAAATTTTTATTTGCAGGCAAATAATACTAAAAACAGAAATTGCATGTTGCCTAAATTTTGTTAAACTGTGGTTAGGTATAAATTAGGGAAGCGCACGTGAGTAGAAAATCGTGAGTGGAAGTTGAAATTACTGAAGTTATCGTGAGTGTAAAAATAATTTTCGAGGGTGATTGTGCGTGAGTCATATTTTTGTTTTTCAGTTTTGAATTGTTCTTTTTTTTTTGAAAAATTTATATTTTCGTGGTTTATAGCTCCAAAATTATGACAAACCCATGTTATCATAACAAATCGATGTTTCACTTTTTAGGATTTTATTTCCGTATGAGTTTTGATCATTATATTTGAGTGACCTAGGAGAATCATCACGTGTGAGTAAAAGTTGAATTTACTTATGGAACTACTTCCTTTTTTTAATGTAACTACTTCTTATTTTTTCTAGGGAACTATTTATTTATTTTTTTTGTGTAAGTACTTCGTAGTTTTACAATGGAACTATTTCTTTATTAAAAAATGTATGTAGTTCTTAAAAATATAAAGTAAATAATTCTTCGATAAAAAAAATAATCAATTCTATAGAATCAATTATTTTAGTCTCACGCCCTGTTAAAAGAATCGAGTAGGTAATCTAGTAAGGAATGCGTTCTGCCCAAAATGCTTGATTACAAACTCGCTTACCTTTTTGGAAATTTTTTGCTGGGTTGTAACGCTTTTCTACACTGGGAAATCACGTTTCTGTATTGTTTAAAGTGAGTTTCAAAACCTGTTTAAAATATTAAATCTACAAATTATACAAAAAATTTGAATTTTCGAATATATGGCACCTCAAAGTTACATACTTTAGAGATCTTTTGAGCTTTCTTAAAAATTCAAACCGTGTAAAATCAAGATTTCTTAAGTGTATGTTTAGGTAATTTTAAATAAAATTTTTGAGATTAAATTTTAAAAATACACTTGAAATATTACCTGTTAATTTTTTAGTAGCTTATTTTGAAAAATTAGCATATACTCAATATTTTTTGTAATAAAATTATATATTAATCATTCACAAAACAAATATGACTTGTTGGATGCTAACAACAATCTTGCATAATCTTTCAAAATATTACATTTAAATGGTTATGCGTTGATAAAGGGTTACACGTTGAGAACTCGTAACTGTCGATTTAATTACAGTTTTATAAAAAGATGCCAAAGGACTTAAGAATGAATTAGATATACACCAAATCAAATTGCGTATACTTAATATTTTTTTATTTAAAAATTATGTATTACTCAAGCGCAAAAATATTACGACTTGTACGGTGGTAATAATTTTTCTGCATATTCTCTTGCAATATAATAATAAATTTTAAAAAAATGTGGTGAAATCATCATATCTAAGGTCCGCGTAATTGACTATTTAATTGCAACTTGTGATGAGGATGATAAAGCACTTCAGTTAATTTTCGAATAATTTGCCAATAGTGTAGTTGAAAAATTTTTAGCATACTCAATATTTTTTAATTAAAATTGTATTAATCATTCGCTAGAAAAATAAATTTTCTGCATAACCTGTTTTAACATATTAATTTAGTTAAAAATTGTGTGATAAACTCCTCATAACGATGGCTCTAAGTAGACTACTCGTAACTAATGATATAATTACAACTTGAGATAAGGATGGCAAAGGACTTCAGTTTAATTTCGATTTATTTTTCGCTCGCGTGCTAAGAAAAAATTTCGTTTACTCAGTATTTTTTTCTAAAACTTGTATATTAATCATGCGCAAAAAAAAAAATACTACATGTAGGGGAGCTAATAGTGTTCTAGCAACAATCTCTTATAATATTGATTTAGTTAAAAATTGTGTGGTAAAATAAATCGTAACTGGCAATTTGATAACAACTTGAAATCATAATGACAAATTAATTTAGTTAATTTTAGATTAAATTTACACTAAGGCAATTAAAAAATTAGCGTATACTTAATATTTTTATTAAAAAACTATATATTAATCATACGCAACCTATAAGTCGATTGCTAATACTTATTCGTCATAATCCCTTCCTAAAAATCCGTATAACGACGGTCATACGATGCCAACGCGTAACTGACAATTTATATACAAATTGGGATAAGAATGCCGAATTACTTCAGTGTGTTGGAACATTAATCGTAATTTCATTGTCATTTAAGAAATGTCAACTTATAACTATTAATATGTAGTTATGCCTACAACTTTTTAAAATCTACATACAATATATATTTTTCTTAAAACAGTATTTTTTAATTTTTGAAAACATTAATGGCTGTAAATGAAAAAAACATTTGGTCTGTTTTTATTTTTTATTTATTTGCCTTTCCTCCCCATATGATTTTAAGATTTTTATTAATTCCTCACGCAATTGCAATTAAAGCCATATAAACATCATGTGAATCGCTGAAGTCGTAGTGTAGTGTATTCAAACACGACATTAAACATGAAACATAAAACGTGTGTGTTACTTGTTTGTTGCAACAATTTTTTGCGATTTCTTGTTGATTTAGTGTTGCCAGACGTACTGTTTTTTGTTACAAAAAGCACCTTAAACTGTACTCAAAAGTACTGTGTTTTTGGTTGTGCACTAATTTTTTTACTTTTTTTATTTTACTTTCAAAATATGTATTGAAGACAATTAATATTTGTAAAATTAAATTTTAGCACGATCTTTTCTAAGAAAAATAAATCTAAATTTTAGAGAACTGAATCCAGTGATAAGAAGTATAGAAATACATTTAAAAACATAATTCCATTTTAAGTCTGATTCGATTTTCAAGAAATGTATTCGGAAAATAAATTTTTAATGAAAAGAGTCAATTAGAATTTTCTTGATTCTTTAGCAAATAATTTTAATCAAAAATGGTTCTTTTGATTTATTCTTCGCGAACTAAATCATAAAACGAGTTATTAAATTATTAAAGTATAGAAATACATTTAAAAACATAATTCCATTTTTAAGTCTGATTCGATTTTCAAGAAATGTATTCGGAAAATAAATTTTTAATAAAAAGAGTCAATTAGAATTTTCTTGATTCTTTAGCAAATAATTTTAATCAAAAATGGTTCTTTTGGTTTATTCTTCGCGAACTAAATCATAAAACGACTTATTAAATTACTCCATATCATTATATTACCTTATTTTAAGTGAGTAGTAGACAAGCAGTTACTAAGGCTGATCAGTAAATCCGTGACTTTTCGAACTTCCATCGTAGTTATATGAAATGCAACACTTCTCCCATCAAGTAACACCTGTTAGTAGACTACCGTCAAATTTTGAGCATGTTCCGTCATTTACTTTGCGTTTAACAGCTGTTCAAAACATTCAACCTCGTGGATTTTTTTAAAAATGGAAAAAAGTGAATTTCGAGTGCTCATTGAACATTATTTTTTGTGAAAAAAAACCGTCAATCAAACCAATGAAATGCTTGATAAACACTATGGAGACTCTGCACCATCGAAATCAATAGTAAAAAGTGGTTTACTGACTTTCGTTGTAACGCTGAACGAAATTGTCGAAGAGTAAAAGTGCGTGAGATTGTTGATGATATAGGCATTTCATATGGCAGTGTGGTTTCGATTTTAAATGATCAGTTAGGTTTAAGAAAGCTGTCTGCAAGATGGGTGCCGTGTGACTATTTCAAAGGATTGTTTATAGTTGTTTAACCGCAATTCGAATGAGTTTTTGCGTCGTTTTTTAACTGTGGATGAAACATGGATCCATTACAACACTCAGGAGACCATGCAGTAGTCTAAACAATGGGTTTCTCCGGGTGAACCGGTTTGTCAGCCAATAAGGTGATGGCAACAGTTTTTTGGGATGCACGCGGGATAGTCCACATCGATTACCTTCAAAAGGGAAAAACAATAAACTACGAATATTATGCCAACTTATTGGACTGATTTAACAAGGATTTAAAAAAAAAATGGACCCCATATGGTCAAGAAAAAAAGTTTTTTTTCATCAAGATAATGCACGGGTGCATACGTGTGCAGACTCAACGGCAAAATTCCATGAATTGGGCTACGAATTGGTACCTAATCCGCCATATTCTCCGGATTAGCCCCCAGTGACTGTTTCCCATTTCCAAACCTTAAGAAATGGCTCGGTGGAAAGAGATTTAGCTCCAACGATGAAATTAGTAATCAAACAAATGCCTATTTTATGGACCTCGAAAAATCCTATTTTTTGGAAGGGATATAAAAATTGGAAAAACGTTGGACTAAGTGTATTGAGGTAAAAGGAGATTATGTTGAAAAATAAATTCGTTTTTTGCAAAAAAAACTGTGTTCCATTCAAAAAGTCACGGACTTATTGATCCGCTCTCGTACATGCAAATGCATGTTTTTTTTCGATTATATTATAATTTTACCAATTTATAAAAAAGGTGATAGCAACCAACCCTGTAACTATAGGGGCATATCTTTCATGAATTGTATTGGCAAAATCATGATAGGCATTATAAATGAAAGAATTTCTGAATGGACAAGTCGTTACAATATTCTGAATGAATTTCAAGCAGGTTTCCGCAAAGGATATTCTACAGTGGACAACATATATTGCCTCACATCTATAGTCCACATAAAATTCGCTGAAAAACGCAAAGTATATGCATTCTTTGTGGATTTTAAGGCTGCGTTTGATCGAGTTCCAAGAGGATTATTATTATATAAGCTGCACCAAATGGGAACATCTACAAAAATAGCAAATTTCATAGAAAAAACCTATCAAAATACTAAATCAGCGGTATGGACTAGCTCAGAACTATCCAGTTATTTTGATAAGCAGGGATGTCTGTTATCGCCAATGTTGTTTGCGCTCTGCATCAATGATCTTCATGATTATTTGGGTGGCGGTTTGTATGTTAATGAAATCAATGTTCGAGTTTTAATGTATGCAGATGATATTGTGCTATTGGCTGAGGATATAAATACTTTACAAAATATGAGTAACAAGTTAGAGGAATATTGTCGATTATGGGGTATGGAGGTGAATCTCGCTAAATCAGAAATAATGATATTCCAAAAAGGTGACAGACATAGTTTAAACGAATAATGGACATTTAATGGTCAACCCGTAAAGATTGTACAAGAGTATAAATACTTAGGAATAACATTAACACCCAAAATGTCGTACACCAAACATCTGGCAGTTAAAAATAATGCTGCAAAAGCTAGTATTAATTCCACCTGGAAGAATTGCATTGGGCGTAGAGAAGTATCACTAGCAGCTAAATGGAAAATGTTTTTAGCAGTTTGCAGAGCCATACAAACCTATGGAGCTCAAGTATGGGGAAACTCGCAATTTGAGGAAATTGATAAATTCCAAAGGTTTTTCACAAAGCGATTATTAAAACTTCCAGAAAACACCCCTAACTACGTTTTAGCTATAGAAACTGGCTATGAAGAAGGGCATTTTTATACATACTCCTTGCATCTAAGGTATATATCAAAAACTGTATTTGATTTAGAAGAAAGCAGGCTACCCTCATAGACTTACGAAGCAAATTATGGAGAAAAATATATTTTGGTATGCTGACTTTAAGATAAATTACGACAGTATAACATTAGTAGTGATGTACTAGAACAAAATAAGATCAAGTGGAACGATGCTTGTTCAAACTTATAAATGAGATAAAAAAAGCTAAATATAATGATCATTTAACAAATGTGCACAGTAGTCGTCACCGAATTTATAAGAATCTAGATCACTCAAAAGGCTTGACTTATTGCAACCAAAATTACAATCAGGAGCAGATTACCTACATAATGAAAGCAAGAGGTGATCTCCTGTGGTTAAATGGCAACCAATCCAGAACAGGCCAAGCAATATTGTGTTCATTGTGCAATCTCAGAGAACCAGAAACAACTATTCATTTTATTGGCAGATGTCCCGTGCTAAATGCAATAAGATTTAAGTTTTTCCGAAGTACAACACTCACTGACGATCAGGTTATTGACGTTTTTAATGGAGGTGAAGATACTTATTGGCTAGGTCTCTATAGTTTTTTAAAAGAAGCATTAAAATATAGAACTATGCTTATAGCTGAATTTAATTTTTAAAAGAATGTTTTAAATTTATGAAAGTAAATTAAAATTAATTAATGTATTTGAAATTATTTATGTTTAACACCTTTTTTCCGGCTGACGGTTAATTACAAACCAAGCCGTGCATTTTTTTATTATTTTTATTGTTCATAAAATTATCTTTAAATTTAAGAAAAATTTTGTAAACTTTTTGAAAAGAAATAAAGAAAAATCTAATCTAATCTAATCTTTATCGATTGTCTGAAACTGATATCGACCAAATATTTATTTAATGGATTTAATTTTTATTTAGAATAAACATTTTTTTTTAATCCTACTGTCCCGAAGAAAATTGTTATACCTTATTTATATTACAACTACAAACAAGTAGTTTTTAAAAACTATTTGTGTTTAATTATCAAATTCCATGCAACTTTTTTAATCAAAAACTAATAATTTTTAAAAACTACTAGTTTTTGGTTATAGTATAAATGAGGCATTATATTACTTTTCAATTGAAGAAAAAACTACATTATTATTATGTGTTGGTTTTTGAATTTTTATGTTAAAAAGTGTGCGATTTTTGCAAAAAATATTGTGTTAACTGCGTGTTTTTAGTGCATATTTTTCGTTTTTGTCTGCACTTTGTAGGCGCATATTTTCGTTTTTTAATGCATGAAATTCCTTGCCATAGCGATGTACTGATTAATTAAAGAAATATATTTTTATGCGAATTGAGCAAAAAAAGAATTATGTTTTCAAGCTCTAAGTATAGAAAGGGTAGAAACCAATTCAACGAGACAAGATCTTTTATGCTTTATATGGTTTTTCGTAAATTTCACAAATTCTTTTTTAAATTTGCAGCTTAACTACTAATGAAAAGTGTAACTAAAACTCAGCTTTTGATTACAAAATAGCAAACTTTATGAATTGGGGTAATGCAAAGTGAAGCACTTTTATCGACTGCCCGATCATCCATACATTTCAAAAGCTTTCAGATTTGTGTTAAAGGTCCCAAATTTTTTAGAAAATATGTATTACAATTTTTGTTTTTGGTCAGTTTGGATTTTTAAGATGTTTTTTTTGTGAATTCAAGAATTTTCTATAGTAAAAAAGGGAGGTTTTTATAGAGGTATAGAGCTTTGAAATGGAATAAAACTAAGATGAATTTTATAAATTGACATGAAATTTACTTTATTCGAAAGATAATCTTCTGGAATTATAATTTTAAAGTGACTTCTGGCATATGATCGCCACAGCTGGCTCGGACGTACTCCAATCTGGAGGTCCAATTTTCGATGACTTTTTCCAACATTTGTGGCCGTATATTGGCAATAACGTGGCGAATATTGTCCTCCAAGTAGTCAATCGTTTCGGGCTTATCGGCGTAGACTAGCGATTTCACATATCCCCACAGAAAATAGTCCAGCGGCGTTAAATCGCACGATCTTGGAGGCCAATTCCTTCAATTTCCTTCAGTAAATCAATTGTGTCACGAGCTGTGTGACATGTTGCGCAGTCTTGTTGAAACCACAGCTCCTGTACATCATGATTGTTCAATTTATGAACTAAAAAGTCAGTAATCAATGCTCTTTCGTGGTCACCATTGACGGATAGACTGATTGTACAGCAGCATTGACTTCTTTTGTTTGTACGCACTGCACTACGTCTCTGTGGATGCATATTATCATTTAGAGTTACCGTGGTGCGAAAACGTTCCATAGTTAATCGAATTAATTGCTTTGATGGACAATTATGTTGACCGTAAAATGGACGTAGTGCGCGATACGTATTCCAAACAGAACCATGATTTTTAAAATAAATTTGCACAATTTGGAAGCGTTGTTCAGGCGTCAGTCTATTCATGTTGAAATGCCAAATCAAACTAAACATAAATCAAGTGTCAGCTGACAAAATGGCCGCCAGTTAAAAAAGTGTTGCCAACTTAAAGTTCTATACCTGTATAAAAAACACCCTTAGTACTCAAATTGTACTTTGGAAAAATATTTAAAAACAACTTTAAATTGATTTAAATTTTGTAAATCGAACATTTTTAAAATATTTTTTTTATAATAGGCTTTAACTTATAAAAAACTTTTTGCCTAATTTTGCAAAAAAAAAGAAAATAAAAAAATTATTGTTTTTATCTTGTTTTTTATCAGATTCGCAATTTTTCAATTCCTATTTCGTGATCAGCAGCAGTCTAAGGCCTCTAGGATAATTTTTAGACCTTTATCATCCATATTCTAGTTTTGGTCTAAAAGTTGTTTAAAATAAAAAACAACTTTTTGTGTTTTTTTGTGAAATCTAAAGAGGCTAATAAACTTTTAATGTTTTGAACTAAAGGTTATTGATTAACAAAAAAATGTACTGTTTTTATTTACATTACACTGTTAGTTTTCTACTCGATGTAATGATTTTTCCTATTTTAAGTCTGGCAACCCTACTAAACAGATTTCACAATATTCTGTATATAATTTTTTTTATATTTTTTTAAATTTTTTTTGAAATTATTAAATATTTTTTTGTTTAATTAAGTATTTACAAAAGATGTTTATCTTCCTAACGGAACATTTGAATGTCTATTTAAAATTTTTTTTCTATTAAATTAATATTATTTTTTTTAGCTGTTGTTTAATTTAATAATAAATAAAGACAAGATAATACACTAAAAAAAGTTTGACAATCGAATCTGCTTAAAATTACAGTTAAAACAACAGTAGTTTCAGTAAAAACCGTGACAAAGGTAATTATCTTTAAAAGAACTCAAAATGTAGTTGTTTTTAACTGTTGAAAGATAAAAATTGGTAAAAAACTACTGTTTTAGCAGTTATTTTTCGGTATTTTAAAAATATTTTTTTAATAAAAAAAAAAAAAATAGTTTTTTCTTTTAATTACAATTAAATTTTGTATTTCCTACATCCATCATGAAATGCAAAGTCAAAATTTCAAACGGTACTCCAGTCACAATGTTTTCAAGCATTGGAGATGCAATGAAATTTTTTAATTATTATTTGCAAACTATGAGCTTATCAATAATATCAAATATAAACTAAACGAGAATTTTTAAAAGCTCGACATAAACTTATATTTTTTACTGTTCCTGTTCGAGCCAGTACTTTTAAACGGCTATACTTTTTCTATAGCAAAAAGATAAGTGATGTAAAAATCTAAACATTTTTCAGCATCTTGATTGCAATCGTGAATAAACAAAATTGTGAAAAATTGTTTTATAGAGTTGTCAAAAAGTTATTTGAAAAAATCAATTTTTGACCTTGTTTTATGGTACTTTTTTTTTAAATTATTTAAGAATATAAAACCATAATCTTTTACATTATTGATTGTTATGTTGCTGAAAATTTATTAGTTCATCAATTGTACATAATTTTTGAAAATCTGACCGATCTAACGATGAACTTTTCAAAAACACAAAGTCTAAAATATTGCAAAATTTATTCCGTTTTCACTCAAAACATAAATAATGAATGGTTTTAATTAAAATTCTACTAAGCTCATAAAAGTTATATCGTATAGCAATTTAAAAGAAAATTGTTAAAAACCGCGAAATTTTCCAAAAAAATTTTAAAAACCTAGTTTAATATAATTTTTATTAAAAATAAAAATTATGTTTTTCGACCTTTAATTGTGCAATTTTATTAATATTAAAAACCGATTAACTTAAGACCAATTTTTTTTTAATATATTTTTTAATAATATCGTGCACCCCGGTAGGCTAGTTGGTAGCATGCTGGCTTATCAGTGCGGGGGTCGTAGGTTCGATTCCCACCAGAGGCACTGGTCTGTTTTCGCTACAACGCGCCGAAGGCCATAGTTGCTAGTGCTCGGTTAGGGTAATAGTATATAATTTGTAATTATATGATTATTAATTAATAAAATAAAATAAAAATATTTTTTAATAAATATTTGTTTAGAAAATTTAAGTTTTTCAACCGTCTAGGATTTATATGCTGTCAATGTTTCAACTTTGGTTTCCAATATTTCCACTAGATGGCGCTTTAGGGAAACAATTTCTTAATGAAGCATGGTTGCATATATCTAGAAAGTTGGGTTGAAAATTTTCCAGCGCATCTATGACGTGCCAATTATGAGTTAAATAACTAACAATAAATAACTGTTTACTGCAAAATTACAGTTTTGCTAGTTGTTTATTAAAATACTAACAACTGTTAAAAATACAGTAATTTTCTTTAGGTGTTTATTTTTTAAATAACTGTCATACTAGTTGTTTTAATTGTATTTCATAGAAAAACAAGTGTAATTGCAGTTGAAAACAACTACTACTGATTACTACACAAAAAACTGTCATGTAGTGACTGCGAAACTTTTTTGAGTGTAGTTAAGTTGTTACTTCATTACATTTGAGACCTTCATTCCATTCGATTTGAAGTTTTCTTTCACATTTTTTTTTTTTTTTAAATAATGTGTAATTTGATTTGTTGTGGTATGTAGAGCAATTAATCACATTATTGAAATTTATGGGCTGTATCTATTTAAATCATTTAGCGCATTTTTTTCTTGCAGTTTATGTTGTACTTTCTTTAAATTTATTAGTTGTTTTAAACAATTTATAACACCTTTTGGTATCTAAATATCATTTAATTATAGTCAAGTTGTTGAGTGTTGATGTTTTTTAATAAGACAAAAAAATGTACTTGTTAATACTTGTATGGTACATGATGATTATGGAAATTAGTATTACCTTAACTATTTATTGTTCTTAATTAAATAAATGAAGGTAAACTTTAATAAATTTTAAATTAAAATAACACACAAAATGATAATGAGATTAAACTTGATACTGAAATATTTTGATTCTTTGTGAGTGGATATCAAAGTTCCCAATAGGAAAAATTAGAGAAACTGTTGCCATACGGATACCTGTATGTATCGAAAATGTATACAGCAATACAGAGTCTGTAGTATGGAATGGTAACGATCTCTCTGAAAGTTTTAACACAGAGTCAGGTGTAAAACAGGGATGGTTACTTTCGCCAATTTTATTTGCTATCTATCTTAATGATTTGCATGATCATTTGGGAGATGGAATACAATTGTACAACCTAAATATACGTTTACTCCTATATGCAGACGATATAGTGATTCTTGCGGACGATGTTCAGGTGTTGCAGAAAATGATTTACAGGCTCGAAGAATATTGCAAAATGTGGAATGTTGAGGTGAATTTAAACAAGTCCGAAATCATGGTGTTTAGAAAAGGAGGCAGATTAGCGAATAACGAAAAATGTCTTTTTAATGGGAATGAAATAAAAGTAACGTCCGAATACTGTTACCTGGGGGTAACACTGACACCAACAATGATTTTTAGAAAGCATGTGGAAAAGAGAAACGTATTAGCAAAAAATAGTATTAATATTACATGGAATAATTTTCTAAGCAAATCAAATGTGTCTCTTAAATCTAAATGGAAATTGTTTTTGGCAGTATGTAGATCAATCCAAACATACGGAGCGCAAGTATGGGGTTTTCGCTTTTTGAAGAAGTAGATAAGCTACAAGTATATTTTATTAAAAAATTACTTCGACTTCCGAGCTTTACACCAACATACGCAATAATGTTAGAATTTGGAATTGAACATGGACATCTTTTTACTCTTGATTTACATCTAAGATATGTCATCAGAACACTATTTAATTACAATGAAGAACGCCTGCCACATAAGCTAACTAGGAAATTGCTACATCATAATCTTTTATGGGTAAATACACTCAACACACTAGGAGCAGAGTATAATATTAATTGGACAGAAAATCTTGCCACTATAGCCCAATGGAATGAGAATAGAAACAATCTTTTACAAGCTTTGAAAAATAAATATTACGTACAACTTTTAATAAGGAAATTGCAAACCAATAGAATTTATAAAAATTTGGACCCAACAGTCGGTCAAAATTACTTGACTGAGGTCAGAAATAGAGAAGAAATAATGTGGATCTTTAAGCTTAGGTGTGATTTAATCAAGCTGAATGCCACCAGATATCAAAGTAATCAAAATAATGTGTCGATTTTATGTTCAATATGCAACATGGGTGAAGACGAAAACTTATTACATTTTTTGGGCCGCTGTACAGCATTAGGGAATTTAGAATGTTTTATTTCGGAAAAGTTTTACTTGAAGAAGATGAAGTTTTAAATACACTTGATGGTAAAATAATAGGATGGAGGGCATTCGCCAATTTTATAAAATATTGTATAAATTATAGAACAATGCTTATACAAGAATTTAATTATTAAAAATTTATAATAAAATATAATATTTTTGCACAACATTATATAATTTAATATAGCCGACCGACGACACTATGTCATGGTCTAATGTTAAAATAATATTTTTTAAACTTTGTATTATATATATTGCTAAATCTTGAAAATAAAGAAAAAATACTACTACTAATTATTATATTACCTGTATGTAAAACGGGCCTTTCACTTTTACATGACATTGTCATAGAATAGGGAAATTAACCCCTTGTCATATGTCACATACTTACTTAACCTTGGATAGGTCGGAGTTATATCCTAAAAGACATGGTCCCATGACTACTCTGTGATATGACACAAGGGATCACCTTCCATATATTATAAAATTGACAGATCCCTTGTATATAAAATTATACTTAGGTATAGTTTCAGCCCGTCTATATTTCCCACATGATTTTTAATCAAGTTATTTTTTGTTTGCTTTTAAAAATATGTAATAAAACTTTTATTGATTGAAACTTATCAATAAAAGTTTTATTGGAAATTTCGTTTTGTATGATGGCATTACTTAATCTGTTGTATTTTTGTATTTTATTTAACTACTCTTCATTACTTGTTTTTTTTTTCGTTAACAAAAATCTTGATTAAATGTCCAATATATTACTGGTTTATTACAAAATACGTGTTCAGATGCACCCGCATATTACGAAACATATAAATGTATGTTTTTACAAAAAAAAAAAAAAATCTGCTAACGCAAATTAATTTTAACACTAAACATAAATATATGTAACATATTATACACACTGAAAAAAATATATATGGTGCTCATACCAAATTGCTCTTATCATTTTCAACTATGATAATATCTAAATTCTTATCGGTACGTAACTCTCTTAAGAAACATTTTTTCTCTGCTTGTACCTAATATATCTACACTTATAGAAGTAAACATGTAAAGACCGCAGAAAAAGCTGCTAAAAAAATTTGTCAAAAATGGGCTGGCAGGAAAAACTGCTAAATTTAGCAGATTTTTTCGTTAAAAAAATAAATCTCTTAACTTTACAAAATCAGTTTACAAGGTAATTTTTAACTAAATTTAAGTATTTTTCTTTTGCTATTTTTTCAGGTTTATTTCTATGAGTGTACGTAAAAAAAGGGTTTTTGAATAGTTTTTATATCAATCCCTCCATTTACATAATTTCAATTTCTACACTTAGGAAATTATGTTGGTAAAGACGACAGCAATTGTAGTCAAAAACAAATGAAATTTCATTTAAAAAAAGGACGACTTACAATTCATTAAATTCAACTAACATTGTCATTTGTTTTTTAATGTTCAAAAAATGACTAACAATTGTAGTAAAATGAACCACATGGTAGTAAAAAATAAACAAACATTTATTTATTTTTATTTTTTTAAATAACAAAAAAACAACTGTAAAAAATGAATGTAAAATCATAAAACAGTCATTCGATGTGAGTTGTTTTTTTAAATGAACTACAAGGTTAGTTAAAGATTTTATTTGTTCTACAAATGACTTACATTTACATTAGAAATAATGAAACTGTATTACAACCCAAACAGCTACATATTTTTAAAGCAGAAGTTCCCTGAGTGTAGTATTTTCGTTTATAAATTTTATGTCAAAAATAAAAATATTAGAAATACTTTAAATCAACAAACAGGAAATGACTACAAATTATAAGTTTGTTCATCAAAAACAATTAAAAATTATTATATTTCTTTAACCTATTAAGGACACCCCATTTCATTATCCAATGTCGATGAAACATTACACATTCAATACATATTTGAGATTTTAGAAAATTATTAAGATTTCTTTGATCTTCTTTTATTTTCTACGATTTTCCTTTAAACGAGCTTAAAATCTTTTATTTATAAATTATAATTATTTATTTCCAATATTTCGTCTCGACATTGGGTGACTTCTTCAGGGAAATTATTATTATAAATTGATTGATAAAAATTTGTCTAAAGAATTAAAAACTTATAAATAAATTTTTTTTTTTAAAAAGGCGGGAAATCAATATAAAAAAATTAAAATATCTCAGAAAACAAAAATAAATAAAAATAAAAATATCACAGAGAACAAAAATGTAACTACAACAATATTAAAAATCTTAACTAGAATATTGAAATACATTTACCATTCAACATCCTTATAATTATCCTAGTTCTTATTACCTAAATGTATGTAATTCTGAGCAATATTTGCTGTTTTTTTTTTTTTTGCAAATCATGCGTTTTGCCAGTACTACCCACAAAATACTTTGACAGTATTGTTTTTGCCAATTTTACAATCATTCAGTAGCATTATCTTTTTTTTATATATTTTATTCTAAGACTAAGACTGAACTGGATTTTGAATCTGAAAGCATATATGCTTGTTTTATAAACATTTCACAAAATTAATTAAAGTTAAGGTATTGGGAAAGCAGCAAATTGCCAACGGTCGCAAGTTCGCTCAAATCAACGGTTGGCCACTGTTATCAATCGGGTAACAGGAGAATACTGTCAAGATTATTTATTCCACGTTCTGCCAGCGCTTTATCGACCTTTGCCGACGCTTTGCCAGAACTTTTGCGGATTGTATTTTCCTGCCTGGGTACTTGAACCAAAACGACAACGGTCGTAACTAAAAAAAACGAAAAAAATTACCTTGGGTAGCAGGAGAATACTGTCAAGATTATTTATCCCACGTTCTGCCAACTCTTTGTCGACCGTCGGCGACGCTTGCCAGTTCTGTGCCGATTGTATTTTTCTGCCTGGGTACTTGAACAAAAACGATATCGGTCATAACTAAAAAAAACGAAAAAATTACCAAATTTTTAGTATATAATCGACCAAACTATATAAATTTTATGATTTTAAACTAAAGAAAAATGTTTTTCGAGGAAGTAAAAAATCAATTAATTGAAATCTAATTATAAAAAATATATTTTTATGTTATGTTATATTAAAAATATATTTTTAGTTTGATATAATTTTCATTAAAAATAAATATTATGGTTTTTCGACCTTTAATTGTGCAATGAAAATAAAAAATTATTCAAGTTCGAGGCCAGACTCTATATTTTTTTATTATGATATTGTCCTAACAAATAGTATATATATTTTTTGTTTTCAAATTTATTAATTGACCACTTTCAGGAATGTGTTGATAGATCTATTTCGGGAATTTTCTATATTCCCAACATCAGAACACGTTTTGGAAGAAGTGACAATCAAATCCAAAACATCAAACATTCATATAAACAAGTTTTCTCACTAAATGAGAACTAATATATGAGCTCGAAGTCTATACATTATTTGTTAGGACAATACCCTAAATATTTTGTCTATGGAACAAAGTACTTTGCATGCCCAGCAAAATATAACCTGGATTTGGTTAGCAGTAACTACATTTGTATGCTTCCGAAATAGCGCTTCAAAGCCTTTCATACTATAAAGCAATTAGGGAAGGCATTCGGTCGTGCTTCCCAGAATGCCTTCTTTGAAGCAGTGAATAATGCTTACAATGAAGCAATAAAGTATACATACCATGAATCACTAATGTTGTCAAGATACAAAAAAGGCATGAATTTACTGCTTCTAAGAGCACATGAAAGAAGCGCTTTAAAAGAGACATACCAAGTGGGACATCGCGAACAAAATCATCAATTCTTTATTTGCTTTGGAAGCGCTTCGTTATCAAATAATGCCTTCCGGAAGCGCTTTTGGGTAAGCACTATTTTTTGCTGGGTGGCCACGTCGCATAAAGCAGGATTTTTTACACTCAGGCAAAAAAGTTAGTAGAAAAATCTGTAAAAGGTTTTTAATTCCACTTAACTATTTTTTGTACTAATTTATACTGCAATATATATTTCTTAGTAACAATTTTTACTATTCTCATTTTACAAATTACTGAATTTTTTACTAATTTTTGTTACCGATTTCAGCAAAACATTTTACTAATTTTTCAAACCGAAGTGCTAAAATTAGCAAAAATGTTGCTAACTTAAACCAAATTTAAATTTAAGAAAATTTTAATCGGAATAATTGAAACATATACATATTTGAAAACAAATTGTCCAAATTATAGTATAGATTGGTAGTAGATTGTATTTGCCTAAAATAAAGCCTAACTACACTCAGGGAAAAAAGTTCCATCATATTGACGAAAATCTATCATAAACCGTTTGTCATCAATTATTAATCATATTTATAAAGTGTTCATAAATACGACAAAAGTTTTATAAAAATTGAAGACAATTATTAAATTGATCTTCATGTTTTCACAAAAAAAAAAACGTTTCATAATCTGTGTAAAAATAATTTTATTCAAGGTAAATCAACTTTATTATTGTACTGGTTTATTCTATTATAATTATTAATAAATGGCGTAACGTAGCAACATAAAAATACAAATGATCAATATATAATAAGATTAAACCAACATATATTTTTTTTATTTGAATATATAGCATTCAAAAAAATGTAGATGTCTTGGATTAATTTACAAAAATCGAATTTTTTTTAATTTACCTAAACAAAATCTAGACCATTAAAAAGGTCTTTTCGTTTAAATTTAGAAACCATTGATTGCAATTTTGGTTTTCCATTTGAAATTAAAAATATATACATACATATTATTTGTAATTCAGTTTCTTTTGGAAACTCAAAAACTATCATAGTTTTCAATTCTGGAACATCAATATAAAATCACAAATTTCATGTTAATTTTCACTGGTATTTTCTGAATTTTAAACAGAATCGTTTAAATTACAAATAGTGTTGTGTTTTTTTTAAACATATCAAAACTTCAATTTTCTGACGAATACTTTTATTATTATGTCCTTTTCTTCTGTATGCAATGTATTCCTTTCTGTGATAATTTTTCGCTCTCACAAAATATGTAAATATGCCAACAAAATATGTGTATATAGTTTAAAGAGAGATGAAATATTAATTGTAAATATGAATTTGACAAAAACGCATGTGCAATAGTTGCGCTTGCGTATATGTGTGTATGCACTTCTATAATAAATGTAGATGGTGGTTGGTTTTGTCAATGTTGTCTCTGATTTTTACAAACCAATAACAAGCTCTCGTTAAGAAATTTGCAAACAAAATCCTGCTTAGTTTTAAATCGTACATTGTATTATAAACAGGAAAAACTTAGCAGTTTTGAATTAATATAAAAATAAGGCTAGTTTGATAATAAAACGTATATTTAATTGATATCTAATACAATTAAATATTGCTTTTTTTCATATTTTCTACATAACATCAATTAAGAAATAAGGAAACGCAGCAAGATTGCCTGTGTGCAAGATGTATTACACACAGACAATCTTCCAGAGAAATAAGTTAAATTAAAGCAATATTTAGTGTATTTTTATAGTGTTCTTCAATTCTGTTATTAAATAATAAAATTAAATAAAAAATATTTATTCTTTTTAGTTTAAACGAGCTTAAGATCATTTATTTATTAATTATTTATTCCAATATTTCGTCTCCACATTGCGAAATAAATAATTAATAAATTAATAATTAATAAATAAATGATATTAAGCTCGTTTAAACTAAAACGAATAAAATAAAAGAAGTTCAAAGAAAACTTAACATTTTTAAAAAATATTTATTTCTTAAAAAAATAATTGTTCAAAGTGATAGTTACAAAATTTTTACTAAAATTTAGTAGCGCTTACTAATTTTTTGCACTAATTTCATTGTACTAATATTATTAAAATTTTGTAATTTTTTTTTTCCTGACTTTAGCAAAACGGTTATAAATAGCATTTTACAACAATTCTACCAAAATATAGTAGTGGCTGCTAATTTTTTCTACTAATTTCATTCTACCACAATTCAGCAGATATGTGTTGCGAAATTTAGCAAAAAATACTGCAAGGCTCAAAATAGATACATTTCCCGAATTAACAGCTAAATTTCTGGTAGCCATTACAGAATTTTTATTTCTTAGTGTATTTCTTGATTTACATGATTTTGCATTTCATGAATATTTTTAATTAAATTTATTACTGAATTAACAGGAAATAGCAAACAAATTATAAGGTTGTTCATCAGAAAAATAAAATTTATCATATTTTTTTTTAAATATTATAATCATGTAGTTTTAATACAAAAAACGAAAGACTTAAGAAACAAACTTAATACTTTACATACTAAAACTCTTAATAACTATAAAACATAACCTTTCGCTATTTAATAACTTCCTATTACACTAAAAGTTCTATAATTGTCACCAGCTTTTAATGTCGGTATGCTTTAATTGTTACTCCTCCTTTAAAAGTCTGAACAATTGATACATGTAGTATTTTAAATGTCACCTTGCCTTAAAAGTTGAAATAAATAAATCTGAAAATTCTATAAGTCTTTTGACAAAAATAAAACAAAAAAACTATATGGAAAAAAATAGATTCTTAGTATGCTTTAATTGCCCGAAAATTCTATAAGAGTCTTGTTTTTTTTTCTTTAATTGAATCAGGTATGTGACACTTATAGAACTTTTAGTGTAATTATTTTTGCATAATTTTATTCCCATACATTTCAAAATTTTCTCTCATATTCTTAAAAAAAAAAATATATATATTAAAATTTTCTTTAATTTAGACTTTAGAAACATGTGTATTATTAATTTATAACATTTCCATTATAGTTACTAAAATTCGCTAACGACAACTCAAATTCTTATGTTCTCATAAAATACTTTTACGATAAAAAACAAAATTAACTTTACTAAACACAATAATGATGGCTAAATATAAAATGTAAACTTGTTATAATTTATGCGACCACTGCTGTTTTAAGAACATTTTGTTTTATTATTTTACAATAATAAAGAATTTAAGCTTCAACATAAATTATTTAAAACAAAAAGTCTGAAAAAGAAACGTAGTTTAAATTTTTTCTTCTATTTTAAAATATAAGACTGATGATGACAGTATAAAAATCATACCCTTAGGCTTAATATAAGAAACGTAAGAGAATCCTTATTCTGCTCTAGCTTCAGTAAATTTTAAATTAAACAAGAACTTATGTTTAGTTGGCTTATGATACCACAAATACACTCATTAAAAGTGACGAAAGCCATGTATGAAAAAAAAAAATCATTAAAATTTATATGAAAAACCTTGAGGGGTAAAAGTACTTATCTTACTTATTAGTACTTATCTTCTTTAAACGTTGTTAAGTGTATACTCAGAAATTTTCTTAAGGAAAATGGTAATGAAATGTGAGAAGAAACCTTTTTTATTTTAAAGTAAAATATATAATATGGATTGTTGATCTATTTTGAATATTACTTTAACTTATTACACTTATAATAATCCATGCAAACAAATTATGAAATTACAACAACTTTCGGAAAATTAACAAACTTTCGTTTATATTACGAAAATTTTAGTAATTTTGAATTTTGTTCGAATTTCATGGTTTATTGCATGGCTTATTATCAGTGTACAAGATAAACTAATTAAAACCAGTTCTGACTTATTTGGGATGGAAAAAGAGCTACGTTTGTGGTACTTTTTTCACTCTGACTGGGACAATGAAAATACCTTCCAATTTGGAACTATTTTTAAAATTAACAAACTTTCGTTTATATTACAAAAATTTTAGTAATTTTGAATTTTGTTCGAAGTTTATGTTTTATTGCATGGGTTACTATCAGTGTACGAGATAAACAAATTAAAACCAGTTTTTACTTATTTGGGATGGAAAAAACAGCTACGGTTGTGGTACTTTTTGCACTCTGACTGGGACAATAAAAATACCTTCCAATTTTGAACTATTTGTACAAAAAGACTTAATAACACATACCGTAAGCAGTCTGGACCTCCTTGGAGTACAAAGCAGCTTTCAAAACTTAAAAATAAAAAAAAATATACTGTATAAAAAATACAAAGAATCCGCTTCACTAACTGTCTATGGAAAATATTCTACATGTCGTACTGAATATATTATATTAAATATGTCACTTTATAACAATTATATAGACAGAATGAAATCTAATTTTAAAGAAAATCCTAAGGCATTTTACGAATTCGTAAATTCAAACAGACGCTCTCAAGAATTTCCTTCTGTAATGAATCTGAATCCGGGGATGATACTGATATATCAAACACGTTTGCTGACTTTTTTGCTACTACTTACTCTGATGCCAAATATAACAACTTAGATGAATACCCGCATCCTTTGGTCTCAAATCAGTCTATTATTTTACCATCTATCCATCGCTCTGACGTGTCACGTTGTTTAAAAAGTTTAAAATCGTCTTTTAGCCATGGACCAGATGGTGTGCTTAGGTGTATACTAATCAACTGTTCTGAGAGTTTGTCTGCTCCTTTATCTTTGTTGTTTAACATCTCTGTTAAAAATGGATACCTTCCTAAGTTCTGGAGAGAATCGTATATTATTCCATTATTCAAATCCGGTAGAAAATCTGATATATCAAACTATAGAGGAATCGCGAAGCTTAGCACAATTCCAAAGCTATTTGAAAAATTCATCACTGATTTCATAAGCCATCATGTCTAGCATATATTGTCCCCTTATCAACATGGTTTTCGGAAGGGCTGTTCAACTGTCACTAATCTTTTACATTTAACAACTATAATTAATCGAGGATTTGTAAATGGGAAACAAACTGATGTTGTTTATACTGACTTTAGAAAGGCATTCGATAAGGTTAATCATAATCTGCTCCTGATTAAATTGAAATTAATAGGGATTTACCCTAACAGTCTGAACTGGATTTCATCATACCTTTTTAATAGAATGCAAAGTGTACGATATAAAAATTTTACTTCTAAATACATAGCAGTTAAATCCGGGGCCCCTCAAGGAAGCCACTTAGGACCAGTTCTTTTTTCTTTTTTTATAAATGATCTTTCAAATGTGATAAAATATTCACAAATATTGTTGTATGCTGATGATGTCAAGTTCTTTTGAGTTTTAAAAAATCCATCTGATCATATCTTTCTACAAATGGACTTAGATAATTTCTAAAATTGGTACAATATAACCCTAATGGATCTTAACCTAAAAAAATGTAAATCCATGTGCTTTTCTGGAAAAAATCCTATAAAAATTGATTACTTCTTTGATGGACACCAACTGGAACTAGTTGATATTTTTCTGGATTTGGGAATACTATTTGAACCGAAACTTAATTTTGTCTCTCATATTCATATGACGGTTAACAAGGCCAGAGGCGTACTTACTTTCATTAAGCGGTGGGCCAAGGAGTTTAGTGATCCGTACGTTACAAAAATGCTATACACGTCTCTTGTACGACCGATTTTGGAATATGGCTCATTAGTTTGGGACCCACAATATAACAATCACAGTAATCACATTGAATCTGTTCAAAAACAGTTTCTGATTTTTTGTTTGCGAGGTTTATCATGGATTCCGGGAGTTAATCTTCCTTCATATCCGAGTAGACTTGCTATTATAAAATTACCTACGCTTAAAAGCCGTCGAATTATGTTAAACGTATATTTTCTACTTAACATCCAACTCGTTACTTTCGTCCTTTATCACTGCAGTTTTATCGTAGTAACTATGCTAATGCTGACCCATTACGAAGAATATGTAAAGACTTTAATGATTTATATAATTGTATTGATTTTTCTTTAAATGTTGATGCTGTTAAACGTAACATATTACTGTATTTATATATATTGTGATAATATTTGTTGTTGTTTTTTTGTTTTTTGTTTGATATTTTAAATTTTGAATCACGCTCCTAGACGAGGACAAGAAATTCTCATTGAGTTTGTGATTTAACATAACAAATATCTCTAGAAATTCTAATAATAAAGTTCCCTCCAGATTTGCTTGGGCAGGAATGAAATCCGGATAGGGACAAGCCTACAGCAGATTGCCATTTTCGCATAAAAAGTATATACTTCTTGTACCATTAGTAAATTTTTAAAGTTAGCTTCTTAAGTCTTTTGTTTGTGGTTTGAAATTTTTATTATAAAATATGGTTGAATTATGTTTTTATATTTTAAATATGAATTTTTTCACAATCAATAAATAATAGTTAATTATAAATATTATTTACACAATATTCCTTAAATATTTAACTCCAAGTGTTAACATACTCTAAGGCTAAAAACCTTCAGCGGCTATGGCATAAAGTAAATACTTGCTGAAAATCTAGAAAAAAAAATATATAAAAACCTTAAATTGTGTTGTTAAAAATAAATGCATGGTTGGGTAAATAAAATCGTGCTGTGGGTGTCAACTTCAAAGTTAAAAAAATAAAAAAAATAAAAATAAAAATAAAAACACGAAATGAGCAAGTTATTGAGCAAAAAAATACACTTTGTAACAGAAAATATTTAGGTTAAATTTATTATATTATAAACATTCCATACACAAAAAACACTTGTTAAAAATATTCAAAAATTAAAAACAATTTAAACCTTTTACACATCATGTTTCTAAGCATTCTCTCATTAGCATTATTCTAAAGTACTACTAGACGTATGATTGATATTAATATAAATTCATTTTATTTGTTGAACATTTAAATGATATTTCCCATTTAATGTTTTCAAACGTTTAAGTATTTTGATTAATTGCTTTATTGACAGGTAAATTGAAATAATCTTAACCTTGAATTATTTTTAAATTTAACAATTTTGTGTCTTTTTATTCTGCTTGTCATTGTAAATCAATTAATGTTTTTTTCGGTTTTCTATAATACTCACGCATGAACTGGCACAATTCTAATAAGTTAAAAAAAAATTATATAGAATTTTTCATGACAATTCTCAATTTTATAATTTATTGCATTAAAAAAACAATATAGTAAAAGTTGTTGACATTTATGTTACAAATGGAAACTATAAACCATATTTTGCACACCCTACTTCTTGGTAATTTTATGTAAAGTTTAGGAAAGTGATTGAGATTACTTAAGAAATAAATTTCTTTAAACTTCATTAAATTTCGGTGCTATATAAACTTACTGTGAAACTACTTTAATTTGCGACATTCAAACCCAATATGATCATGAACAAGATCAAGTATGAACAAAAATAAAATCGGGTTGCATTTTTGTTCCCACCTTTTCCACTTCTAAAAGTGAGATTGAAACAATATAATTGCGCTTGTTTGTTAGTCTAGTACCGTCTTTCACACGTCCACCTTAAATCATAATCTGAAATTACACCTGAAATAAGTTTTTCTGTAAGGTCATAGTGGGTATTTTTTGTGGAATCGCCCCTATAGGAATGAAGTTGTATAAAAAAATATTTTTATCATGTATAAAATTAGCTTCAAGCTATTTAAAAATTGAACGCTGAAAAAACGCCCTGCTTTAAATTTAAATGCTTGTAATATACGTTTGTTTGGAAAACATTTCCCCTTCCCATGTTTCTAATATAATATGTTTGTTTGCAAATATTATTATGTTTGTCTGCAAACATATAGGAACCAGTAAAACGTCTACCAAATATTTATAATATATATATGTTTATTATAAATATATTTACATGTCGCAAACATAATAACTACAAATTTTAAAATTGCAAGTATATCTGTGTTTAGGTTTGAAAATGTTAATCACTTTCAACATATATATAATTACCTGCAAACATAAGAGTCTTTTTTCTGCGTGTGTACAATCCTGCAGGCACAATTTGAATTAATTTTCATGGGTCTTTTTTGTCCCCAGTCAACTAAGGTGTAACCATTTTTAAATAAAAGTAATGATTTTTATAGTCTTATAATATTGAAATTTTTCGCTACATACACAACTACAAATTGTTGTTTATTTAGTTGCAACAATTATGTTATAAAATAGGCAATATACATCTCCCATCTTTAAAATCTTTTAAAAACTGGACGTTGTTGTATTTTTTATCAAATTTTTGGGTTATTTTTGATACCATGCTAATGTGGGCTAATGATATTATATATCTTTTTTTTTTTTTTTAAAGAGAGGCAACACTCAGGAATACTTCCTATATTTAGTGTGTTGCTTTCTTTGCAAAGGGATAGTATAGAGATGAAAGGTGGGGAAAGATGAAGGGCTTCTTAGAACAGTTGTTGCTCGCCACCTGATGGAGAGTTGGCGAACTTATTGAAGCTTTTTGTTTCATAGCCCTGATTCATTATTTTACTTCGGTGGGGTTAATTGCTATGGGAACACCGAAGGTGGACATTGCGATACGTATGAGGGATAGAAAAAACTCATACATATTATTTTGATGTTGCCGGCACCGGGGATCGAACCCGGGACCTTCTGTGTAAAAGTTCAACGCGCTAACCATTCAGCACTTAACTGTTTTATTTTACTAATTTATTTTGTTAAAAAAAATGTGCTGATAATCACATTAATAGTGTAGACAACAACCAGCTTGAAAGATATACGCAGAATCAAGTAGATGTCGCTACATGTCAAAATGTAGTAGAGAAGAGGAAAATGATACTAAAAAGTACAACTCTTGTAAGACATATACAAAAATCAACCATGGAAGAATTTTGTATCTTTTTTTCATACAAAAAGACGCTAAGATACTTCAATTTTGTGTTGTCACCGGCTTGTCACAGAAATTGTCTATTAATTAAATTAAAGCCAAAATAAAATATTTAAATTTAATAAACATTAAATGTGTATTTGTAAACTAAATCTTCAAAGTGATTATTAATGTAGAGTGTACAAATTGCAAACAAATATACTTTCAGGTATTAAATTAAGTCATGTCGTCAATGTGGGAGTATGAACATTTTTATATTGTATTGTAAATTATTTTTAAAAAAATAATTTTAGGTATCCCATGTGAAAATAATCTTAAATTATAATGTATGAAGTGTCGCATATGTTCGTATCCGAAAATTGAGGGTATATATATATGGCTCACACATCACCGTATATGGAAGGTCATATATGTTCATATTTTGTTATTTCGAATATTTTTCATACATTTATATGATTTTTGTTCTTTATTTCTGAGCTCCGGTTAAATTAGGAACTATTAAATGATTATTCTATTTTCTTACATTTAATAGTGCTTTATTGAATCGGACCTCAGAGCCAAGCAACAAAAATTGAAAACCAGTCCATACCAAAAATGATGGATGTTGCTTCCACCCTTTATTGGATTGTTTAGGATGTAACATTACGGAACTTGGTGTTGCAAACTTTATTTTCAATAAATAACTTTATGTTATTTTTCTTTTGACAGAAAGTACAAAAAATGTTCTTTTGAAAAAAAAAACTTCAAACAAAAAATGTTGAAAAAAATTTAAAAACTCAAAATTATAAGTTTTTTTATTGAGGTTTTTAAATACAACCAATCCCGGTAATAACTTATTGGTTAAGAAACCTGCGTAATAAAAAAATAGGTACAGTAAGTCTATATGATATCAGATGTAAAACCAAACTAAAATTTTATAATTTTTTTTGTTGGTGGTAACTACCTATAAACACTAAAATTTGCCGCAAAAAATTAGGAGTGATAATTATACGTCAGTTGTACCAACCAAATTTTTAAAATATTTCTTTACTAATGCCATACCAAATATTTTTTAATGGAACAATGGTTGCATGTATGGTTTGAAAATAAGCTCTATCAGTTGTGTTACAGATTTTCTGTTCTACGAACCTAATTTGAAAATACACAAAAACATTTGAATAATTTTGATCACTATAACCAATAAAAAGATAATACAACTGAAATACGTTAAATGAATCGGTTTAAATTGTCAAAGATTAATAACACAATGTTAATTTAAGAACTAAAAAACTAGCTCTTGTGTAGAATGAGGCTGATGATGACCTAGTCGCTTAGGTTGAGAGTGCAGCACTCCCTCTAGCGCTGAGCACCACAGGTTTTTTTCAACAAAAACGTACAAAATTCAACTATATGTTGTGTTTAAAGATTAGTATACATGGCCGGATTCCCAATTCGCTGAACTTGTAAGAAAAGACGAAAATAGCTCATGTTGTTCGGGTAATCAATAACATCGCTGCTTTTCTGTGGTTGGTTGATATATATACCTGGGTGGTGGATTAGAATGAGTGTTTTCTATTTGTAATAGTAAGATTTTTATAATATGATCCGGCCAAAATTGACAGGTTTCAAAAATGAAAAAAAAAAAATAAATTAGATTATTAAGAAGTATTCTAAAAATACTCCTCAGATTCTAAGCATTTCTGCTATATAAGTTATGGTTATATAGTTATTAGGTTTATTAGTTATTAGTTATTAGTTATTAGGTTATTATTATTAGTTTATTAGTTTATTAGTTAATTAGTTTATTAGTTTATTAGTTTAGTT